>NW_004624774.1:11871068-11943960 GCF_000247695.1 Heterocephalus glaber | reverse complement strand
GTTTCCTAAGTATGTGACAATAGAATATAGGGCATCTATTTTTTGTTCCATCTTAAGATCTATATTCTCTTGTGTCTTTAAGGCCATAGTAACATTTTTTGACAGCTCATTAACATAATGTGCATTTTGTATAGACTGAGAAATGGCAACAGCAGCAGTAACAGCAGTGGCTATAAGAGATATAAGTGCAACTACTCCAGCAATAATTAACCCTACTACTCTTTTTTGCCTACTTAGAGCCTTATTAATTTCTTCCAACACCTGTAATCCTTGATCTGCATACCATGCCCCCGTAACATTGACTGGCATCATAACAAATGCTGGCTGCTGCAAAACCATCACCTGATTCTCTGTCTGGGTAACACAATTACTTATTTGACAATTAGTTCAAGTAACATTATAATAACCATTACCTTTTTGAATATTAATATTTCCTACAAGCAATACATAAGGGCACATGACACATGCAGTGACATTTCCTTTGGGATGATAAGAATTCTCGGGTTGGGCTTTAACCTCATCCAAGGCTGCAGACAATTTCCAAATATATGTTTGAGCATATCCTTTATCATTCCACCATAACCCTGCAGAGAGTGTCATTTTGCTTAATGGTGGGGGACTAGGAGAAGGGGAATTATACACCTGGGCAGAGGTATAATCTCGAGATTCAGACCAGTCCAAAACATAAGTATCAAATCCAGTAATATTATATCTCACAGGAGCATCCGCCACACATCTCTTCCATGGAATAGTCTTATTGGAGCATTCTCTCCTCCCACAAGGGGGAAAAGTCTGAGGCACTACACCAGTAGTCTCCATACCCACAGGTAGATGAAGTCAGACTCCAGTGATCCTGCTTTTACAATGATCTACCTGTCTTCCTACCAAGGTGTGAGCACTCAGTCTTATACAACCAGTCTTGTTAATTTTGGAGAAACATATAGGAGTTCCAGTTCCTGATCCCATATAGTTAAACGATTGAACCTCCTTCTTGTCAGGGGCCACTGGGTCATCCAACAGCCTGGTATTATTTACCCATACCATTACTTCTCCATTTTTCCAGCTCATTGGATGTACAACTGGTGGATCAGGCACATAATCCAATAAAGTTCTCCATTAAACATCATCATTAGATTCATCAGCAGGACAGTTGTTAGAATCATCCTGAGGGGCAGAAGAACTTCCCACAAAATGGACCAATCTTTCAGGCAGCCACTGGGCACCTTCAGCGTCCTGTGGAAAAACACAAACATGCCCTTGTCCCCATATTAATACCGGGTCAGGGCCATTCCATACACCCGTGAGGGGATCTTTCCATTTTACCAATGCATATGATGATTTGGTCTCTGGATGCCATAATCTTTCCGCTGCAGTCAACCCTTGAGCATCCACAATCAAAAAATTCAAAACAAATAATGCATGATTTAGAGAATTTTGTGGGGATAGGGGATATAACTCCCTCTTCTTTACCTTATTTAATTGATTTTCAAGAGCACCACGGGCCCTTTCCACAATCCCTTGTCCTTGTGGATTATATGGAATTCCTGTTTTATGTACAATATTCAATTAATTGCAAAATTGTCCAAAGACTTTATTGACATAGCCTGAGCCATTATCGGTTTTAATTATGAAAGGTAATCCAATGGCAGCAAAACATTTCAAACAATGAGACATGACATGTTTAGAGGCCTCACCAACCTGGGCTGTAGCCATAATATATCCAGAGAAAGTATCAATCCTGACATGTACATATTTTTGTCTCCCAAATTCCGCTACATGAGTAACATCCATTTGCCACAACTGATTAGGTTTTAGTCCCCGGGGATTTACCCCATAATGTGGGACAGTGTGATGTGGTGGACAAGCAGAACATTGCTTAACAATCTGGCGCACCGCTTCGCGGGTTATATGAAACTGTGCGCGCAAGCTGCCGCTATTTTGGTGATGAAGTCATGTGAACGGGAGGTCTTTTCAATTTGAGTGAGCATCATTAAACGCGTTACGCGATCAGCCAACTCGTTGCCTTTAACAAGGGGGCCAGGAAGGCTGGAATGAGCTCAGATATGTTCAATAAAAAAGGGCATGGTTCTATGTCTAATAAGATCTCTGATTTTTTGGAATGAATAAACATAAGATTTTGACTTGTGATGTGTGAAGCAACTCCGCAGTCTCCAATAATGGAATAGCTCTAGCAACATAGCAACTATCGGTATACAAATTAAACGGCTGTTCTGACAAGACTTCCAGCACTTTAGCTACTGCCGATAATTCTACCACCTGAGCAGAGGAGGACTCAACAAAAATTTGATGAACTTTATCATTTAAAACATAAACGGCTACTCCCGAGACAGATCCATCAGTGAATACCAGGGAGGCAGCCTCAAGAGGTTGTTTAGACACCACTTGGGGAAAAACAAAAGCATGTAATGAGGCAAAATGTAACAGGCAATGACATGAAAAATGATTATCGATTTTGCCTTAATATCCTGCAAGGGCTATACCCCAATCATCCACATTTTGGAACAACCAATCAATCTGTTTATTATTATAAGGAATAATGATAGCAGGGGGTTCTTGTCCAAAATAACTCCAGGCTTCCGAACGACTCAGACTTATTAATTGTGCCACAGCTTCATAATATGGAACTATAACTTTGGATGGAGAAACTGGCAGATGAATCCACAAAAGTGGCCCTTGTTGCCAAAGAACTGCAGTGGGCGTATATTTGGTGAAAAGAATACCCGAAATCCATGGTCTGGTATAATCCATATAGGATATTTGTTGTTCTTCAATGGCTTTTTCAACCAACTTAATAGCCTCTTGGGCAGCCAAGATTAATTCACGAGGAGAATTGGGATGGGAATCTCCTTTTAAAATCTCAAAAAAGGGCTTTAATTTTCCGGCAGTTAACCTCAAAGAGGGCCGGAGCCAATTAATGTCTCCTAATAATTTTTGAAAATCATTTAAAGTTTTAAGACCATCTTTTCTTATGTGTAACTTTTGGATTTGAATACTGTCTTTAAATAGGGTATACCCTAAATAGGAAAAGGGAGAATGTCTCTGAACTTTTGAGGGGGATATCACGAGCACATGGGCTTGTAGGGCTTTCTGTAAGTCTGAAAAAGCAGCCAACAATCGTCCCTCCTTCTCATCTGCCAAAAGAACATCATCCATATATTGAATGACATACACTTGAGGATATTCTGCTCTAACCTGTTCTATAGTGAGAGCAACATATTTTTGACATAAAGTAGGGCTATTAGCCATACTCTGTGGAAGAACTACCCAATGATATCTTTTTACCGGTTCTTGAAAGTTTGTTGAGGGAACACTGAATGCAAAACGTTTACAATCTGGAGCCGCAAGGGGGATGGTGAAGAAGCAATCTTGAAGATCAACAATTATTTTAAAGGTTCCCTTGGGTATAGCGGAAGGTCAGGGTAGACCTGGCTGAAGAGCCCCCATGACTTCCATGGTGGCATTAACTTGTCTAAGATCTTGTAAAAGTCTCCATTTTCCTGACTTCTTTTTTATAACAAAAATAGGTGAATTCCAAGGAGAATTAGAAGGAACAATATGTCCCTTATCGAGCTGTTCCTGTACCAACTGCTCTGCAGCCAATATCTTGTCCCTGGTAAGGGGCCATTGATCTACCCACACCGGCTCATCACTTTTCCAAAGGATCGGGTCAGCATGGGATACAGGGGGACCAATAGCCCGTGTTAAAAATATCCAAGTCCTCTATTTCCTTGATTACCTATAGATTGTAAGAGTTCGCATCTCCCTTGACCATGAGGTCCCAAGCCCTGATTGGGTAGGAACCCTTGATTTGAACATTTGGTGAGTAACTTGAGTATTGGGGCTATATGGATAAACTCCCATATCTTTCATGACATCACAGCCCCACAAATTTACCGGTAACCCTGAAATAACATAGGGCTGGAACAATCCCGTATGTCCTTTATCATCCATCCAAGAAAGCAGGTCACTGCTTTGTTCAGTACTGCAAGTTTGGCCTATTCCTTGTAACTGAGTAAGAGACTCAGTTTTTGGCCACATTGAAGGCCACTGATCGGCCCGCAGGACCGAAACATCTGCACCTGTGTCTAGCAATCCAATAAATTTTTTTCCATTAATTTGTAGTTCTAATTCAGGTCTGTGAGTCTCAATATTTTGAATCCAATACACATCCGATGATCCAAAACCTCGATTACCTCTTACAGCCTGAATGGTCTTACTGGGCATCGGATATTGGGGCAAAATTAATAATTGAGCAATCCGTTGTCCTGCTTCTATCACGATGACATCACGGGAAGTACAGGCCATAATCTTAATCTCCCCATTATAATCCGCATCTATTACCCCAGGGGCCACCAAGAGTCCTTTCATAGTATTGCTACTGCGTCCTAAAAGAAGTCCTACGGTATGTAGGGGCAGGGGGCCCCAGACCCCAGTAGGCAGGGCTTGCATTCCCATATCGGGGGTCAATACTGCACGGGAGGAGGAACAGAGGTCCAAACCTGCGCTGCCTGAGGTGGCTCGGTACAGTTCAGAAATGGATTGTTTTCCTGAGCTGGGATGAAATTCTGAAGAGCCCCATACGCTTGTTTCGGGGCCTGGGGCTGGCCCCTCTTTCCGTTTCCCGGTAAAATATTTCCCAGTGCATCTCTTTTTGATCTACAATCTCGGGCCCAATGATTTCCTCGTCTGCATCGAGGGCAAAGCCCTGGTTTCTTATCATTTGTGGTGTTTTTTTCCTGCGTATCTCCTTCCTTTACACAATGGGGACATTGCCTAACTTGATGACCCATTTGGCCACACCCGAAACAACTTCCCAGTGGCCCGGGAGTCCGGGCTCCCCGCCTCTGCTGTACCAGAATTTGCTGTACAGTCTTTCCCTGTAAGGCGGCAGCCATAGCTAAGCCTTGGGTATAGGCAGGTCCAATTTCAGCACATAATCGAATATAATCCGAAATAGACCTTCGATTTTTATAGGGCCGAATGGCTGCCTGACAGGGGGCATCAGCATTCTCAAAGGCCAATTGTTTAAGGAGCATAGCACTAGCATCTGATTCTCCTAACAAATGGGTAATTGTTTGCATAAGGCGCTCGACAAAATCTTGAAAAGGTTCATCAGCTTTTTGTTTTATCTTAGACAGCTCCTCTGCATGCTGGCCGGAAGGGGGAATTTTGTGCCAAGCATGTTTAGCCGCAGCATTGGATTGAATAAGTGCCTCCCGGGAGAGTTCAGCTTGGGCTCATATGGTGCGAAACTGTCCTTCCCCGGCCAGCATGTCAAAGGTAAAATTGATCCCATTCGCGGCATTTATCTCAGCGGCTTTCTGGCATTGTTCCCCCAAATCAGTTTTTCATAACAAATAGTCGCCCCCTGACAGACAAGTTCGAGCAAGTTGTTTCCAATCCTCAGGTAAGAAAACATCAAATGAGATGAGGGTATCTATCAGAGCCTGTGTAAAAGGGGCATTGGGGCCATACTGAGAGCAGGCCCCTTTTAGTTCCTTTAATTGCTTAAAAGCAAGGGGGTGATAATCAGCCCCAGAAGATTATGCTGATTATCACATCTCTGCACCACAGGAAAGGCCCTACAGGTGGTGACATGTTGAAAGCCTGGGATTACTTCTCCACGATCACCTCCTTCGGCCAAAATTTGTTGCAATGGGGAGAGCTCTTTATTCCTTTGAAAAGTTTTAGGTTCCCTATCTTCCTGGGACAGAAACGCCTCCGGCAGACAAGTCATGCGTGTGATTTCTGCACGTTGAGGGGGTTCAAGAACGGCGCCGGGGGCGGGGGGGGGCGGTTTCTTTGATAACATCCCTTCAAAGTTTTGTCTCAATTGTTCTATTTCTTTTTTTAAATTTTCTAGTTCCGTGTCTCGGTTTTTATCTTTCTCGTTTTCTTCTATAGGTAAAGGCTTGTCATCTTCCTCCTGTGCTGCCAAAGCAACCACAGGGGGAAGGGGCCAGTGATCATCTAAAACTTCCTCATCTGAAGGATCAACATTGGGAGGGGCAGAAGGGCCCTCATTTAAAAAGGGATTAGTGGACAGGGGACGACAATTTTCCTCATCCTCTTCTTTTGAATATTCAGGCATCTTAAAACTTTCGCGCCATGGATCTAGACTATCACGTATGAGGATCCATAGACTAATAATATCTACAGGCACTTTGGAAGGCCTGTGGCCGGCATGATAATCCTGTAATTCTTTCCTACCTTATTCCATAATTCTAAACTAACAGTTCCCTCCGTGGGGAACCAGGGGCAGACCTTTTCAACAAACTCTAAAAAGGCACAGAGCTGTTGATGCCCGACGCGCGCACCTCAGGCCTGTAACATATTTTTAAGCGTTTGAGCGAACAGTGCCCTGCTATTGCCTTGCCCCATACTCTCCCGAGTATTATCGCCGCCCGTCAGTTACTGAGCGCCCTTGTGTTCCCGCGGTGTCCTTCACTCTGGTATCCCCCGTATTCAGATCCCTGTTTGGGCGCCACCTGCGACAGACCAGCCGTCACCAGTCAAAAGGTTCCTGAATGGGGGAAAGGAGGACTGAGAAAATAAGACAAAGAGACAGAGTCGGGAGGGCTCCCAAGACCGAGCAAGCAAGTTTTTTTACACCTCTCTTTTATACACTCAGTGAGTTAGGTCATTAATCATGACCTTTTTACAAAAAACACCTGTTTCCTTGTTTACTAGTTTTCTGAACATTCCCCGCCCTCAAGGGCTACTTTGTTTCTTGAGGTTACAGAACGTTCAACTTGTTTCTAAGGCAACCTCTGAAGGTAAGCATCAGAGTTGGCAAGGGCACGGTTCCCCATAACATAATCTCCTAACTATTTACAATGGAGGGTAAACTTAAAATGGAGCTTCTTTGGCTGACACCGCTCCCCACATACCCCCCTTGTGATTTTGTATCCACCTTGTAATTTTGCTCAATAAAGCTTCCTCTGTAAAGTCAGACCACAGGCAATCCATTTTCTGAGTCCCCTCCTGCCTCTCAGGAGATACCTTTCTTAATAAATATTTCCTACCCTTAGCCTCCATTGTTCCTCAGGATTCATTCTTCGATTTTGGGAATATGAACTTGTCATATCAAGACATCTAGCAGGTTAGGAGTTATTATTTCCCCCATATCATTTGGAGGTCCTATATCATAATGACTCATCTTATATATTCTTAAAAAATAGAAGTTAAGCCCAGTACTTTTGCTTTATTTCATACCCATATGCCAACATTACAGTGATTACTATAATAATGATTGTAAATGTGGAAATGTTGCATTATTAATATTCATTGTACTTCATTACATTGGCTTCTTATTGAAAAATACATTGGATCTTAGCTTTGATGATGATTCTTGTCACCTTCACTAACATTTGAGCATGAGCTATATACCAAGCTCAGGGTCAGATCTTAGTTCTAGCAGCGGACTGTGATAGTACTGCTCATATTATGCCAATAATATTTAAATTTATGGAGTAATTCTTCCAAGGGTGTTTTGCTAACTAGTTGTATAGTTAGGAACCAAACCTGGTCTGTATGATTTCAAAGTCTGTCAGTGCTATTTGTTTCCCGGCTATGGTAAACAGATTGGTTCAGATTTGTATACAGAAGGCCTCTTCCCTCTGACTAGTTCTTTACTTTCTTTTGTCAGTCTCCAAGTTTACATTTTGTTCCACAAAACATTATCAAAAAGTTATGCAACTATTGGCTTAAAAAAATGGTCAAGGGGGCCTGGATTTAGCTCAGTGGTTTCGCTGCCTGCTGTGCAGGCTCGAGTTTGAACCCTGGTACCAAAAAAAAAGGTCAAGGCTATCAGCATCAATGAGAGTACAAATAAAATTTTTATAACAAATGTAAATCAAATCAAACTTAGATTAACTTGGAATTTTAAATTGACATAAGTTTGAATTTATAAGTAGGTTAAATATGACTCTGTTGGAAAGACTTCCCCTGAAAACTTTTCATAGTCTTTAAATTGAGTTTGCTGATTTGCTACTTAATATGCCTAAGTGAAGAAGCAAGATGTCTTAGAGTGACAAAGGAAGAGTCATTGTAATGGGGGAAAGACACAGCTGGACATTATATTGTAATCATTTTAATGCTGGCATTTTGATCCTATGAGGGCTACAAAATGATTTAGCTGTTTAAGTTGTAAACAGACTGAGTTGTCTTATGGAATTGTATTGGTCTTTGTCAGTAACTTCTACCTTGTTATCAAAGCCAAGGAATGGTAGAATTTTAGAAGTGAAGATAGATTATTTTGGCAACCAATTTTTGTTCTTTAACAATGGAAAATTTGGAAATATATTCCAATGCCGTTAAATAATTTGCTCACATTTTTATATTGAGTAAGACTAGATTTGTCCACAAGCAGAACACTATTCCTTTCACTAAAATTCAAGATTATGAATTTAAACATGAATATTGATTTATTGGTATAGTATACAAATATACTCCTTTGTATAAATTATTTGTTAGTGCTAGGAAATTATCCTAACATGGCAAATTTAATATTTTACAGCAAGCTAGATGATATCAAACCACTATAATGTAAAACTTCTACAATCAAACTGCTACAATTATGAATCAGGAATATGAATATTCTATTTTTGCACTCATATGTCATATAGCATTTACCTGTAAAAATCATTCTTATGAGCTTGTCTTTTCTGTTGTTCTGAAATTAATCTTAAGAAATAATGGTAGGATATTAAAATGGCCTAATGTGTGTGCATTTAAAACAAAAAAAATTAGAACATTAAAGAGTACTTCAAGTTATCTAATTAGAGAAATGGAGACAACTTTATTTTAGAACCAGATAGAAAAAAATAACACAAAAGTTTAGCCATCTGTGTATATTTGGTCTGTGGAGAGTCACTCAGTCAAACAAAGCTATGTGACATACCATAGAGATATGAGGCCAATATATTTCTTGAAAACTTGTCTTGCAGAAAGAGTCCCTGTTTACAATATTTCTCTGCATACTAAGGTATTACTCTGGCACATTCAGATGTGGACAAAGAGATTGTTGTTATTATAAATCCCCTTCCCCCTTCAAGTTATTTGATACCTCATGGATACAAGTGATCTAAAGATGTCTGGGTGCTGAAGCAAAGAAGTGGCAAGAGGCTGCTCAAATGTTTGTACTCAGACTCTTGGGTGGGAAAGTTAGTCAGGTCTGTTTGTGGTTTTTCCAGTTTTATGTAGATGAGGATCTGTAGCATCCTCAGTTTTCCAAGGTCTTTTTCCACAACCTAATCCAGATCTTGCTGTTAGGGATAGGTATGAATTTCCCTGACTCCTGAGACCAGCATTTGGGTTTCTCGTTGGTGAATTTTAAATAGCGTTTACTTTTTGTTGTATGTAAAGTGGAGCTGTGAAACATCATGTTAATCCTGAGGTGCTTGGACTAAAATAAGAGGCCAAGGCTTAAAGGTACTCAAGTGGGATAAAGGGACACACAGGGGAAGTTGTGCACAGATACAGAAATAAATAATCTCTCCCATCCTGTTCATGAACACCAATTCCTTCCATCGAGGAGTAAGGTACATGCCCCATCCCTTGAACCTGAGCAGGCGTTGTGATTTATTTTGATCAATAAAATGTGCCATAGGGGATGTTACAGACCTTACAATACCTGTGGATTCTCTTCTTGCTTTCTTAAAAACCATCTGCCACTTGAAGAAGTCTTTTCTGGAGGACAAAAGACTGTAAACGGAAAAATGACTCAGATGACCCTGTTCCCGCCACCATGGGCCCTAAGGTGGGGATGGACATGGGAGTCTGACCATCTTGGACCTCCTAGCAGATTCCATATAGAGAAACAACTTCCTAGCAGAACTCAGCCAAACCTCAAGAAAAGTAATGAATTATGGCTGTTTCCAGCTGCCCAAGAGTAGGAATAGTTTCTATACAATGATGGCTAAGTGAAATAGATTCCTACTACAGCTGGTACAGCAACTTTTACTCTCAGCAAGAATCTGCTTATGTTGTAAATGACTTCTCTGCGATATCTTATATCTTTGGATAATTCCTTATCGCAACTCTCTGAGGCACCATTCTCCCTTGGTTCTCTTCTAATCTCATTTCATTTAAATCTCCTTGTTGAGCCCTTTTCTTACTTCACTATTAAATATGGATGGTTTGAAGGTTTGATTATTGTTTCCCTTCCTTTTTATGATACAATTCTTTCCTGCATCTACTTATAATCCATGCCTTCCTCAATCGTCTATTTTCTACATATCCAAAATTTCTTACTCAAGTCAGATTCCTATTTTGTCATTTAGAATCTCATCTTCAGCATGTACTGGAAAACAGTTTAAATAAGTATTTCAAACTTGGTCATAAACTAAGCTCCTAACTTTCATCAGAATATTCTGTTCTTTTTTGTTACAAATAAAATAATTTAAAAGTTATTTATAAATAATTTTACAAATAATTTTTCTTAACTTTCCTCTTTACTTTCTCCATAGTCATTATTCTTAGTTGCATGTCCAAGGATGATCTTCTACCTTTTTTCTCACAGCCACCTCCTCACTGTGCTTCACTTCTAATTGGTATGTGTCTGTCAGATATACCCTCTCCTTTTCTCTTATTTAACCTAAGGCTTTCAATACTTATTATTTGAACTAAATAAATCATTTCCTAAATGTTTTGTGTTTTTATTGCTTACTTCAGTTGAAAATTTTTTTATAAAATGAATATCTAATCATAAAAGTCCTGCTTTAAATCATTAAATGACTCCCCTTGACTATAGCAGAACTTCCCATCTAGTGTACTGGGCAGAATAACTCTGTACATGCTGAGGAGTCTGGAAATCATCAACAGTCTGCTTTCCATGGGGAAAAGTATATGTACAAACACATATATGTGCATGTGTATATGTATATATCTACAATAAGCTCAGCATATTTTACTGATAGAAAGAATGAGCATATGATTTATAACAATGAATCATGAAATTTTTATAATTTCATGTACCCAAATGATTCGAACAGACTGCTTGGGTTAATTTTTTCTGAACTGTTACATCTGAAACACAATTCCTAAAACTTGAGCAATCAATTCTCTTTAGCTCATGTGATTACCTGGTACCAGCACTCCACCCGGTGACCTAAGACTTTGCTTCACTTTCCCATAGAGAAAGCTAATGGGGCTCAGACCTGACTGATAGCTAGCTCTCATCCTCATATGGGAAACCACTGTTAAGTTTTTACTTTGTGAATCAAACTTCCATGGAACTATCCCTTGCCCAAACAGACAGAGATGACCTCTTCATTCCTTATGCTCCACTCTTACCACTCAGTTTCCTCCACATTCTGCAACAACTCTCACAAATACTGTTTTGTTATTACTACATGTTTTCAGTACATAATGCATACATTCCTTGTGTAAAGTTGGTACATGTACATATCTTAATTTCTTTTTTCATCCCCTTTCCCTTCCCTCCCTTTTCCTTCCATCTCTTGATCCATTTCCCCTTTGAGAAAGACCTATCTCCCTACTTCCTATCATCTGTTTTACTTTGCTCTTTATTTATAATTTATGTTTCTTATGTAAGAAACCATCTGATATTTAAACTTGTGTGCTTGCTTTATTCACATGGTATGGTAGCAAGGTGAACCCATTTTCCTACAAATAAGTTGTTTATCTTTCTTTATAGCAGTATTCTATCATTAAAGTTTTCTATCATTACAGTTTTCCTACAAATAACTCAAGTTGATCTTTATTTAGAGCAATATTATATCATTACAGTTTTAGAAGAACCTAGCAAAAAAAACCTGTGAAAAATGAATGGTTTATTAGGGCTGATGGAAGGCTAGAAATTGAAAGTTGCCACTAGAATTCAGTGGTCTGTACCATCCTGAGCAAACTGGCTTTCACTGACATCATCTAGTTGGAAAAAAACCCAAAGTGTGTCACTTTCATCAGGGTTAGTAAGACAGCACTGAAGAATAACAGAAAGCAGTCTGTCAGCACTTTCCTTAGAGAGATTTTTTAAGATCAAAAATACTTCAAAAGCTTCTCTTTCAGTGAATTTGGCAAGACATTTCATTATATACTTTGTTGGAAACTGTGAAGTAACAAGACAAGCCAATGATTACAAAATCAGTACAAACTTTAGTGATACAGGAGTCTCAGGAAACAAGGATTTATATGCTTCAGATTAGCATTGCCTTAACACAAACAGCTTCTGAGGACCAACTAGTAATATTATCACCACTTCTGAAAAAGAAAGTAAACACCCAAAGGAATCAACTGCAGAGGGTTTGTGACTTTGTAAACATTACTAAAAATATACTTTGATTTTAAAAGCAAAGCAGTAAAGATTGAGCCCTTTCTACATTTTTCTCCCTCAAGGAACTTTGTAGCTGATAGTGGAATGGTTCTGTGATACAGAACCTACTACATCCTTCACTTCTTAGGCTCTTTGGCAAAACATAAAAACAAGCAAGGCTGATAACAGAGGTCTGAAATGAAGCCAGTCTTTAATCAACACAGCTGCACTACTCTCAAACCTACTCTGCTGGGTTGGACAAAAGTTGGCAAGAGACCTTAGCATGCCAAGGTCCTGCATATCAATGGGGTGTGCTTGCCAGAAGGGCAAAAGCATGTCAGTGAAGAGTAATTTTGAAATCTGCATTCTGCCCACACTGAAGTCACATAATCACAGAATATTCAGTCTGGAGTGACCACCTTTTGTTCATGTGTGAATTATTGAAGTTGTCAGGTATTAGTAATAATACATTTGTTGAATACCTGTTCCACTCCATGTTGATTTTTACTAATTTTATGACACCACCATTTAGCACTAGTTACTTATGCCAAATGAAGAAATTGATTAACCGGTTGAATATTTTTGTTATTTCTGAACTCTTTACAAAATTTTATATCTGATATCCATATTTATAATTAAATCCAGAAATATATTGAGGTTGGAAATGCTGAAGCAAAGTTTGAAGGCAAACATGCATAATTTTTGGTCCTATAGCATTAAATAAAGGGATGATTTATCCATCGAACATTGACCTTCCTCAAGTTTATCATGCCAGTGATATTAGGGATACATTGACAACAGCATCTATAAGTACAAGAGATTAGCCAAAAGAGTACAACCCATTTCGTTGTTTGCTGATAATATAAATACTTGAAATATTTAAATATCGATATTCATGTCTAAAATTATTCAGTCACTGAGATGACCAAAAATACGAAGTTCTTTACTTTTTCTACTCATACTCTTTACTGGTATAAAGTTGTTCATCTCTTTTGAGGAGCAAATACTTACTGATCACAAACCAGGAAATCTGCTAAGCCCTGTTGGTATTCATGAAACAAGACAGTGTCCTTGCAACCAGAGAACTAAAGTTTAGTTCTAGAAGATAGAAACACATGAATAAAAAGTAAACACACAAAGTAGTGTGATCCTTATCGACTGTGAAACTTGTAATGAAGGAAATACAGTATGATGTGGCAGAGAATAATTAGGTGATTACTGACAACCAAATAATCTCTTACTAGAATTTTCCAATAGCTGTACCATCAACAGAGGATACAGTAGGCTTTCTAAAAGATGGGGAGGAAAAGGGGCTTTTGCTGAATTACACACTGACTGGTGTTTTAGGTACTATGGAAAAAGAAATTAACATTAACAAGTGATAACCTTTCCTGGAATCCTTAGTATTTGTCAAGATCTTTTAGTTCTTCATGGATAGTCAATAAATGAATTCTGTTTCTATTTCAGAAAACTAAACTTCTCTATCTGCTGTGATGAATACTACAGACCATGGAATCACTGGACTTTCCAGGAACATTAAGAAAGGTGGTCTGATAGAATTAAAAGAGTGAGTGCTCCTGTTTCCAACCTGGGACCTCTATCTAGAACATGTCCTGCTACAGCTCATCCTTTGCAGTCTTCTAGTGAGAATGTTGCAATCACCATCTTCTCTTCTAAGTTTAAGAGGTGAAAAACAAATTGCACATGGGTGATATACACCAAATAATACAGCATATAACAATATAGCATATAATTTTGCTATTATAAATATAATAAATAACAGCATAGTACATCTTACCATGTGACATTCACTAGGCTTGACTGAGAGTGTTCTTGTTCAAGTCCTTCACTTTAGAGAGGGCATGGCAGCCCAGAGAGATAAAGGGAGGGCCATTGCTCAAGGACTCAAGAGCAGCACTATTAGTATTAGAATAACAAAAGCTTTAGATAGATAATTCAACCATCATGCCAAGATGGGTAGCATACACCTATAATCTGGGCACTCAGGAGGCTGAGGCAGGAGGATTGTGACTTTGAGTCCAGAGTGGGCTACATAGTGAGACTTTATCTCAAACAGAAATCAAACCAAAAATAATTATTCAACCATTTTAATTTTGGGTTTGACTGGAATTAGCAGACTATGTCTTTTGCGAGTTCCCATAAAAAAGGGGTAAAGCAAAAAACATCATTTACTCTATTTGGTTTGTTCTTCCTAGTTCCTTTTGAACTCTGTCTTTCCCTTAACAATAATACTGAATGACGAAACTATCACTAAAACAGGGATAGCTATACTGTCTACATAGCATTTTAGATTTTATATATGCTATCTAAAATAAATCAGGTACCAAAAGAAGTTTCCCAGTACTTATTCTCCTTGTGAAAATGTTCTTTAACAAATAGTAAACTGAAATAAGAGCCAACATTCTTTTAAAATCCTCTTAACCTGGCTACCCAAGAGAAATTAAAACATATGTTCACACAAAAACTTGTACACCAATGGTCATAGCAGCATTATTCATAGTTGTCAAAGAGTATTTATAACACAAATTTCCACCAAATGATGAGTGAGTCAACAAAATGTGGTTTATCCATGTAATGAAATATTTGGCAACAAAAAGAAGTGAAATAATATTGTATACTCTATTTTGGAGAGTGAAGAGCCAGTCAAAGGACACCACGTATTGCATGATTCACTCACATGAGGGGTTTAGAATATTTCTCAAATAAAAATAAAGAGCAAAATAAAAGATAGCAGGAAATAAAGAGCTAGGTCTTTTGTACAAGGATAGGGAACCAAGAGATGAAAGGACAGGGGAGAGAGAGGAGAGGAAGATGATGCAATGAGGAATTAAGATGTGCTATGTGCATGTGCCAAGTCCCCATGAGGAATGTAATCAGTATGTATTGCAAACATGTATTCATAAAAAATACAAATTGAAAAAAAAGAGTAGATTGGCTGTCACTAGGAACTGGGAGGAGTGTGGAGTGGGTATGGGAAGTAACTACTGTCGAGTATGGGGTTGCTTTGGGGAATAATAAAATAGTAAATCTTCTACAATTACATTGTGGCAATATTTACATAACCCTGTTAATATACTGAACTCAACAAGTTTTACCATTTAAATAGGAAAATTTCATAGTACATGAATTATATCTCAATGAAGCTAAGAAAAATCAACTTTCCAAATTGGCATTTTTCTACTGGATTACCAAAGAGATGGACATATCTTTCATATGTTCCAATTTAATCCTTAGAAACTGAAAGATTAGAAACTAAACATGTAATTAGTGTTAAAATTGCACACAGTTTAAGGAAACCTTATAATTCATTGTATAGTAGCCAAATCTGGTGCCCTGGAGCCAGATTATTTAGGTTTGAATCTTACTTCTGCTATGTAAAGGTGTGTGATCTTAGATAACTTTACTTATGTCCTTGAATCTTCAGATTCCTAATTTATAAAAGGGGATATAACAATGCCCATCTCACAGGCAAATTAATTACTATTTTGTATGGTTCTAGCTAATATGGTATAATTCAAATAGTTAAGTAATTATGATTATGTGATATAGTTGGAATCCTTCATGTAGTACTATTTGAGTTATACTTTAATAAATTAAGTAAAACTGCAGAAAATCACACAGTTAAATAAAATAAAGTATTTTATAGTGTACTATTTTCAATTATGAGCTATCACACGACTTTTCTCTGTATTACAAGGACAAAAATGTCCCCTTAAGGAAACAAACATTGTTCCCTTGAAGAACTGCTTTGTTTTCTTCTTGCTCTGAAATGTGTCTCACTTGACATTAATTTAAAGCATTTACTCTTTATATGTTTGTTTCTGGTGAAAGGGCTATTTGGATGAAAGGTAAATTATGAACATGATTATCTGAACTGATAAGAATTAAATTTGGTATCTAAATCACTTTAAATTCTACAAGCTATGCCCCCAAAATGTTCTTTGAAGACATGTGATACTGACTTTCAATTTTTTTCTTATCTTCAGTTTTGAGGACATTTCTTAAATTAGCCATTTTCTGTAGTAATCTTTAATAGGGATAATATAAAGGAATTATAGGTGAAATGCTAGATTTTCTAAATATACTATGAATGATAAATACTCCACACTCAAATATAAAACAATTCAATATTTAAATAGAATACTTTGGGCTGGTTTGATTTATTTCATACATTTGATAAAGTTGATTGATTTAGCAAAGTAGTCATTAAATTATACGTATATACATGGTGTATTGAATTGGGAAGCACAGAACAAGAATGAGAGAACTAAGAAGCAGGAAAGACAAAGAAAATGACAATAGCAAAGTAATGATACTCTTAGCAGTTTCAAAAAGGGTAAGATTATTTTATCTTTTTATGAATCCATCTTTCATCATGAAGCAGGAAAACAACAGTGGTCCATAAATTAGAATGTAAGTTTATAGCCTAAAAGCAATTTATTTAGTATTTGAAATACCAAAGTCATCTAGTAATGTAAACTGAAAGCCTTTTGAAATAACATATTTCCTATGTGGAAATAAAAGGGAGGGTTGAGAGCAAAATACAAACTCTGACATTTGGCTACATTTATAATCTTGACACATTTGGCAAACATTTTGATAATGTTGCCTTCAAGTTTAAACAAATGGCAAGGGTATGTGCAAAACTTGGGTCTCTTAAATTAAACTTTATCATTATATCTAATCATTTGCATCCCTAATTTATATATCATGTTCCAAGAAGAAAATATTTGATTAATGCAAGAAACAATAATAGTTCCAGTCAACAGAATTCTAAAATATGAAACTTAAATATAGAGCAAGTAAAGGATAGTTAAGCCCATATTTTTTAGAATCTATTTTTAGTATATATTTTATTTGTTCATTTTTTAATCCTCCTGCTTGACAAATATTCTATGAATCTGTTATTTTCTAAAATGAGACCTTAACTGAAGCAAATACTTCCTATGTATTTTTTCAGTTACACTTATTAAAATATATTCTATAAGAGTATCATATTAGCACTGTTTTAAATACAAGAATTTAAAACCATCATCATTGCTGTTTAAAAGCCCCTATTCAGCCGAAAATATGATGTGTAATAAATAATGGATTTAAACTCTCTTTATTACATACCCATAATGGAAGTATCTGGAGATCTCTAAGAAGATATCTGGTAAGGAGAGGTAATTGTCATTTTACAGAACCTTGTCAGACTCCTTATTAGAAGGGAGCTGTTAGAATAGCCTTTAATGAACAATAAGTTTGGACAAGAAGCTGTGGGCAACGGTTGGTGACAAGAAACAACTAAGATGTGTAAAGCCCACAAAAAAACTCCCCACAATAACTAATCATTATGTACTGCAAACATGTAGTAATTTTCAAAAAAGGGCACATTCCTAAAACAGCAACAAAAATATTGATTTGTGTAGGACTCTTTATTCTTCCACAATTTAAGTCTTCTCTTTTCTGAAACCATAACTTAGCAAACCAATGGACCGCATAATATTTTGCCACACCAGTTTATTCTCATAGATAATTTCCTGAGATCACCATCATATAATAAGTATACTGAATAAGTCAAGAAAGTACGGCAGTAGCTTGACTCATCTTGATGTATAGATTAACCTTGAAAAATATAAAAAATCTCTATGCCAAATAATATTCTTTGCCTTTTAAATATGGATGTGGTAATTCTTTGTATATTCTAATAATACTCTACAACTAACTTAAAATTGAGAGAATTCTTATAGTAAAAATATTCAGGTCATTATATGAGTGTATATTGAAAAAATTGAGTGCATTTCAGTATAAGATGTATGTACAACTATTCAACAAGAGCATTAATCACAGGGCTATGGCTCATGCCAATATAGAATCCCCTCCAACTAAGAATCATGAAAATTTTCAGAGTCACGAGAATTGTGGGACTGCCTAGTTTTTAAGATCTAAAATAATTCTACCAATTATCTCTTCTGAATAAGAAACCTACTGATGAAATAAGTTCCATTAATCTTTCTCAGATACATTTTTTGTCTCTTGTTTTTCAATTTTAAAAAAATTAATTTTATTGGTACATTTTCAGTATACAATATAATGACATTCATCATTGGACATTTGCACCTTTACATAATCTCTCTTGATTCTTAATTTTTCCCCATTCTCCTTCCCTCCCTTCAACCCCTTCACCACTCTCTATCTACAAAGACTGTTTCCATTTTTCATTTTCTCATGTTAATAGCTTTCCCTTCTTTCCTTTCACCTACTCCTCCCACTTCCCCTTCCCCTTTGCACCTTTTTTTCCTATTTCACATTATCTATTATACATTTTGATCCTTATTTACACTTTCAATTTCTCACACTAGAGAAACTATTCGATATTTACACTTGTGTCCTACTTATGTCACCTAAGAGTATCGCCTCAATGTGCATCCATTTAGTTATAAATGTCTCGAATTTCTCATTCTTTATGGCTGAGTAGTATTGCATCTTAAATTTAAAAAAAAAACACATTTTCTTTATCCAGTCTCTAGTTGATGGGCAAATGTGCTGTTTCCAAGCTTTAGCTATTACAGACTGTGCCACTATGAATACGGGTACACATATATTGCTGCGGTATGATTCTCTTAATTCTTGTGGAGAAGGGTTCCTTTTCCCCCACATCCCCACCAGCATTTGTTATTGGTTGATTTCATGATAGCAGCCATTCTTTCTGGGATGAGGTGAATCTCAGTGTTGTTTTGATTTGCATCTCTTGAATGAGCAGTGATGTTGAACATTTTTTCATATGTTTATTTGGTATTTCTACTTCTTCATCTGAGAAATGTCTGTTCATTTCAGATGCCCATTTTTGGATTGAGAGGTCTGATTTTTTAAAGTTCTTTATATATTCTAGATAATAGACCTTTTTCTGAGGAACAGCTGGTAAAATTTTTTGCCCACATTGTGGGTTGTCTCTTCACACTGGTGGTGGTTTCTCTTGCTGTGCAGAAGCTTTTTAATAAGAAGAGATCCCACTTGTTGATTTGTTGTGCTAGTTCACGTGCAACTGAGGTTTTGTCTCCGTATCTTCATCTTTTGCTTAGTTTCCTGCTACCAAACTACTAATTCTCCCTGCCCTATGAAGGTCCTTTTGACTTGTGCTCATGTATTGATTCTGTCCACTCTTTTTCATTGCTACTTCATCGTCTCTTTTTTCCTCTTTACTTTCTATTCCTACCAGCAAGCAAAATTACCTCTAGTTCTTTGTTCATAATTCAGATAGCCAATGAAGTGTTTAATTCTTACAGACATTTCTAGGCTACTGATTTTCAGGCAAATTCCACTGTAGTCATGTTGAGCCAGAGTGATGGTATCCCATAGTACTGTCATGTCAGTTTACACAAAAGGAGACCCTGGGGCCTGATGTAACATCCATTTAACAGAATATTGAATTTAGTTATGAAACATAAATATGTCTGCAATTTGTAAAACATGCATTTTAAAACATTCACATTTCAAGTATAAATATCTAGTAAGCAAATACTATGTAAGACATAGTCATAAATCATAGAATATATTAAGCAAATATAAGTACTTACTAGCATATTAATGTTAAATATAGAAAATAAATCACAAGATATGTAATATTCATAATACTCTTGGATATGAAGTAGTTATGGCATGCTATATTGAGAAAGCAGTAATATGCAAGAATCTTTTGAAGTACTTAGGATTCATGAGTACTTAATTTGGTGATACATTGCTGACACTAACTCTGACCCCAGATCTCTCCTGCTCAAGAAATACAAATAAAACCTGTTTGTCCAACAGGCTGCCTATTAAGCTACAGCTCTAACCAGGGATGCTTCTCCTGTGTCTCTCTAATAAAGGTTTGTGTCATTGCTAGGGCATCTTTTATCTTGGAGCCCTCTTTCTCCAACCCAAACTGTTACAGAAACCACACCACCAGTCAGAAAGGCACAACAAAGAAAGGCAAGACATGGGAACATAATTCAACCCAGCATTCAGGTGGTGTGATCCTTTCTGTATTTATTAAGTTGTTCCAAAGCTTGCCCTTTGCTTCTCAATGTGTTTTAAATATGATTAAAGAAGTTTCATTTGGCCTGTGAGCCTTTCTGTTCTGCGACCTCTGGGATTACTTTTGTAATTCTGGACTTGGAGGCTATCATTATATCAACGTAATGTCCCGCATGAAATTGGAATTGTCCACGACTCATAAATAAAACATCTTTGGCTTAAGTTTGTAAGTATAATGGAAGAAATAAAATAATAGTATAAAAAAACAGGAGAGCCTTAGAAAAATGGAAATTTAATGTTCACCTCTTTATATTCTTTTTAATACACTTTTCCTACTATAACCTGCAGTTATACTAGAGTTGGAATTGATATCTGAATTATTGCCTATAGTTTTTATATACTTAGTTTCCTACTGATATCATAGCAAGTTACCACAACTTTAATGGCTTATAAAAATGCAAGTTTATTTGTTTAGAGACTAGCATATATTGTCCAAATTCAAGGTATTATCAGGGCTGTGCTGCTTCCTGGAAGCTCATAGGGAGAATTTATTTCTTTGCCTTTTCCTACTCCAAGAAGAGAAGCTGGCTTCCTCCATTTTTCCAAGACAATGATATCAGTATGTCTGAACATTCTTCCTTTGTCACATCTCCCTTAGCCAGAAATGGTTCTCTGCTTTTATAAATCCAAAAGACTACCTTGTGTCCATCCTACAAATCTAAGACAATTTATCTACCTCAATGTCCATTTAATCTTATCACATTTGAAAGGTCTTTTCTGGTGTGAAAAGTAGCATTTATGTGGGCTCCATGACTAAGACATGGACATCGCTGTGGGGCTATGACTCTTCACTCCACACACTCTGTCCTTCAGGATCTGTCATTTTCAAAGATTTTATAATTGAGTGTTTTTTGACCATTAGTTCATTTTTAGATTCTAAAATGTTGGGACATATGTGTATCATTGTATTATAAAGATAATTACTGAAAAACTTGATTAGCAAAAGATATTTATAAATATATACACATATTTTTAATAGTTATATGTTAATGCAACTCTAGTAGGCATTATTAATGTGAAATAAAATAAAAATGTGAATCTATGAGAGTTGTTAGCAAATTATTCTTATAATCATTGGTAGTGATATCACCAAGGAATAGTTACCAGCTGGGATCAGTTGACTATAACATGTCTTTCCCACAAACTGCAGGCAAGAGAAGGCTTTGAGAATTTAAACAGTTTTGGCTGCTAAATTTCTATTTATTAAGGCTAAAGACAAAATTTTAGATGATTAGATTAAAATATGTCTAATTGAAACTAGATCAAATCTCACTAAAACCAGATCAATATCTCACTAAAATGTGCTTGTTATAAAATTGATACAACTTTGAATGTTTTTTCTAATATTAGATAATTCATACAACAATATTTTTTCATTAATGTGGTTACATTATAAAAAATAATTGTTTCATAAAGTTCGACAGGTATTTTCTAAATTAGTTTTTGTTTCATGAGTAGGACATTCTTAATTTTCTTTCTTGATTAGTTACAAATTCAAGCAGTGTTAATTTTAGAAATATTCTGCTGTGCCTTGCTTTTTCATTGGTATTAGGAAGATAAAGTAGTCAGAGAAGTAAAAAGAATAAAAGTTTCCAGCTGGGCATGGTAGTGTACATCTGTCTATATAAACCCAGCTCTTGGGAGGCTGAGACAGGAAGACTACTGGGAGTTCGAGGCTAGCCTGGGTTATGTAACATGATCCTGTCTCCAAAAAAAAAAAAAAAAAAGAATAGAAGTTTCCAACCCAACCACTTCTTTATTATTATGCTATTAACTCATGAAAGATGAATTGGAATAGATACCATTTACCTCAATTAAAAAGGGGTGAAACTTTTTTTCATTTCCTCTGACTTCAAACTACTATTATACTAACTGATCTGATATCTTTCAACCTCAATGAAAAATGTAAAATATGTATTTTCCCAATTTCTGGCTTTATCTAAATTTTATCCTGGAGGGAAAAATAGGCTTTTTACATTTATGGCAAAGACTTCTGAATTTTATTAATAAATAGATATTAGTTGAAATTAAAATTAGCATATTAAAAACCATATTGATATATTTTCCTGTTAAGCAGTAATACCTGAACTTCCTTGACCATACTTTTCTGAGCATATTACATATGCTTCATTCAAGATCACAACACTTTCATGAGGAAAGTACTATTATCACTGTTTTTAAAAACAGATGGAGAAGGCCAGGGATTTAGCTCAGTGGTTCAGCCACTTGCCTCACAAGTACAAGATGCCAAGTTCAATCCCCAGTACCAAAAAAAAAAAAGAAAGATGAAGAGTACAAGGGAGGAAATTATAAAGATCAGAGCAGAAATGAATTCAATGGAGACTAAGAGAACAATACAAAAAATCAATGAAACAAGGAGTTAGTTCTTCAAAAGAATTAACAAAATTGACAAACCCTTAGCCAAACTTATCAAAAAAAATGAAAGAAAAGACACAAATCCATGCAATTAGGAATGAAAAGGGTGAAATTACAATGGACCCAGCAGAAATCCAGAGGATTTTCAATACCTACTTTGAGAACGTATATGTGAGTAAGATGAAAAGCACAGAAGAAGTGGACAGATTTCTAGATCCATATGAATTATCAAAGTTGAACAAAGAAGACCTAAAAATTCTAAACAATCCAATACCAATCAACAAAATTGAAAACATAATTAGAAACTTACCAACTAAGAAAAACCAGGATCCTGATGGCTGCACTGCTGATTTCTAAAAGACATTTAGAGAAGAACTACTGCCACTACTGTTTAAACTCTTCAATAAAATTGAAAGGGAAGCAATACTCTCAAATTCATTCCTTAAAGCAAGCATCACCTTGATACCAAAAGCAGAGAAAGATCCAATTTAAAGAGAGAACTATAGGCCAATCTCTCTAATAAACATAGCTGCAAAGATCCTCAATAAGATACTGATAAACAGCATGCAGAAGATCATCAAAAAGATCATACATCCTGGGATTCATCCCAGGGATAAAAGGATAGTTCAATATATGAAAATCAATAAATGTAATACACTGTATTAATAGAGCCAAAGACAAAACCATATGATCATCTCAATAGATGCAGAAAATGCGTTTGACAAAATCTAACACCCATTCATGATAAAAACCCTACAGAAATTGTAATAGATGGTCTCTACCTTAACCTGATAGAAGCCATCTATGAAAAACCAACAGCCAATATATCATACTAAACGGTGAAAAACTGAAATCCTTCACACTAAAATTAGGAACAAGATAAGGTTGTCCACTATCACCACTCCTGTTCAACATAGTTTTGGAAACTTTAGCCACAGCAATTAGACAAGAGAAAGAAATAAAAGGAATAAAGATAAGACAGGAAGAAGTCAAATTGTCATTATTTACAGGTGACATGATACTCTATATTGAAGACCCCAAGAACTCTTCTAGACTTAATAACCAAATTCAGTAGAGTAGGTGGATACAAGGTCAACACACAAAAATCAGTAGCTTTCCTATATATGATCAACAGACTCATTGGAAAAGGAAGTAGAGAAGCAACTTTCTTCACAACAGCATCCAAAAAATTAAATACATAGGAATCAACCTAACAAAAGAAATCAAAGAGCTCTATTCTGAAAATTATAGCACTTTGAAAAAAGAGATAGAAGAAGATATCAGAAAATGGAAAGATATCCCTTGCTCCTGGGTAGGAAGGAACAACATAGTGAAAATGGCCATACTTCCAAAACTGATATATAGATTCAATGCAATATCAGTTGAAATTCCAGCAGCATGTTTCATAGACCTTGAGAAAACAATCCAAAAATTCATTTGGAACAAGAAGAGACCTAGAATAACAAAAGCATTTCTTGGCAACAAAGACAATGTAGGGAGCATCACAATCCCCAACTTGAAGCTATACTACAAAGCTACTGTGATAAAAACAGCAGGGTACTGGCAAAGAAACAGTGGACCAATGGAACAGACTAGAAGATGCAGAAACAACTCCAGATACACTCACCCACCTTATCTTTGACAAAGGAGCCAAACACCCTCACTGGAGGAAACATAGCCTCTTTAATAAATGGTGCTAGAAAAATTGGGTTTTAACTTGCTGAAGATTAAAAATAGATCTATATCTCTCACCATGCACTAAACTAAAATCAAAATGGATTAAAGATCTAACTATTAAAACAGAAACACTAAACTGGCTGGAAGAGAGGTTAGGTAGAACCCTTGAAGACATTGGTGTAGGAAAACTTTTCATGAAGAAAACCTCAGTTGCATGTGAAGTAGCGCAATCAACAAGTGGGATCTCAACTTATTAAAAAGCATCTGCACAGCAAAGAAACCACCAATTGTGTGAAAAGACAACCCACAATGTGGGAAATATTTTTTACCAGGTGTTCCTCAGACAAAGGTCTACTATCTAGAATATATAAAAAAACTTAAAAGCATCAGACCTCCTAAATTTAAAGACCCAATCCAAAAATGGGCATCTGAAATGAATAGAAATTGCTCAGCGAAAGAAGTAAAAGCAGCAAGTAAACATATGAAAAAATGTTCAACATCACTGGTCATTTGAAGGATGCACATAAAACAACTCTGAGATTCTGCCTCACCCCAGAAAGAATGACTGCTGTCATGAAATCAACCAGTAACAAATGCTGGTGGGGCTGTGGGGAAAAAGAAATCCTACTCTGCTGCTGGTGGGAGTGTAGACTGGTGCAACCACTGTGGAAATCAGTATGGAGATACCTCAAAGAACTAGGACTACAGGTCCCATTTGACCCAGCTATTCCCCTACTGTATATCTTCCTAAAAGAATTAAAAGAATCATACCAGAGCGATATATGTGCATCTATGTTGCTAGGGGCACAATTTGTAATAGCTAAAACTTGGAAATAGCCCAATTGCCAATCAACTGGAGACTGGATGAAAAAAACCTTCAACAAAATACTAACAAACTGAATTCAGCAACATATCAAAAGAATTATTCACCAAAGTCAAGTGATATTTATCTGAGAAATGCAAGGTTGGTACAATATATGCAAGTCAATAAATGTAATATGTCATATTATCAGAATGAAGAAAAGAATGATATTCTCAGTATATACAGAACAAAAACATTTTCAAAAACTCAAAATCCTTGCATCATATAATCTCTTAACAACTAGGACAGAATGAATACGCCTCAACACATTAAAAGCCATGTACGTACAAAAATCCCACAGTTTTCAATAGTGAGAACTTGGAAGCTTTTCCTCTAAGATTAGAAACAAGTTAAGGATGTTCACTCTGAATTCTATCCAGCCTAGCACCAGAGTCCTTGCTAGAGTAACTAGACAAGTAAAAGAAATAAAACAAACAAAAAAGAAACAAAAAGCCTCTCCAAATTAGAATAAAAGAAGAAATTCTTTGTTAATGACATAATGCTTTATATAGAAACCCTAAAGACTTCAGCATGTAACTGTTAGGACAAATAAATTTAGCAGTGATGAAAATAATGAAACAGAAGTATTTTTTTCATACTAAAAAACTATTGGAAAAATATATCCCATTCACAATAGCACCATAAAATGAAGTACTGCTGGGCATGATGGTCCATATCCATAACCCCGGTACTCTGGAGGCTGAGGTAGGAGAACTGTGTGAGTTCAAGGCCAGCCTGAACTGCATGGCAAGACCCTATCTCAAAACAAACAGGGCCGGGGGTTTAGCTCAGTAGTTCCACCACCTGCCTCGAAGGCACAAGGACCTGAGTTCCATCCCCAGTGCCAAAACAAACAAACAAACAAAAAAGATAAGAAATATTTAGAAGAAAATTTAACCAAGGAGGTAAAATACCTCTATATTGTAAACTAGTAAACATTGATGAAAGAATCTGTAGACAACAGAGTGGAAAGTTATTCTATGCTTATGGATTGAAAGATTATTGTTTTACCTAAAGCAATAGATTCAATGTATCCTCCACTAAAATTCCAGTCTCATTTTTCATAAAAATAGAAAGAAAATCTTAAAATTCATATTGAACTCCAAAAAGTCCCCAGATAACAAAAGCCATCTTGCCCAAAAAGAACAATGCCAGAGACTTTACATTACCATGTTTTACAACCTACTACAAAGCTATAGGAGTCAAAGTAGTATGATACTGTTTTGGCATAAAAATAGATACACTACCCTTCTTTGTAGCTTCCTGAGTTAAAAAATATCATACTACAGGGAAATCTGCACACAAATGTATGGCAGCAGAATTTGTAATAGTAAAATCTTGGAAACAGTCCAGATGCCCATCAACGGATGGATAAAGATGTTGTTTTTGTATACAATGGAATCCTACTCTGCCATAAAGAAGGATAAACTTGAGACACTTTTTGGTAAAGGATGCATCATACTTTTAAGTGAAATAAACTGGATACACATGTTTAAATATCATTGTTTTTCTTGTGCAAGAAACTGAAAGGGTGAATAAAAACCAAAATGGATGTTAGATATCAGAAAGTAGGAAAAAAATGTTCAAATGGGAAGGGGAACAAGAGAGGGAGAAGGGGGGAGGGAAGGAAGCGAAAAGGAAAAAAAGAGAATGGAAGGAAAATAATGGAAACCAAGCTTCTGTAAATGGGGAGAGGAGGAGGGGTTGACGGATGGGGAGGGGAATGGGAAAAATGAATTAAGATGTGTTATGTACAGGTACAAATTTCCTATGATGAATGTGATCAATATGTATGATAAATAAGTACTAATAAAAATTAAAAAAATAGATACCACAGCGATATATGTGCACCTATGTTGCTAGGGGCACAATTTGTAATAGCTAAAACTTGGAAATAGCCCAATTGCTCATCAACTGGAGATTGGATGAAGAAAATGTTGTGGTTTTTTTTGTAAATTAAATAGAGTACTACTCAGCTGTAAAGGATCAGAACCTAGAGATGTGTATAGCACAGGATATAGCCTAAAACATACTAACACTTATGGTTGATTTATTTTCAACAAAAACAAAGTGCAAGAATGCAAAATGGAGTAAGGGCAATTTCTTTGAAGTACTTTGGGAAAAACTGGGACACATATGCAAAAGTCTGAAATTGTACCCTTATGTCAAAAGCAAAAATGCACTCAAAATGGGTCAACAATTTAATTTGAAGAGTTGAAACTGTAAAGCTAGTAGAACATAAGGAAAATGCTCCAAGACATTGGTCTTGGCAAAGATTTCTTAAACATGACCTCAAAAGTACAGGCAAGAAGAATAAAAATGGACAAATGAGATTTTATCAAACTAAAAGCTTTCTGCACAGCAATGGAAAAAATAAATGACGTGAAGTTACATCCCAAGGAATGGGAGAAAATATTTGTAAACCACACATCTTATAAGAAGTTGACATCCAAAATATATAAGGAACTCAAACAACTGAATAGCAAGAAAACAACCAAATTTTTTAAAAAATAAGCAAAAGATCTGAACTGATACTTCTCCAACGAAGGTACATCAATGGCAAACTGATAAGAATTCTCATCATCACTAATCATTAAGAAAATGCATACTAAAATCAGAACGAGATTTCACCTCAAATCTATTTGGTAATACCAAAAAGATGAAACATAAAAGTGTTGGTGTGAGTGTAAAGGAAAAGGAAGCCTTGTGCACTATTAATGAGTATATGTATATATTAAAACAGCCCTTAGAGAAAAAGATATGGAGGCTTCTCAGAAATCTAAAGGAATTATTTTGTGAACCAGTAATCCTATTTCTATGTATATATCCAAAGCAATTAAAAGCAGTGTGCTGAAGAGATACTTGAAGTTCCACGTCCCTTAAAGTATTGCTCATAATAGTCAAGACATGGAAGCCAACCAGATGCTCATCAGCAGATGAATGGACACAGAAAGTGTGGTTTATATATACAATGAAACACTATTCTGCCTTTAAAAATGAGAAAATGTTGACATTTACAACATGCATGAAGCCGAAGTACATTATGTTATGTGAAAAAAGGCACAGAATGACAAATACCATATGATCAAAATTACATATGGAGTTAAAAAAATTAAACTCAGAAACAAAATAGAATTGTGCCCACCAAAGGCTGGTCCACAAAAGAACATCAAAACTACATAGTAAGAAAACCAGGCTTTCTATACACCACATTTTTTCAAATCTGAAAATGAAATTCAGTTGTTACTTATAGCACCTAATTTATATTTCTACTAACATGAAAATTCAGCTACTATCAAGTGCTTTGAATTCACCTCTAGCACTTTTAGATTGTTAGTAGCTCCTTTAGATTGTTCCGATAATAAAATTAAGTAAAACAAATCAATTGGAAAATCATCTTACTGACTCATTTGTGTTTACTTATGTCTCTGTGTATGTTCAAAGTGTATAAACGTATCTTAACTGATTTAATCACCTTTAATCAAAATAATTAAATTAATTTGTGCATTAAGTCCCAAATTTTCAGGAGATAAATTGTGGAGAAAAGATGGAAAAGGGCTTTGTGCTTGAAACTGAGAATGCTATTTACTCTAGAAATTTCTGTGCAACATGCAAGTATGCAACCTTTCAGGCAGCAACAATTTTCTATTTTAGCTTAGGCTAAACTTTCCAGAGAACTCTGTTAAAATAAGTTGTTCTTTCAGAATGCAACACTCTGTGTGATATAAAACAGCCTCCAGCAATTTACTAAACTGCTTTCTCATTAAGCTGTATTTTTTAAAGTATAAGTGATCAGTTTAACTGTTTCCCCTCAGCATTATGCATGTAAGGTAAGATCAAGAAAAACCTGAATGACAATTCAATTAGTGTTGTGTTGAATAGTACTATTAAAATATAATCATACAAATTCTAACCATAGGTACTGCTGTTAATAATACCATTTGTTGAGTGCTGACAGTGAGCAGGCACAGTCCCTGTCCTGGGGGCTTGTTATAGAACCTAGACAACCAAGGAAGTTGGAATTAACCGTATCAGTGTGAGGCTTTAGGGTTTATATGCATCTATAAAGTTTTCTTTCTTTTCTCTTCATTTCCTCCCCATTTATTCTTGTAGAAAACCTTATATAAAAGAAGTACAAGGCCAGGGATTTAGCTCAGTGGTTCCGCTGCCTGCCTTGCAACCGCAAGATCCCGAGTTTGATCCCTAGTACCAAAAAAAAAAAAAAAAAAGAAGTACATTCATTATTATAATTTTTTCAGACTTCTCTCAACTATTTTACATTAAATAATTCACATGCTAATTTATAATATACAAAGTTCTGTAATATGGTTCAGAGATAATGCTCAAAGTCTGTGACAGCTTTTCACAGAGAGAATTTGAAATTAAATTGATAAATATTTGTAATACAATAAATGAATACTAAATTATCCAGTCTTATTTTCCAAGGGGGGAAACAAAAGGAAATAAGATCTTTTAATTACATACCATTTCACAGCTGTTTGATGCCTTTGTTTTACCTGACAAGTTTTCTGTATTGTATTTGAGCCTTTAGAAGTAGATTTTGTTATAAAGCAAGTCCTTCTTAAGAAATTTTTTAAAAAACGAGTTTTTAAAGTAATGTCAAGCACATATATATATTTATGTTTTATTTTTAAGTGAGTCTTTGATTTAAGCATGTAAATATAATGTAGAATTACATGAACATTTGGAAATTGTGAGTTTAATGTGATATAAATTACTGTTTAGGTCAACAGAAAAACATTATATCTTCATAGAAGGAAACCACATTACAAAGCAACTTAAAACAAAAATCAAGAGTTAACACATATAAATATGGTTCTGAGATGGAAAACCAGTTTATAATCTATCTTCAATTTTTATGAGTTTATTTATCCTGAGATAACATTTAAAAGGCTTTTCAGAAACAGGAAAGCATAAGTTTCTGGTTCTAATTTAAATAGTCATATGATATGTGACCTTAATGTAGTAAGAGGTATTTCAGCCAGGCTAGTTTTTTCTATGGATCAAGTGTATTTTTGTTAAATTGTAAAAATTTAAAACAAATGTCTCCCAAGCTGAAAAAAACCCTCAAGGGCATCATCAGTCATAGGCTTAAAACACATGCCCAAATAATTAACAGCTAAATCATAGTAGAAAAAAAAATAAGACCTATTCCTGAACAATTTGTGGTATTATTGAAAGTCTTCTTTCAGAGGGAATTGTTTTAGAATGATTTTCTCCTTGCACTTTTGCTGCATAAATATTAGTAAGTCAATTATGCACAAGTAAAAGTAATTAAAGAGAAGCATTGAGTAATTTTAATTGTGATTTTTTCCTTTAAAAATTCTTTAGTAGTATTTTAGTTTTAGAAATTAAATAGCATAGTAGAAAATATTATTTTAAAAGTTTCTCTATTCTGCCTAATACAGATTCTTTCAAGAGTTTGCTGTGTATCTTTCCAAACTTTTCTACATACTCATACAAATGAATATATATATCAGAGAAAATAATATGCATATTATATTAGGACTTCTCTAAAATTTTGTAATATAACATATGTCTCTTCCCATATTGATAGAGAAAATATCTTTGTGAATTTAAAGTAATTGAGAATTTTCCATAATAAGATGAACCATAAATTATCTAATCATTCATCTAATGAAGGAAGTTGAGGTTTTCCTTCAGTTCAGTGCCACTATGAACAATGGTGTAATAAACATCCTTCCATAATATCCTTAGGTGCTTGGGCTTTTCTGTCTCCAACATGGATTTTTTTTTTCATACTGGGACTAGAACTCAGGTCCTTGTGCTTTCCAGGCAGGTGAGGAGCCACTGAGCTACATTCCAGTCCCTTCAACATGGATTTCTTCAGGTGGGATTCCAGAATCAACAATCTGTGTCACTGTAAATTAAGACTGCTTCGATTTCCAAAGAGGATTTAGTACACACTTAAAAGAAGGATATGCCTATTTTCATTTCTTACATCCTTCTTTCATTGATTCCTACTTGTGGTGGGTGAAAAAATTCAAATGGGATCTTTTCTGTATTATGCATTATTCTCCCTGATGGTGAAGTTGGACAATTTTTCATATAAGATTAATTTCCATTTATATTTCCTCTTCCCCCAGTTACTCATTACTTATTCTTTCTCAATTACTCCTTTAACCACTTTTATTTCTAACTATTGGTCTTCTTTTCAAATTAATATCTAGAAGATCTTTCTATATTAGGAGCATTGATACTTTGTTCAACTTTTTTACTTTTTAACATTATACTCTACACTATATTTTCTGAATTGTTTTCCCTTGATGACTACCAGCCTTTCTTTATTGTATCAAAAAGCTTTCCCAACTAAAGTTTATTCTAATATTCCCTATAATATGCTGATCCTTTTGCTGCAGGTTATATTAAAGATTCAGCAGTAAAAGAGCATAGAGAAACCTTCTTGGGAAAGCAAGTTTCTGAATCACCTCCATGCATGCCACCAGTGCATTTTGATCACACTCTTGTTGATCAAGGATGAACTTATGAGAAAGAGGCAGGTGATGTAGTCAGAACAGCTGTTTTGAATGGCCTGGTAATGAGTGCCTGTGTCACAGAGGGAGGCTTTGAGGAGCATTCACACAGAATACAAGTGTCTTCTATTCTGGATCCACTTCAAGAAATTCATGTACATAATTTTTATACAGGCTTCTTTCTCACCAATCCTATAATCATGTTTCTTCTGAATTTCTTACAACCATGGCAAAACATTAACCACTGTTAATTAATCTCTGGGGAAATTTTCTTTATGCCAGCTCCCCCCCTTCTAGCCAAGCAGACAAAAAAGATGTAGTGTTTGCCCAGCAGCCCTTGTCCTTCAGGATGCTCCTGAGGGATTCTTTGATATTGCAAAGATCCACTTGTGTTTGGTTGGTGTCAGAAAATTTGTCAGAGAAACCTATAAGCCAGGGCTGAATTTATTCCTCTTTTAGTCAGTTTATCTGGGAGAACTTTCTATGAATGAATAAAGTTTGAGGGAGAAGCTTCAGGTGACAATGTTTGTATTATATTGAGAGAACAGTTTATGAAAAATAAGGCCATTAAGACTTGCATAAATGAGGCCCTATATGGACAAATTCTATTTGATGAGAAAGTGCTTCTGGATATGCTTAACTACATTTCTTTTTCCTTCCCTTTTACTTTCTTCCCTCCTTTCCATTTTACCTTTTTCCTTTCTTTTGTAGGATGTATGCTGTGTATGGTTTGAGATATCAGCAAATACTTATGAAGCAACTCTTACAATACCAGTTATTATTCCAGAATCTTTGCGACAGTGGTAAGATGGGCCAGTCCTGTCCTTTATGGTGTTCATGTTGTAGAATGGAATGACATTCAGTTCATGATGGCAACCTCAGTTTACTGGCAGCTGTTCCATAGTTATATATTCAGACTCATTTGGGGCCTAGAAGAAGTCAAAAACTATTTTTTTAAAGCATAAAGTAGTTATTTGTCTAAGAGAGCACAGTAATGTTTCCAAATTTTAGGACCTTCATTTTAGCTCTTTGATCTTGCCTTCCCTCATCCAGGGCTGAAATGATACACATATGGCTCATGCTCCTCCTAATCTCTGGAGCCTTTTACACAGTGGAACGGCAGAGTTATTTGCACTCCAATATGAGCAATTGGAGAAACTGATTGATGTGACCTGTCCCAAACTATACAACATTTGAATTAGCTAATAAATGGATTGGAATAGCTAACTCATGTGAAGTGCATGTTTTCTCTAAAACTAGTACAGGTTGGAACATGAGGTACAAAAGTTATGTTTTTACTTTTAAAGAGAGGTCCTGACTTGCCCTAAATTACTGTACTCCAGGACACTTTGCTGGGGTGTCAGGCTTTACTTCCCCACTGTCTTAATCACTATGTTTGTTCATCAATGGGACAAAATACCAGACACCTACAATTTAAAGATGAAGTTTATTTTTGCTCACAGTTTTAGAAGTTTCAGTGCATGGTTGGAAGGCTCAAATACAAAAGCAATATGGTGGAAAAGTCTGGCAGAGATAAACACTTTGTGTCAAGGTGGCCAGGAAGCAGAGAGAGGAGGGAGGAGCTGAAAGAGGGACCCTGTGACCCGACCCTTCCCACCAGACTCCTTCTCCTAACATTAAGACAGGTATAACAGTCCCATTATCCAATCACTTTCCAAAAACCTCACTGTTGAATGCACGAGGCTTTGGGAGACATTCCCCCATCCAAACCAGAGGATCCACTCTTTGACATTTATGCTTCCCTTCATATTCTATATATTCTGTCACTATGAATTTAATGAACAAGCACTATATCCCTTGGGATTAGAAAATCTTTAATGCCTCTGTGGATTGAATCATGGCAATCATTAAGTAATGAACATTATCCAGGGGGAATTTGTACCTTGATCTATTTCAGGTAAAAACAAATTGTTTCTATTGCTTTACATTACAGAGAAAAAAATTACCAACTCAGTAGCTGTCTATTACTTTTTGGAGGTTATATTAATTTATCAGGTAAAAAGATCACATCTAAAGGTGCTTAAAGCTCATCGAATTTACAACAATCCACTGCTCTTGTCCAGGGACCACTTGTCACTGCATAGGTAAATAGAGATTTGAAAAAGGTCACCATTTTACATCTCCCAAGACAGATACAGGTACTAATCTCTGTGGTTTTCCAAGTAATTTAGATTGTTTTGGTTTGGAGAGGTGGTTTTTCTAGTGGTTTTTATTTGTCATTTCATCACCATAGCCCTTACCCTCGTGTAGGAAAAATCTACATGGGAAATCAGGCATTTTCACTGTGTCTGTTTCTTGGTACTCATTCAACAAGTAGAGAAAAAGCAAACCATTGTGTCAGAGATGGCCACATTTTCACCAAAACCTGTTTCCTTTTTTCCTTGATAAAATACTGCTATCAGATCTTATCAGGGGTTTATAGGTTTTCCTTTAATCAATAAACTGTGTACTATGCATAGAGTTAGATTTGGGAATTTGTTGAGAAAGCAGTGATCCTCTGTTATAATGAGTCATTATCAGAAGATAACATTTTCATGTATTTGGTTCTGTGTTCTTTTAATAGTTTTTAAAATCAGGTAAAACATGATCTAGTAACCTACCCAGCATTTTCACTGTTAACAATCATATGATATATTGCCAATCGCCAAAATCTCTGAGTCAGGCTATTTTGCCTGTCTTCCTAGTAACCAGAGTTCACTTTACCACTAAGGTTAAGTGCTGCTATTATCTTGGATCTTAATTACCCCGTTGGAGTTAGGAAAACCCTCAACACCATCTCACATCAGCATTTGCAGCCTTGAAGAATAGCCAATAATTATTTATTTTTCAATTAAAATTTTTTTAAAAAATAAAATCTCCCTATGTAGTTCAGGCTGGTCTTGAACTCACTATGTAGCTCAGGCTGGCCTTGAATGAACTCGTGGCAATTCTCCTGCCTCACCCTCTTGAGTGCTAGGCTTACAAGCATGCACCACCATGTCTGGCTACTAGTGTATTTTTAATATGATGATGCTCCTCTCATCAATTTGTTTCTCAACATTTAAGAGAAAGAAGCAGCTTACAGGCCTCCTGGAGGTACATAAATTTCACATGATCAATCCCTCTAGCGTTTCAATCTTCTATCCTTTGATTTTTTTCCTTTACCGATATACCAAGAGAGTTCTGGTCTGAACAGAGTATGGAGTTTCTGTATTCCACACATAGAAAGCCCTGACTTTCAGTACAATCCTTGAGCTGAGAAGTCTAGAATGTAGGCTTGTCATTGGCTTTGGGTAGGATTTTTAGAAATAAGTAAATCTTAACTTCTATATAGAAATATATGGTCACAGAAGAATTCTGTTTTCAGTGCATGTCATTCCAGATACCACAGACAATAATTTCAAGAAAATTCTTGTTACTGTCAGGGGCTGACAGAGTTCTACCAAAGGATACTAACAGAATGTTCATTAAAACTCTGCACAAGTCACTGAATTTTTCTGAGTTCCCTTTGACTGGAGCCTGCTCCCTGATAACAATTTAGGTTATGGTCCTTAACTTGTAAACACAAAATTGAGCTCTGTTTTTCTTAATAGAAAAGAATTTAATGAAATGATGTCATTATGTAGCATAAAGTTTGACAAAAAAGTTAAAAACCAAGTTCTGAAAAGTAGAAACCACGGGGAGGTGGCATTGAAGCCAGGACCTTAGCATTGGAATAGCTAGTTTAGATGCTTGTGCAGTTGGCCCAGGATGCTGAATGAATCTTCACAACCACTGAGCACTCCTGTTGAAAGGAAATCTAAAGTGTACCTATTTGTTTGTACTTCCTGTTGTGGATTTGCCAGCTGTGGACATTCTATTAGCTAAACCTAGGCCATAAGTCTGAAGAGTGGTGGATAAGGACAATGAACAGCTGGATTTTTGTTTACTTTAGAGAAAAATCAATGCTCCACCTCCTTCACCCCAGCTCAGCAAGATTCTCAACTGTGTGATCTCCATAACATACTGTCAAGGAGGTCACCAAAACCTCAACAAAGCTAATGTTCACAGAATCTCATTGATTTGAAATTCTATTTTCATTTTAATGCTAATGATTATCTTCCCAACTAAAGGCTAAAGGAAATAGCTTTCCAACCATGTTTTGCTGATGGTGTCCTTTCTTCTTAGAATAATTCTAAAAACTTTTTTCAACTCTCTCTTTCGCGCGCGCGCGCACACACACACACATCTTTAATGCTTAGAATAAAAAAAATCATAGAACTATAAACATAAAATGTCTCTCTTAGTCTTATCTGAATCATTCTGCCAAATATGGAAGGAAGGTGACCTAGATGGATGACACTATCTTTGGTTTCATTTGTTTAATTATTCAATACAATTTACTGAATATTTAGCAGGCTAGGTCAGTGTGTCTAAGATCTGATAAAGTAAGTCCCTGACTTATGAATGAGTTTCGTTCCTAAGTGAGTCTTATACAGTACACTTGTGAAAGTTCGCAACTCAAATGTTCTTAAATCGGGGACTTGTTTCTACTGCAAATGCTGTTGGAATGACACATACTAACTAGGAGAAAGGGTACTAACATACATAGTCCAAAAGAACCTTCAGAGTTGTACCAGAACAGTGGATTTCAGTCTTCAGGGTAACAATCTTTTCAGTGATGATCATCAGCCCTAGCAGGGTGCCCCTTCAAAGAATGCAAATTCAAGCTGGGAGGACTTGGCTTTGGAAGTTCTTAATTTTGGAACTGGAGCCCCAAAATATCTGTGTAAATGAGCAGGAAATTTCACTGGCTAAGAAATTTCTACATACAAGTTCTCACTGGTCTCTGAAAAGATACCAGTGATTTTACATTGTTCATGAAGAAGAAAAACTATTATAACACACTCTATTCTTTTAAAGATTGAGAATTCTCATTCTTAGATTTTAATCTCAGCCTTTGTTACTATTCAGTTAATCTTAAAATATTTATAAATGGAAAATCAATTCCTGTATAGAGTTTTACATGTAACCTAAAAATCCTATGCCACACACAGAGATGAAACACAAGTCCGACATGCTCCCTAGTCCCCCAAAATAATATAAAATTGAAAATTTTGTATGGGCAAAATTCTGAAAATAACACAAAAATATTTGTAATAACTTGCAATCTTAAATCTTTCCAAAGTCTGTTCATCATAATTTTTCTTGAAAAGTTCAATGAAATTTAAAACTCAGCTTTCACAGTCTATTTTCATTCTTTTTCCTTCTTCCTTTCTTATTTGTTGTTATTTTCTTCTAAGAAAATAGCTCTTTGCACTGTAGGCATTTGAAAGACCAACTTTCATCTTACTAATCAAGTACTTGGCCCAGGTACTTTAGCAGGGATACTTAGATGTCCCTTAGAGAGTAAGGGAGAGAGGGAGAGGAGTAGGGGTAGGGGTAGAGGTATATATTCATGTTTTAATTTTGTTTGTCAAATAATATTATGCTGAAATTTGTTAATATGTTTTTGTTTCGCAATAATCTGGAAAGCACTAGTCAAATAGTGATTTTTTTTCCTAAAGAAAAAATTTTTAGGATGATAGGAGGGGTTTAAGCAGGTCAGATATTCAACTGGAAGTTACAAATAAACACTAGACCTGTGAAGACAATGACTAGAAACATTAGGTGCTATCATAGCAGAGATCAGTAAGAACTGGTACTCATGCTGTTTCAGGAAAGGAACAAGAAAGGAATATGAAAAGTAAGTAGGAGTTGAGTTGATGTACATACGGGAGATGACATGATCCAGACTACTGGTTGTACAGTCCTGAGCGAGGAAAAGCCATGGTATACTGTCAACGTTTAGAGAAGTCAAAAAGGGAAGAGCAGCATGCAGTGGGACTGAAGAGATGAGAAGACTTGGGTCACAGAGGGACTTTATGTTTTGTTACAGAGTTTGAATTTTGTACCAAGAGCACTAGAATGTCATGGAAGGACTTTAACCAAATGATATGATTTCATTTTAAATGATCCCTCTGGCTATAGAGAAAAGATGGGAGACAAAGCAGAAGCAGAAGGCAGCTTAGTGAGAGAAGACTGCATCACATTATTGCTACATGTGCTATATGTTAATGGATTTAGAAGCTAAAACTTCCATGATTTGATGGCACTGGATGTCGGGGATAAAAAAGACAAATGAGTCAAGGAGGAATTCCCAGGCTCATAGTCTGAGCATCTGATGTTGATGAACCTTATTAACCTGTGGAATCTTCAGGAAGGGCCCTTCACTGATAGCTGAAACACTGGGAGTAGCACAAATTTACCCTGGGTCTTTCTTTATATGGATTTATTGAGATATAATTTAGATACCATAAATTTCAGTAAGGTTGAGTGTATAATTTGAATGAGATTTGAAAAACATATAATGGCCTAATTAGTACCACAATCAGGATATAGGACATTTCTACCACCCAAGATAGTTTCCTCATACCTCTTTGTCTTCTATGGCTCTGGCTTCTGCATTGATCTGTTGTTTTTTGTTTGTTTATTGGTTTTGTACTAGTTTTGCATTTTTCCATAAATGAAAGCTTCTTTCATGTAGAATAATGCTTTTGAGAGCCATCCACGTTGTTGTATAGATCAGTAGTTTTGTTTCTTTTTGTTCTGAGTGATGTTCTCTTACAAGGATATACTACAACTTTTTTTTTAATCTAATCACCAGATAATGGACATATAGATTGTTTCTACTTTTGTCTTTTATGAATAAAACAAGTATAGAAATTTGAGTACAAGTCTTCTGTATATACACATATTAATTGTTCTTGGGTAAACATCTAGGAGATGGGTTATTAAGCTGTACAGTAAATGTATACTTAAGAAACATACAAAAGATTCAAATTGTTTTCCAATGTGGCTGTACCATTTTGCATTTACATGAGCAATGCATGAGAATTTCTGTCGTTCCACATCCCAGCAAATATTTATTACTGTAAATATTTTTTTACTATAAATATTTTTTACTCTTATAACCATTGTCTATCTGTGGTTTTAATTTGCATTTAATGTTTTTTTTCCTAGTTAATAGATCACTATTGGATGTTCTTATATAAAAATATGAACCTTGACCCTTATCCTAATCCTAAGAATGTCAAAATTGATCATAGACCTAATTGTAAGAGTACTATCTTTAAATTTTTGAGAGAAAAATGTAGAAGAAAAAGATTTTTATCTTGGTTCTGGAGCAATTTCTTAAATAGAAAACCAAAAAGATAAACTATAAAGGACTTAATAAGCCAGACTTTAGCGAAAGTAAAAATTTTGCTCTTCAAAAGATATTTAGTAAATAAAAAACCCCTCCACAGTTTGTGGGTGTGGAGGAGGTGAATATATTGCTCCATTAGTTTCTGAGGTCTACAAAAGAAAAAGACCTGAATTCAAAAAGGACATAATGAGGACATTCATGTGAACCTGGAAGCAATGTAGATGATGAGGTTCTGGATTCTGAACTGTTAATTTATTAGGATGAACATTTGGAGGGCCTTGGGACAGGATGAGTATAATTTGCATATGGAAGGAATATAAATAATTTATGGCTGAGGGTAAACAGTAATGATTTTAAAAATATATCCACAAATTCTTTAATATATCTCCTTTGAAAGTGAGCTGGACCTAGTGACTTCCTTTATAGGAAGAGAATATAGTAGAAGTGATGGCATGCCACTTGTGAGATTACAAAAAGACTCTGGCTTCTATCTGGGTGGCTTCTCTCAAATTACTTGCTCTGGAGGGACACATGTTAGTGAGCAGCCTTACAGAGAGATTCTTGCAGCAAGTTGCTAAGCTTCCTGCCAACAGTCACGTGAGTTGGAAGAAAGAACTTCTATCTTCAGTTGTTTCCTGAAACTATACCCCTGGCCAACAGTTTTGACCATGCTTTGTTAGAGACTGTCATGATTTGGGTCTAGATGTCTGCCCACAGCCTCATGTGGTCATAGGCAGGGCTTTTCAGAGGTGGCAGGATCTAGAGTGTGTGACACTGGGATTAAGGGTGTGTGATTATTAAATTAGTTCATTGATTGGTTTGGCATAGTTCTTGCTAGGATTAAGGGTGCCCTACCCTGGGTTTGAGTGTTGTATGTTCTGAGGGCAAGTGGCTTGGATACAATATAAAAAGACAGAAAAAAACCCTGTTGCTTGCTGCTTGCTGCTTTCTAGTTGCCATGAACTGTTTCTCCTCTGTAATGTCCCTTTGTGATGCCACCCTGCCTCGGAGCCAGCTGACTATGGACTGAAACCTCTACAAAGTGTGTGACAAATAAATTTTTCCTCCTTTAACTTTGGGTGTTGAGTATTTTGTCTCAGCAAGGAGAAATGTAACTGAGATAGACTCTGAGGCAGAAATTCCCAGTTTAGCCACTCTTGTTTACTGGCCTTCAGAAACTGTGTGAGGTGATAAACATTTGTTGTTTTAAATGGTTAAGATGGTTATCCAGAAATAAGTAACCTATACACTCCATTTTCTGTGCATGTCACCCCTCTCTGGTACTCCACTTTGTAAATACTGGTCACCTTTGCTACTTTCTCAACTCTGAATTCTGGAACTGCCTTCAGGTAGTAAGCAGGGAAATTTTTGTGATCATTTCATTTGTTTTTCTCTTCTTATGGGTCACAAATCTAGGCTGCCTATTGTCCAGTGTCTAAAACCATTTTTTGCATATTTTTTTCTAGTTGTTTAAGGTAAAAGTAAAAATTTGGCACTTGTTATATCATCCTGGGTAGAGCTAGTTTAAGTCTGGATCTCAGTTTAGATGTGAATGTTACTGGGAGTTGATACCCTTATGCAACTCACTGAAAGGGTTCTTTGTATGTTTTTTAAGATTTTTTTTTTAAGGGGTGAAAGGATTTAAGATTATCTTTAAGTTGTGAAAGGCTTGGGGCCAATCAATAAAGAGAATAAGGAAGGGTTGGAGGCATCAAGGCTAGTTCTATAAATAGAGCAACCTGGGTTATAAAATGTAATATGTGAACACCTTGTGCATAAGAACAGTTGGTTTCACTTACTTTGATGCTTCATTATTTACCTCTTCACTGTCCTTGCTCTGAGAATACAAAAGCAATGCTTGGTTATGCTACCTACCATCTGGTGACTTATATAGTGATCTTAACTGACATATTTTTTGCAGCTGTTCTTTTCTTTCCTTCAAAGTTGGTTACACACGTGCTGCAGTCCTGCCTTTTCTCTTCCACTTTACCACACATGCTTTACTCAATATCAAATTAGGCAAGTTCTTTCCTTCAAATACCTACATAGTCCGAATCATTTTAACTGATACTCTCATTGGCACATCTAACTCTCCAATCATTGGAGTACAAAGTTTCTCACATGACATTTCTCATGTAGGCTTGGTCTCTCTGTAAGCCAAATAAATCATGCTGATGGTGGCTGATCTGCACAGAGATAGCAGTGCAACTCAGGATCAAGGAATTGGAATTGGAATAAAATATCATCAGAAGTCACTTTCTAAAGGATTGTGGAGAATTTCATGAGAATTTCCACACCTATTCAGTGTATCATTGAATTAGATAGTGATGTGAAAAAGATATATAAAAGAAACCTTTTCTACATTTCGAAACATTGATAGCCAACTAGGAGAAACAGGTACTCTAGTTACTCCCACTCAAATGATTTATAAAAGCCTTTGAAAATACACAAGTAAATTATAACATTATTTCTAACGGGAGACAGAGAAGAGCTATCTGGGATTAGGCAGATCTTTCCTAAAAATGAACAGTAACCTCTTGCAAGGGGCTTTGTAGGGACTGTGTATTAATAGGGAGGGGGAAAAGTGGGGATGGAAATTTGCTTTGCCAATCTGTGTTTTGAGTATATTTAACTTAATTGTACAGATCATTTAGTTTTGACAAATCACAAATGTATTCCAATAAGTATACAATTTAATATTCATTTCTTCTAGTTTTGCTTTTACATCTTTGCTGTTAAACATATATATGAGAAAACAGGACATGGTGTCACCATGTCAGGAAACTGAGGAAGAACATCAAGTTTGAGGCCAGCCTGGGCAATTTAGAGAGACACTGTCTCAAAAATACACACACACACACACACACACACACACACGTGTGTGTGTGTATAAAACTTAAGGCATATTTTAGAAGAGGTGTTTTACTGAAACTAGCTTTCAGTCTTAATGGTTTGCTATACTTCTTTAAAATAAAAACGTTTAATCTTTTATTTAGCTTTAAACCTGTATGATCGAGTCCCCTGGAAAAAATAAAAAAGCCATGTAGGTTTCTATTTAACCCAGATATTTCTTGAGCTTCTGGAAACTCACATCTTACTTAATCCAGTTTTAGAGATGTTTACAAGGCAAGATTTGGAGACAGAACAATCTTGACAAACTCACCTAGAGTGTCTTCATGTTTGTTTTTAAACTCCGGACAATTCAAAGAAAGTATTCTAGGACCCAACTTGTTCAAACAATGGGTTTCCTTTGAAATAAGATCATCAGCCTTCCTTAAAGGCATAGTAGTCACCTTTGACACTAGGAAGAAGGTAAAACAGCAGAAGTGGTGAGGTACCGACCTCAGTGTTGGAATTTTTAACTGATTTACATGAAGTCTCCTTTCTAGGTATCTGGTGTGGCTCAGGAGAATCAAACAACAACTTCGTTAGCGCTATCCTCCTTGTTTCTGATGTGAAAGTTTTGATGTGGCTGAAGAAGTGTGGAGCTCCAACAAAGGAGGAATGGTACCTAGTGTGGAACTGCCCCCAAAGAGGACAGAAATAGCAAAAATATATTTTTATGTACAAAATAAAGTACAAAGGGCAAAAATCTCACCCGACCTAAAAACTTTAAAATAACAGCGTTTCACGTTGATCTCCTTGATCACCCTTGCATGGCGGGGGGGGGGGGGGGGGCTGCTGATACCACTGGAGAATGGGGAGCAGGGGAGATAAAGTGGGAGAAGGGGCTCCGAAACTTCAGGGTGTCCACTGCCCTATACTGGGAACCGTTGAAGCACTCTCCATGACGAATGACATTATCTCCATGCTTACATAATCCATGAGACAAAGATGGGAAGACAAATCAGAGGTCCTAGGTGAAGGAGCCTGAGATTCTGGGCTCCAATCTGCACTAAATTTTGCTTTGTGTGCTGGGCGGAGCGGGTAGAGACAGACAGAAGGAGGAGCTAGCACAAGGAAGTGCAAGGGGGCCTCAGCGCCTACCTGCGAAAGCCCGGGGATGGGGAGTAGGCCCGAAGGTGGGGATGCAAATCGGATCCTCGGAATGGCCAATCAGAAGTCAGTGAGAGAATTTATGTCCCCCCCGCGCCACCCCTGCCGAGGGTGTGAGCACGTGTGCGGGGTTTCGGACCTTTGTCCCGCAACGTCACGCTTGGCGGGCACCACCAGGTCGCGTATTCACGTCTGTTCTGCTTGATTCTTTCCTTCTTCACACTCCAATCTGTGAATCGAGTCTTCCTCACCTCACCGGCCCCCACCCCCGCCGTCACTCAGTCCCGGCGACAGCTCTCAGCGTGGCGTCCTGAGGAGCGTACGGAGCTTGGCACTGCGCGTCGCTGGGACCAGGGCTCCCGCCTCCTCGCGCGCGGCGCGCGGTGCCGGTGCCGACGGCCAGCCCGGTCTGGACACTGCGCAGCCTTCGCCGGTCCCGAGAGGCACTGCCCGCCCCGCTCCTCCAGGTCTGTCCCGCGGGGCCCCAGCTCCAGCCCGCTCGGCCTTGGAAACTCCTGCACCGTCGAGAACACAGAAAATAGATTCGTCACCTAATTCTCCAGGGAGCCCGGGCGCTGGGGGCTGCGGCGCTGCCTCCCCGCTCCTCCCCCATCACCCCACCCCCGCCAGGGCTCAGAGGCCTCCAGGAGTCACTCAGCTACCCCCTCCAACCCCCACCCCGGCAGACAAAGAGCCCGGGCACTCTCGCCGCCCGCCTCCAGGCGCTCCGGGGAGGAAGCTGAGCCGGTGGCGGATCGCAGGGGAGGTGCGCGGGGCGAGGAGCCCTCCGCGGAGCGAGGAGCCCTCCGCGGAGCGAGGTCTGGGGCAGAGACGCGAGATGCGCCCGCCGCGAGTCTGCTGCTGCTTCCTCTACCAGCTCGGGTTCCTTTCTCTTGGGATCTTTTCAGGTGAGTGCTTCGGTGACTTTCGAGCTTCCTTTCCAACTTCCCCAGTGAACACCGGGAACGCACCGGTAGGCAGGGCCGGTGGAACCGGTGCATGGTGAGCGGAACTCCGAGGGTGGCAACGAAAATGAGCTTGCGGGAGCGGATGTGGGGTCAAGCTCAGAGGCGAAACGCGTGTCTCCCAGATGCGTTTTAAGTGTGAAATGATCGTTTTTCCTTAGAGTAGTGTTTGCAAAGGTACATTTCAGCACCTGGAAGAAAATTGGGAGGTACACTTAGGCGTGGGGTTTGCAAATCACTCGTTGGAGTCTTTGCACCCATTTTCATCCACCAAGTTCAGTCACTAAAATTTGCCGCCCACTCCCTCTCCCACCCTCACATTATCATACTTTGGGGTCTGTAATCTGATCGCCAGGCTGCAGGGCTGGCTGGCGCTTTAGGAGCTAGGCGGGTGGTCTCCTTTGCATTCGAGTGAGCGCCGAGTATCTGTGGATCGGGAGCCTGGGAATGTTTGTGCTACTGGAACCGCGGCACTCTAAGCCCCGCACTTCTCTGCCTCGCCTGCAGGACTGCACTTCGCCCCCGACAGCGAAGAGTGGGAAGTCGTGTATCCTGCACTCTGGCGCAGGGAGCCGGTGGACTCAGCTGGCGGCAGCGGAGGCAGCGCGGACCCCGGATGGGTGCGCGGCGGAGGCGCCCGGCCTCAGGGTGCGGGTAGTTCCCGCGAGGTGCGCTCCGTGGCCCTGGCGCCGCTGGAGGAGCCCGCGGACGGTCAGGCTGAGTCCGGGTTCCGGCCTCCGCTGCCGCCAGGGGGTGAGGAGGACGAGGAGCTGGAATCCCAAGAGCTGCCGCGGGGACCCAGTGGTGCTGCTGTCCTGTCCCAGGGCGCCCCGGCTTCGTGGCAGCCGCCGCCACTCCCGCAGCAGCCCCCATCCCCGCCCCCCGCCCAGCAAGGCGACCGGGACCACGATGAGGTGCTGCTGAGGATCCCGGCCTTCTCGCGGGACCTGTACCTGCTGCTCCGGAAGGACGGTCGCTTCCTGGCATCGCGTTTCGCCGTGGAACAGTGGCCGAATCCGGGCCCTGGCCCCACGGGGACAGCATCCGCCCCGCGCCCTCCCGCGCCGCCTGAAGCCGCCTGCTTTTACACCGGGGCGGTGCTTCGGCACCCTGGCTCGCTGGCCTCTTTCAGCACCTGCGGAGGTGGCCTGGTAAGCGCCTTCCTTCCCCATCTCTCCGCCTTCCCTATTACTCCTCTCCTTCCCCCACACCAGGCTGATCTGCTTGCACCTCCCTCCCCTCTCCTGGTATTCCTTCTGAACTCTGCCCTACCCCGCACCACCCAGAGGTCTACACCAGTTGCCTCCGCTGAGACCTCGCCAGGGCAGACCCGTGAATGGGAGTCTAATCAGATGTACGGACTTTTAGATGATTATAAATGCTTCTGAATACTATATGAAATTCTACGTCCTTGTGACTTCTTTCCAATGGTTCAACTTCCTTCTGTTCCTGCAAGTTTCTAGAATAAACCCACCACGTGATGTCCTGTAGCAAATGAAATGAACCAGTCTGATCCCCGCTTTCTTCCCTAACCAAAGTTCCTCATCTATTAGCTTAGATTTGTTTTATTTTATTTCATTTTCCTTATGTATTTTTGGCCGTACTTCGAAGTTATGAGAACACTTCTCTTGGAAGTTGCACTCTGACAGCTGCCAGAATTTAGACACAGCAACACTCTAGACACCTGTTCTCTGTTCCAGTCCGAGTCCAGAGTGGAGACCGAGTCAACTGAAAAATTGGAGCTGTTGTCAAATAGGTGACACTGGAATTCAATTAGTGTGTGGTTCTGTGACATTTTCTTTCCTGCGGTTTATACTTTATGTGACAGTAGTTCCTTTTTACTCTCCACTTCGTATCTACAAGTAACAAGGAGCCTTGCTAAGAGGCCTGTGGAACTAGAGAGTGAAAGCTCCTTGCTTTGTTAATGTAAACTGTTCCATTTTTCTCCTTGTCTTGACGAAAGGTTTGGAACAATTATTACTTTCCATAAGTTGGCCTTTGTGTGTGTAGGGAGGGGCTACAACACACACAAAAATTACCATGTTAACCATTTGTATATGTACAGGTCAGCGGAATTAAGTAAATTCAAGTTATTGTACAACCACCACCACCATGATCTTTACTGTGGGTTTAAGGCAGAACCATTGAAGAAATCGACAAGAACTTGTATGAAAGCACCTTGTTTACTTGGAGGAAAAACCCAACAGCAATGGTTATACAATAAGAACCACCTAAAAACACCTAAAGTTAAATTAAAGTAGAAATTTTTACACATGTTCCCCTAAACTCCAGTAGTCAAATGATGTAATTGCTGAGCAGGGCTGTTTTTTACTAGTGGTTCATAAGGGTGAATATTCAAATATGGACAATTTTAGGTGTGAGTGAATAAAAATGGCATGGTACAATTACATGAAAATCTTTAACAGAAAAGAAAATCTTTTTTAAATGTTTTTTTTGTGTGTGAAACTGATGCTTGACACTTCACTGGGGAAAATATTTTGTAGGGATTTCATTGTCCACTAGCTTTTGGCTAGAGATTAAACAATTACATATAGAAAGTTTCTGGTGTGGTAATAGCAATAGAGGATAAACCATTTCACTGTGTTGAAATGTGGGGTTTTTGTCAGATTTTCCAAATGAGCTATGTCCTCTCTCTATATTTAAGGGAGCATAGTTAGAATTATGAGTAGGTTTTTCATGGACTGAATAGGAGTTTGACATACTTCCCTGTTTATCATGTTGGATTTCTTCTCACTTTTCCTATTAGCCACTAATGTGTATTTCTGAACTGGGAAGTCTTTGTTATTGAAGAAAACTGACATTGCCAGCAATACAGTATAGCAGTCAGACTTTGAGCAAAAAAGTTAGGCAAATAGCCAAGATGGGTGAATTTGTTACTCCAGACTGCTATTCCAGCCGCTTTCCCTTACTAGCTCGTTGATTATAAAACAGGGAGCACAATTTGGTATCTAAACTCTGGCATTTAGAAATGAATTCCTTACCTCTCTATGAGTAAAATAAATTAGATAATTGCATTTAAAAATGGATGGTATAATTAGAATTCCATTAAATGTTAAATTAACTATAGTTTAGGTACTGGATTAGGGGATAGAATGTCCTGCCTTTAGGAGCTTACAGATGAGAAGGGCTGCATATTCAAGTGGATGTGACAGGAGGCATCCTGCAAGAGTGACATGCCAGCACGATGAATCAATTGCTATGCCTAGAGATATAACCCGCTAAGGGAGTTGTGGAAGGCTTCCTAAAATAGGAGTTTAACTAAAACCTGAAGTATGAGGAGATTTTATCCAGGCAAAAAAAAAAAAAGAAAAGATGGGGGTGTGTTGCTGAAGAGTCTTGTAGGTAGAGGGAAGACACTGTGTGGAGGTGTGAGAATTTAGATCTTGTTAAGGAAACAAAGCAACAACAACAAAAATCCTCCCATGACTAGGCCAGAGGTACAATATGAGAAATGATCCTAGAACAGAGGTGGCTATGGCCCGAGTGCCACAGCATGCCATTTGTATCATTGAAAGCTCTAAAAGGTTAGCCATTCCTGTCCTAAACTGTTGAGCTCAGACTTCCAAAGTCTCCGGTAACAGTGCAGAGGCTCTTTCTAACTGTGCATGTTCATTGGCCTGTATGCATGCTGCCCTACATTTGTAGAATTCTGTGATCCTGTTTTTCTAATGAAAGACATTAAGATATTTTTATATATGAGATGAAATATTTATGAATACGCTTGGCTTTACTTTAGAACAGTATTTTTCTTAAAGTTTTGTGTTGTTCAGTTCCTCAGAAAAGAGTGTAACATTAAGTGTACCATTCCTTCCCATTTCTCTGTAACTAGTTTTGCCTATGACTTAACATCCTGACTCGACACCTTTGGATTACTACACATTTAGAATGATCAGCAAGCCTCTGTAAAAGGAAATAGTCCTTAATGGTAGACATTTATAAGATTGGTCAAGTTATTCTCCAGATATTAATTAATACTTTGTGAAAAGTGACAGAAAAAAATTTTTTGATGAGTACTACTTCATCAAATAATCTTTCTGGATTTATTTTATTTATACAATGTGCAAATTACACCTTTGTATCTAGCAACCAGTTTATGAGATGTTATCCTCTTTCCTCCATTTGAACTATTACTGAATGATAATATTATTCAGGCTATATAGTAAATGGGATAGGTGCACAAATATGGTACTAAGTAATTCAGCATGTCCTGAACAATTCCTATGATTAAGGCATTTTGCAGATACAGAAAATACAGAAAGCAGATGAAGAAGCCTTGCTATGTTTCAAGGAGCTCTCTACTTAATATTCCAGTCACAAATGTAAATGAGAGAATATAATAGATGGAGGTATGTGCAAATAGAGACATTCTCTGAGTGCTGTGATGGTAATAGTTTGTTCCTTCTTTTTCATTCCTAACATGTTGTATGATGTCTAGTTTCTGGTAGACACTAAGTAACATCACTGAACAATAATAATAAACAACACATAAAGTACTTTATTATATCTTAAATGAAAGTCTTTGAATAAGTAAAATATGTAAAAGTAGCAAATATTTTGAAACAGTGGAGCAATTACGTTTTCTGACAATTACCAACACGATTTTTAAAAAATATATTTATTCCCTGAATCAAATTTAAAGAGATCCTTTGCCTATGGGTGACTAGATTGTTTGTGCAGGATGATAAATAGTGGCTATTAAATCTTATACCTCTTTACTTAAATGAAGAGTTTAGGTATTGGTAATAGTTTTGATTAGGTTTTGAAACAGAATCAGGAGCTTCTTATGCATTTGTTTGGGTACTTTATCATCTTGAATCAAAGTACGATGTGCTGTGTCAAGTTTCGAATAGGCTCATTTTGGGCCCCATCACTTTAGACAAGGTGCCATGTCAAGAACAATTTGAAATAGGAAGAAAAGGTCCAAAGGGGTAGGGGAAGTGGGTGATGAAGCGGAGAGGAAAGAAGGGAAAGGAAAAATTATGAGAAAAGGAAAAAATGGAAACAAAGTCTATGTAAATAGGGAAGGGTGGAGGGGGTGTAGGGTGCACAGGTAATGGGGAAAAAAAATGGGGATCCAAGCTACATCATATATAGGTACAAGCACCCAATGATAAATGTAAATGTATTGTATACCTAAAATGTACCAATAAAAGAATTTAAGCAAAAACAAACAAACAAAATAAAAACAACCAGCGTGAGAGCAAGTATCAGGCAGAGATGGAGGAAGGAAGGAAGTGCATGACAAGAACAAAGGGAATTGATATTCAAGTGAAAAGATGAAGATTACAGATTGACCTCACACATTTACTTTCTTCCCCAAGCCACAGTTTAGAAATGGTAGAAAAGATATTCTAAATGAATATGAAGTATTAGTGAATGCCATCAGTATATCAAACATTTAAATATATCATGACAGACTGAAAAAGTTTGGTTTTGATTAATGAAAACATGTAGACTTCAGAAAACCTGTGTGAAAGGTGGCAGTTATATCGGAAATACCTCTCTGCCCTCAAGGAAAGGGAATGCAGTGCATAGAAGGGAACCCAGATGATGGCAGAATAATGATGCCAACCATTAGAAGCCACAGGTGTGTCCCTGGGCAAGAGCAGAAAAAAATAGAGATGGAGTTTTGCTGGGCATAATGGTGATATTCGGAGTAGAAAGGCCCCACTATCAAAAGATGAGCTGTTGTCTCTATACCCATTAGAAGGTTCTGCTGTCTCCAGATAACTGGCACTGTGCTTAGTAAACTGAGCTAGTCACAACAGATAGGGGAGCAGGAAGGAAAAATGATGAGCCAACACCCAAGAAGATGATACTTTTAAGAACATCAAGTGTGTAAGAGAGTCATCAATTACTGCTTACCTGATACAAGAGGCAACAAAATTAATGGAATAAATAGAGTAACGGAACTACACTTCTCAGAAGAATAAGAGCAGGTATATATTTGTGGAAAAAGATATTTAAAAATAGGAAAAAAATGCTCTCCATAAAAAAAAGTGATTAGACACAGTGGAGCCAAAATTGCATGGACGTTAGAATAAAACGAAACTCTGTGTGAACTGATGGGTAAATTTGTGACCTGGAAGATAAAATCCAGAAATTACTTCAGAGCATCATACAAAAAACAAGTCAATATGGAATATGAAAGAATAGTTGTGCTCCAAGATTCATAGGTCTAGATCTAAAATTTCTATAATAGAAGTTATATTCTAAAAACATCAGTTGATGATGAAGATTTTGAAATGCATTCAATTGTAAGGAATTCACCAGCCAAGCTTTGGATGTAAAGCCATAGACTACTTTAAAAATTTTTTTTTTTTTTTGAGATAAGGTCTCTCTCTGAAATTCAGATTGGCTTTTGAACTCATTATGTATCCTGGGCTGGCTTCAATCTTGGGGCAATCCTCCTGCCTCAGTCTCCTGAGTGCTGGGATTACAGGTGTGTGCCACCATGCCTGCCTTAGGCTACTTTTTTGAATATAGGTCAGATAGATGATGTTCCAGATGAGCCTTTCTCAGCATAAATCAACATCATTTTCTACTAAATGTTTATATTGGGAAGTGCAAAGTAGTTTATGTGCAAAACTTTGGACTTTTAAGATCTTCAGTTCTTTTATAGTTGTCTCATCTCAAGTACAATTAGAGTAATATTGGTTTGGCACTTGCCTCATTTTCCCAAAATTGTCAGAGAAACAAAGATGTACTTTTCACTTGCATATCACCAGCCTTAAAATTTGGTGTTTGATTAAATTAGTAATTACAAAGTGTTATGCCTCTGTGTGTTCAAACAAACATAATTGAGTGTTGGTAAACAAACAAGCCAACCATGAAAACAGTTGTGTGCCACAAGACAAGGAAGGAGTCCATGAGCAATTAGTGTAGCAGGCCTCAGACCCATTTTCCAGATGGAGGATAGAGTGTTTGTTGAATTCAGTCATTTCTTATAACCAATGTTGGTTAGGTACAGGTTGAAACTTTGTTTTTGTATCAGAATCAATTTATCAGAGATGAAACACGAACCCTCAGAATGAAGACACAACCACCAATCACCTGTGGCATAAGTAAAGAGAGACCACAGACCTTAACATACTAAGATAGTAATGATAAAGAGAGAATCCTGCAAGTTGAATAAGGAGAGATTATTTATATTGGGATGTCAACTGACCTTAAAGGATTGAATCAGTAACATGGGATGCCAGAGGGTCAAGTACCTTTAGAGTTCAGAGAAGTGATTTTGAATCTTGGACTTTATACTCAGACAAACTACCATTTAAATCTGATGTCAAAATATAATTATTTTCAAAGTTATAAGTACTCGTTTTACCACACAGAACTGTCAAAAGAATCCAATGAAATAACTTTTTCTAGCATCTGTTCGATTATTATTCAGTGTTCCTTCTAGAGATATCTAAAGCTATCCATTTGTAGCATATAAGTAGATTGGAAAGTAGCTGATTCATAAGCAAATAAATATGTATAAATACGTGTATAACTTTAAAAATCCACACTATGTACACACACATATACACACATGCACATGTGTGAGATCATCACAAATGAGTACATAAAGAGATTCTCTTTTCTCAACAGTTTTTAAAAATTGGATCTCAAGTGTGTGCCATAACCCACTTAATCAATTTGATGTTGATAGGTAGTTAATGGATTCCAATTTTTTCCTATTATGGACAGTGCTATCTCTAGATATGACTTTTTGCTTGAGTAATGCTTGTTTGTGTCAAAGGGCATGGGTATTGGTAATTTGTGGAGATACTTCTGGTCCTATATATGACATAATTTTATATTTTCAGGTCAGGAGATGAGGTGAAATTATTATGGCCAAAAGCCTGTATGAGAGTTATTAAAAGCTTTTTATTTTTGTGAAATCTAATAGAAAAAAATGTTATCTGAAGGGAGTTTTAATTTACATTTTTTGTTGTTGTTGCTGATAAAGTGTTATGTCTTTTTGATGCTTTTCCTTCTCATTTTCTTTCTGGTAGGTCTTCTCTTCATATCTTTTATGCATTTTTCGATTACATTTATGACCTTCATTTCTAATTCCAGAGCTCTTTATATTAATATTTTAAAAGGAAAATGTTAATTATAAAGTAAAACATATGAATATAGAAATGTTATGAAATATATAAAACAAAACTTCTGCAGTCCTAGAATCTATAACTAAACACTGTTAGGCTTTTTAAAGTTTATGATGAAGAGGAAATGAAAATATCATATAAACTATAATTTTATCAAAATTAATGGTAAGCTGGGAAAAGCGTATTTTTTAGACTCATTTTTGGTCCATAAAATGGGTACAAATTACATGGATTAGAATATCTGAGGAACATAGGGAACAATCACACACTGTAGAAAAGCAAATTAGGTGAGTTTTTGTTTTGATTTGTTTTGGGTTGTTTGAGACAGGATCTTGCTATGTAGTTCCAGCTGGCCTTGAAATCACTATTTAGCCTAGGCTGACCTGGAACTCACAGACTCGCAGCGATTCTCCTGCCTCAGACTCTCAAGTGCTGAGATTATAGGCATGCACCGCCATACCTGGATAGGAGAGTTTTTTGTATGATATCTATTACAATTTTGAATGTACATAACCTTCTTTTCAGCAGTTCTATTTCTAGGAATTGACTTTAGAGAAACCTCAATATATATTCAAGATTTATGTATAAGGTTATTCTGTAGCATTAAAAACACTGTAAATGTTCATCAGAAGTACTCTTGCTCTGTCTATCCATTGTTCTAAAGGCTCAGAGAACAAAATAGAAGAAATAGTTGTTGCTTCAAGGCATTTATAATTTTGAAAAAACTATGTTTTTGCTTCAACTTCTTGACTCTTGTGATCATTGCACTGTAGTTCTTTGATTCAGTTAGTGCTTGATATCTCTTTATTGACAAAACAAGTGATATTTAAGTGCCCATATCTTTAAAGCAGTTTATCATTTTCTAGTTTAACACTTAGAATAGCATGGATAACATAGTGATACATGGGAGGTTTCTGTATTTAGAATGGAACAATGTATAGATAACTCCAGTCTTACTTGAGGAAGTGATAGAGTGGATTCAAATAAGCAGAGTGAACTGTGCTTATAAAATATGTACACCATTTTCACATTACATGTCAATAAAACATTTAATCATATTTGATCTACATTTTAGTTCCTTGAGTGAATTGTGGCATGGACCAATTTTGTAAGAGAAAGTTTTGTTTATTCAATAAATAATTGTATTTATTCAAAGTTTATTAACTGAATTAAAACAAAGTATACTTTTAAAATAAGAAATATTGTAAGAGCCTGAAAATATATATAATATATTTTATATTTATAATATATATTATAATTTATAAATATATATATTTCTTAGTCTGAGATCACACTGAGTACCAGGGATTGAACTCAGAGCCTTGTGATTGCCAGGCAGGTGTGGAGTCTCTGAGCTACATCCTCCACCCTGAAAATATTTTTATGCAACCCTAAAATAGCATAATTATGTTGAACACATGTACAATTGAATGTTTCCACTTAATTGAAATTACATTTTTACCCCAGGCAGTATTTATGTCTTTGTATTTGCTCAAAAAATTATCAGAGGAGTTTCAGGTTCCTCATGGGGAGTGTATTAAGTTAAAGAAGTAATCCTGACAGATTTTGGGGCAATTGGAGAATGAGGAGTCCTTCTCATATTATGATTGATGGCTTTCCTGAAAATAAATGTTAAGGTTCCCTTAGCCAAGTGCAGGACATAATTTGATGCAGAGTGCATTTAGGGTACAGCTGCACTGAGCACATCATCTCATCTCCATCTCATCTGTATTCCAGTGCCAAGCCCCAGATTGAGGGCAGTGAGAAAATGGGAGCTCAGCCATTCCAATGATACCCAGATATTTTTACAGAATGATTACATTGGTAGTATTAGGAAAGACCTTGGGAATGAAATTGTTTAGTGCTTTCCTTTTTCCTGCAAAAGGAACTTGATTTCATTTCATAATTAATGTGCATGTATATTTGCAGTACATTCATTATTTAGACTTCAACTGAAATGATCATATAATAAAGCTGATGAAGCCAGGTCAGTTCAGTGTAATTTAAGGGGGGGGGGAGTGAAATATTAATGTTTTGTTTTTGTTTTCTTTTTTTTTGGCACCAGGGATCGAACTTGGAACCTTCCACTTGCAAGGCAGGCGACAGAACCACTGAGCTAAATCCCCGGCCCTGTTTTTTTTTTTTTTTTTTTTGCCTTCATAAGCATAAAAGGCAAATGTAAGGATTTTTTGCCCCAATTTTTTTTAATTCCCTTGCTTCAGCATGGCTTCAACTGCTTTTACAGTGCATACATCATAGCCCTTTGTCTAGGCTTCTTGAAGCCCAATTCATTAAGGTGCGTTGCATAGACACCAACAGTCTAAAATTATGAAGACATATAGCAAATACAAGTGGAAGTTTACAGAAGTAGAGGTAGTTGGGTATTTTCCACCAAAAATCAGAAGATACAAGTTTTCTGACTTTCAATTATACTTCCTATTGTTTCTTTTGGATTCTAACTATTTTTGTGACTTTAATTTGTATTTTACTAGTGAGTAACTGGTGAACATCTTTTCATGTTCCAGATCATAGCCATTAACATGTTATCTTTGTTGAAGTGTCTATTCAATTCTTTTTTTCCACTTTTTAATTTTTCCCCCTACTATTCAGTTTTAAGAGTTTTTTTTTCATTTCTAGACATAAATTTTGCATCAGTTATATAATTTGCTGATTTTTTTTTTTCTGGTCTATGGGTGTCTTCATTTTCCTAATGCTTTAAAGTTTTAAAAAATACTGGTAAAATCTAGTTTATCATTTTTTGCTTTTATAGGATAGTAATTTTGTGTTTTAAGAACACTTTATAGCTCAGTTATAAGGTCTTTCTCCTATTTGATAATTTTCATAATTTCAGCTTTTACAGTTAAGTCCATAATTCACTGGTTTTGTAAATGATGTGAGATAAAGATCTAAATTCATGTTCCCATGTCTCTCTCCAGTTGTCCAGTAATTTCAGTTGTCTTGCAGCATCATTTATTGGAGAGACTGTGTTTTCCTCATGAGGTGCTACAACAATTTTGTCAAAGGTGAACTGACCACAAATATAAGAATTTAGTTTTATACTAACAACACTGTTCTTTCAAATTATATTTTCACCATTATATCAGTTCCATACTGGATTGATTTATGTAGCTTTACATGTTTGAATTGGAGAAATTTAAATCATTTAACTCTGATTTTCTTTTTCAAAACTGTTTTGACTATTTTAGATCCTTTTATTTCTATATAAAGTTTAGGATCAGATTGCCAATATCCACAAAGAACCTAGATTTGGTAGGGATGGTGCTAATCTAAAATTCAGCACTGGAAGAGTTCCATCTGAAACAAGGAAAATTATCTATCTATCTATCTATCTATCTATCTATCTATTTATCTATCTATCTATATCTGTGAGTCTCTGTCTCTGTCTCTCTTCCCCTAGGAATTATTATAGCAATGGTTAAGGAATATTTTTGAACACCCAGTTGTTTCCTAAAGCATTAAATTAATGATAGCTGATATTATATTTGAAATGGTCAATTTCAAACCACTGACATGATTAAACTTCACAAAGGATTTATGTGAACAAGTAATCCAAGACATTCATTGGAGGAATACTAATAAGGTATACAAAATAGAGTGTCTCACAGTCACTTAAGTATCTCCACAAGATTCGAACATGAGCCCACATACCAGACTGTTTCATTTGTTCTACCAATGTGAAAAAGACCAAATATGTTGTAGGGTTAAAGGTAAAATCAAGCAAATAGATAAATGCAAATTAGTAAAATTCAAATCAAGCTTTTCAGGAAGAAGATTTCAATCATAACAATTTCTAGTTAGTCTCTAAATGTAATATTGCATGAAAATTATTTGTGTATGTAGTCAAACAGAACCAAGGACTCCATCACAGTACCTTATATTAAAAATATAATCAATGTACTCTCTCTGGTATTTTGAATATTGAGAGATACAGGAGTTAGGATTGAGGAAAAAGGAAATAAAGGCCCTTAGTTAATATAAAGGATAAATTTAATAATGACATTTTTAAAAACTAGTAAAGGATAGACATACTCTTTGTACAGTAGTTCTCCTACCCCATCCACAACTTCACATACTGAGATTTCAATTACCTCCTTGCAACCTAAGTCTAAAAATATTAATTGCAAATTTTCTAGAAATAATTAATAAATTTTAAGTTTTCAGCTTTCTGAATAATATGATCAACTGTTTCACAGTTGTGTTCTCTTGCACCCAGGATGAGAATTGGCACCCCTTTGCTGAGTGTCTCTGGGTGGCATGAGATTCTCATCTTCTTAGTCAGTTGGTCTCTGTGTAAGGTATCAGATCAACTGTCATAGTATCACAGTACGTGTGTTCAAATAACTCACTTTACTTAATAATGACGCAAAACATAAGAGTAGTGATTTTGGCAATTTTATATAGTATAGTGCTATAATTTTTCTATTTTATTATTGATTATTATTAATGTCTTCCTATGAATAATATGTATATTAAACTTTATCATAAGTATGTATTTTTAGGAAAAGCACTGTATATATAAGATTTGGTACTATTCAAGTTTTTAGGCAACCTCTGAGGGGCTCGGAAATGTGATTCTCATGGATAAGATGGAACTACTGTAGTTTAATTACAAGAAATAATTTTCCTTATTTCCATAGCTCTCACATAAAGATATGTTATGACATTGACAACATCTTGGAATTGATGCAATTTGACACTAATGCACGTGTGGAATTGCTACCATTTTAGGAAATAAACATTTATGAAGGTGAAGATGCAACTGTTACAAAAAAAACTTGGCTCAGTAAATGAAAGGGAATGCTATCCAAATGGTTATATCTGAATCTTTGGTGTTGAGTAATAATGCAAGGAAATATACAAAGTAAAGAAAAGCTTTATAACTTTTAAATGTATTTGAATTTCCTCTGGTGACTATAAGTCAAGGTGACACCAATTTTTTATCATATAAGTCATTTATTCATTCAATATATAACTTAAAAGATAACATGCACCCAAGCATTCTATCATGAGGGATTCTCCGGAGTATTTAGAAGACAGACAAGACATAAATACAAATATCTCTTGAAAGTTGTGTTTTAACTGGTAATATGGTAAGTCAAAGAAATAGATGTGATTACTAATTTAATTCTCTGTTTATTTTGCATTTACAGTTTCTATAACTTCTACTTATCAGACTTCGATAGTTCACATAATTTGTGTGAATTGACACAATCTTCCTATGAGGGAGGAAGAATCACGAGAGGGATTAATAGATGGAAAGATAAAAACTATCTAATGATGTACACTTGGAGTATGTTTTAAGCTTAAAAATATAGAAACCCTGTATTTCCATTCCAAATGCTTTGTAATAATATGCTAAACTGTCCTTGGGGACAGCCTACCACTGCACGTTAATATGGTTTAAAAGGTCTCCAAAGCATTTGCCTATAGTTAGCTCAGTTGTAGTATTTTAGTAAGTGTTCTAATAACTTGGCTGCTCTTGCCTTTGGCTGTGGAGCCTCCACAAGTCCATGGTGTCCAATTTTTGGGTCTCTGGTCACATGGTCTTACGTGTTCATGTTCTGAACCTATTAATAACTTACCATAGGCTTGTAAGAGAATACATCAGACTCTATATTGGAACTTGCATAATCAACTATCTACTTAATCCTTCTCTCATTTTTTTCCATTACCTCTTCCTTGAGAAGATACACATTCAATCCTGTGTCCATGGTTAAATGTTCTTTTTTCTATTGCTCTGAATTGGATTTCAGTAATTTAAATTGGATAGTTAAAAAATATGTATGAAAGAGGAAACTGGAGCATCACCACAATAATATAAATGGTTATAGCAATGACAGTAATATATGTTTTAAAATTTTTCTTTAGAGTTTATAAGCTTCATTTATAAATTATTTAGTGGTAGAGTGGTTACACACTTTTTAGAAAACAAGTTACTGGTTCAAGGGAATGCTAAAGTGTTAAGCGCATTTTTTGAAATTAAATTTTATTTTAAAGTCTCTGTACTATGTTGCTATGTGAAGAAAAGGTATTGTTTTTTTAATAAACAAAATGTAGTGTCTAATGTAGTGTCACTTTCTTGGTACAAGGCCAGTTTGTACATGCAACTTTTATTTTTTAGTAATGTAATTATACTTAATTACATATTTAGAAAGTGCTAATAAAATTTACATATATGACAAAAGAGTAGTCTCCTTGTCATAGCACTGGTAGACAGTAAATGACAAGAAACATAACTTACAAAGAATAGGAAAAGTACTAGATTCTTCTGCTAATTGTATCTGCAAGGGGAGGTAGTAACAACTTCACCTTTTTCTTTGTTAAGTTAACCAATGAAAATTAGTAAAGGAGATGTTGCTGTTCCTATTTGCATTGATTAAAAAAAAACCCAAAAGACTGCAAGCCCAAAATATAGTATAGTAAGTGCTATAGTATAGTAAGTGTTTATCAAACATTATCATAGTCCATAAGGTATGAATAATTTTCACAGATATATGCTGTCATTCAGTTTTGTAGATAAGGATGCAGAAGCTGTAGGAGGCTAAATAATTCACTCAAATCAAGAAGCTCATAAACTCTGGGAATGAAACCCAAAGCCGTACTGTGTGTGTGTGTGTGTGTGTGTGTGTGTGCGCGCGTGCACACATGTGTGTTGAAGTTATGTTGTTGCTTCAGTTTTATCAGAAATGAATATATAACATATTCACATTATTTTAATTATTTGATCCAAGATATGTGAAGAAATTGATGAGGAATAGATTTAAAAATAGAAATATAACCTTTTTTCTCTTTGTAGTTTCTGCTTTTTAGTATGATTAAACATTTTAAATCAAGATTTCCCTTAAAATATGCTTGAACTTATCCAATATTATTACTGCTTTTAAAAGCAAGGAAATTACTGATTTCATCTTCTAATTTCAGTTTTAGAAAACTCTGTTGATGGAAAAGCCTGGTTGGAAATTAATGTTGGTCTGGTCTTTGGAATCTGTAGAATGTTGTGTGTCTCTCAGGATAGAATAGAGTTACAGTAACAACAATCACAACTATCAATGATCATTTATGAATCAGTTGTTAGGGTTTGGATACGGTGTATTGTTTTTTTTGGTACCGGAGATCGAACTCAGGACCTGTGCTTTCGAGGCAGGTGGTGGAACCACTGAGCTAAATCCCCAGCCCAGTGTCTTGCATTTTTAAGTAAGCAGTTTTTAACGTAACTTTATGATGAAGATGTTAATATATCACTTTTATTGAACAGATATTTGAGTAACTCATCTAATGTTACAGGAGAAGTGAGCCTGAGAGTCAATCCTAGATCTGCTCAATTTCAAGGCTGTTATTCTTTATTCATATAAGTAGTTTTACTGAGTTACATAAACTGTAACATTATGAGGAGTTTTCTCATGAACTGCTAGGACTTTAGGTTTTAAGTTAAAGTGAAGTGGAAGAGAGTGTGAGAAGGAGGTGAACTCCATTATCCTCACCCTAACTTTTGATGTGATCAGTTTGTATATTTTATGTAGTGTAATCTTTATAAAGTATTAGATTTGAACAAGTGTCCAAGTGCAGTGAAATTTAAAAGCCACAGAAGCTTCTGCTTCTAGCCATAAAGAAAGAGTAGCTGAAAACCAATTAGGCCATATATATTTGGAATGTAATTTATGTAATGTATTATATATGCATATATATTTTTCTATTTTTCTTTGTATATATAGTGTATCTATGTAAATATATATTTGTATATGTATATAAATACAGAAATGTATATAATTAAATAATTTTATTAGTAGTATGCAAATAATAATATGTATATAGTATACCTGTATATCTCAGAGCTTTTCTGGCATTGGACAAAAAGTGGAATAGAGTAATAATATTTGAAATGAAAGAAACAAATGAGGAATCTGCATATGTCCTAGCTCACAGTTTGAGAGAGGTTCCAGGCTATTACCCTGAGAGGGAACAAAAATAATGCCCAGTGTTGTTGAAGAGACAAGGTTTAGATTCTGGAGATGCCAAGGAACTAGAATTTCCACAATAAATGCTAAAGAAGTGAGAGCTTATATAAAAAGAATCCTCACAAATCAATAAAGAGTTTCTCTGGAGTGTTTGAGTACAGATCTAATTGATATTTGTAGAACTTTCCAGCCCACTAACCTCAAATATACCTTATTTTTACAATACATAGAGTACATATTCCAGTTTAATATCTTATTCTGGGTCACGTAATATAAGTCAGTAAATCTAAGGAAAATAAAATCATACAGAATAAGTTTTCTTATCCCAGCAAAATTAAACTAGAAATTAATGAAAGGAACAAATTTGGGAAATCTAATATTTTGAAATAATAATGCACATCTAGAAAACATACAGGCCAAAGGAAAAAACTGCAAAGAAAGTTAGGTAACAATAGGAATTGAATGAAAATCAAATATGCATCATAATGTGTGGAAGGCAACTAATGAGGTGATAGAGGAAAATGTATACCACTAAATGTAATGGAAATGGAAAGACCTCAAATCAACATCCCAAGGTTGTACTTGCAGATGTTAGGTAAAAACAATTAAGTGAAATGAAAAGCAAGCAAGAGAAAGAAATACAAGTCAATATCAATGAAAAAGAGAACAGAACAATAATAGAGAAAATCAAATCAAAAATTAATGCTTTGAAAAATTCAAACTAATTGTAAAAGTTCATATTCATCAAGAAAAGTCAGAAAGTACAAATGTCCAATGCAAATATATAGAATGAAGACAAATACAAAAGTCACGAAAAGCATTGCAAAGGAATGTGATGAAAATCTTTATGATAATAAATCCAGCATCTATAATGCACAAATAATATGAAAACTATAAAACACCAACATTCTCTAAAATCAAGGAGTGGCTCTAAATGGTCTTGTTTTGAAAGAAAAGTTGAATTTGCAGTTACAAGTTTCTCTGCAGAGATAACCTCAGGAAAAGACAGCTTAACTTACGAATTCTATGAAACACTTAAGGACAAAATAATGTCAATTCTTGAGAAACTCTTGTAGAAAATAAGAAATTATATGATTTCCTCCTTAATTGTTTCATAGACTTCATGAGCTAATCTATTTTAACATCTTAAATATTAAAGTCTTTTCCAATGACACTGACATGAAAATGAAAATATCAAACTTAGAATAAGAAATTATTTATACACTTGGGCCAGGGATTTAGCTCAATGGTTCCGGCACCTGCCTCGCAAGTGCAAGGTCCCGAGTTCGATCCCTGGTACCAAAAAAAAAAAAAAATCCCAAAAAGAAATTATTTATACACTTGATCTTAGCCAAAAGGCCGAGAAGTGATAGAAATTATTTATAAAAGACATGCCTGATAAATTGTTTCTGTAATTTATAAAGAACTCTCTTCATTGTAAGAATGCGGACAACACTGTAACAAATATTGAACAGACGTTTCAATAATGAAGATACTAAAATGGAAAATAATCTCATGACAAATAGGCTTAATATTAGTTCATAAGGAAGAAATAAAGGCAAATGTTCATAGCAGATTTGTTTAATACAGCCCAACAATGAAAAACATTTAGATGCTTTCTTGTTTTATATTCATGCAATGGAATACTATTTAACAAATAACTAATACATTCCACACAATGGGAAATGATAGAAACTAAACACAAAAAGTACATATTTCCATTCGTATAAGATTCTTGAAAAGAAAAAACTATAGATTAATGATTGGAAAGAGACGAGGTAAACAGGGAAAGGAATTGAATAAAAGGGACCATAGGAGAGGTGATAGAAATGTTTTATATGATGATTTAGTGAAATGACTGTACGTATTTGTGAAAAAAGTTAAAAACACAATGCTGTCACTTACCCTTAAGCTTTCTTTGACCCTCCTGGTCCCAGAATTAAGACTACAAGTGTCCGTAACAGTTCTCTATTCTGAACATGTTTCAGAGGAGGTCTGATAGAAGTTACAGTGAAGCTGTCACCTTCTTTAACCTAGGGAATGCATTGGGATGACGCACTCTCAGGTTGTTTTTGCTTCTTTAAGGCACATTTTATATATTTTTAGCTACAAAGCATGAATTATTTATTGTAAAATATAAGAACAACATAAAAATAAATATATAAAGAAAGAATGCACAATCTCTACACCCTCTCTGAGAGTACTTCAGAGAGCAGATTGATATGTATTCGCGAAGAGCGTTCCTAAGGACTTTTCCACATCATACATAAATATGGTGCTTACCCCTAATATCTCAAGGAAACTCCTTAGTGTCCCAAATTCCTCTGCCCATGATGAGTTCTAAGTCCTTGACTGCAGATTTCTATCTAAGTCTGGGACAGGAAGGAAAAAAGAGTGAACCTCCGTTCTGAGTTCCTTTCTTTGCATCTGACATGGTTGCCTTTGTTTCCTGTGTATCAGTTGCACAGAGCATTAAGCTGCTTCACTGCCTTCTCAAACTACTGACTCATACCATTTATTTCAGAGATGCTAGGAGTCTTGTTGAAGACTTAGGGTATTGTGGAATATGGATATATTAAAGCACCTCAGCCTTCTATTATTCATTATCTCTCATGCTTTCTCCACTGTCAAGCCCTGCTCTTTCAGAGCTGTGTTCTGATGCTGTCAATTTCCATACTTAGTCATGAACAACTGTTCACCTTTCTACTTGTCTTGGCTAACAAACTTTCCCTATCAAGCCATCAAAGTATATTGAAAATCAAAGGACCTTCTTAGTCTTCCAGTTAACCAAATGCCCTTTTCAGGAACCAATTTGAATTACTACTCCCTCTCCTGCCTTCTGCTATTTTATATGTGTGGTATTAGAAGTTATTTAATGTGGGGATTTTTGACCTATTTTTCTAAAAACAAAAAGGAGAGAACTTCATACATTCCATAATTCCCAAATTAATTATCTAAAATCCAGTTATGAAAACTCAAATCAAAGTATTAATTATGTAAATCAATTGTATTAATTATGTAAATTAATTATCCAAATAATGATCTAAAAAGGCATGTTACCATAATACACATTATTTGCAAATTCTCAATAAGTTCTTTATGCTTTCATTTCTATCATCATACAACTTGTAAGAACCAAGAACTGTGATTCATGTGTTATCAATGACTTCATTTCACATACATTCATTCATGTGTTTATCAATGACTCCATGACTTCACCTTCATTGTCCTTTCCATTTCCCCCATTGGCTTTTAGCTATTAACATTTTACATCATAACCATATGCTGTATATCATGGTATATTTTTCTTCAATTACTTCTGTATTTAAGTTTTTTTAAATGAATACTTTTAAAAACTATCTTCTCAGGATAATTCCATTTTGTGATGTTGTTGCTATAGAAATTCAAAGATAAACAATGCAACTTTGCTTATGTAATATAAATGGCATTATAAATGTGTCTTCTATGACTTGTTTGTTGACTTTTAGGAGATCTTCATACATTTTGGATGCTAATTTTTATTAGCTATACACATTACAGATATCTTCTCTAACTCTGGCCTGGACAGCACTTCATGCCATTTGTATATATCTACTTTTTAACACACCTGTATAATAATTCATCATATGACAACACAATCATTTTTGTAGACTGTGGACATAATAACTTTGTGGTTAAGAGCAAGGAAATCTGCCTCCTATTAGCTTTGTTTCTTTGAATAAAATATTTGATCTCCTTGAGACTCTTTTTATATGTAAAATAGGAAAAACATTTCCTACTATATATAGCTGTAGCTGAGATTAGAGAAATGATACAGCAAATTCAGTTAGTCTAGAGCAGGATTTCTCAACTCCAATAGTACATTTTAGGTAGGTTAACTGTTGTAGTGTCATCTTATGCATTGTAGGATATTTAACAGCATCTGTGAGCTTTACCTACTTGTTCCAGACAAAATGCATTTCCAGACATTCCCAATGTGTCCAGATTTTTCTTTGGGGCTCCCACCCCCACTTTCTCTCAGAGGGCATACTCACACCCAGCTGAGAACCACTATTCTAGAGATGGGTATGGCACATGGTGTTAAAATTGCTACATGAATCTGGATATACATAAAACAAAATTCTCCAAGAAACTTTTTATATGGATCACGTGATGGACAGCTCTTGCTATAATTGTGCATAGTAGTGGCCATGAAGTAAAATTCCCTTATTGCTAGGCTTCTAGGCTGGGAGCATTTTACAATAAGAAAATAACAATAATTCTATAATATGCAACTGGATACAGAGATGCTTGCATATCTCTGTGACTATGTCTACAAGGGATATTTCTGGAAATGATATCTTTGATCTGAGAGAGCATAGAACTGTCATTATTAAGTTTGATATATTCTGTCTAATCACTTTCCAAAATTACTACCTCAGTTTACACTCTGACTATACCTGAAAATGGCCTTTTCATTATGTCTCTATCCATAGTGAATATCAGCACTCTTTTTAGATTCCACATCATTTTTGAAATTGTTTCTTTACACAATTTTTATTGTTCTCTGCATTATATGCTCATAATCTTTGTATATTTTCCCATTAATTGTTGTCATTTAAAAGTATATCTAGATTTCAATTATAAAACTGTAAATATACACTAATGCAGATACATTAATGCAGTTAATGCACAGATTTCATAAATGTTAACATTTTAGCATTTTGCTCGAGTTTAATTTAAATTTTACACATCTTATAAAGTTCTCATGGTACTGCTCTCCAGCCGACTTTTTTCCTGAGTACTCAAATGTAACTACTATTGTTGAATTTATATTTCCATCCATATTTTTTGTAATTTTACTATGTGTGCATCCAGAATTATATGTATATAAATAATTATATATATAAATATAAAACAGTCATATATATAAATATATATATGACTTTTATATTTTTAAAATTTGGATAACTGGAATCATACTGTAAAATTCTTTCTAGAATTTGCTTTTTTAAAATTCAAAATTTTTTCCATTAAGTTTATTGGTACATTTTAGGTGTACAGTATGATGACATTCATCATTGGGCATTTGTATCTTTACATGATATATCTTGGTTCTTATGTTTTTCCCTATTCCCCTGCCCTTCCTTTAACCCCTCCAGCCCTCTCTATTTACAAAAGCTTTGTTGCCATTTTTTCCTTATATTTATTCCTTTCCCTACCCCTCTCACTTCCTCTTCCCCTTTGCCCCTTTTCTTCCTATTTCATAGTATCTATTATACATTTTGATCCTTATTTACACTTTCAGTTTCTCAAACCAGATAAACTATCTGGTCTTTACACACATGTGTCCTGTTTATTTCACTTAAGAGTATCTCCTCAATGTGCATCCATTTAACTATAAATGTCTTTAGTTTCTTATTTTTATGGCTGAATGGCACTCTATTTTATATAAAAAAAAATAACACATCTTCTTTAACAGTCTCCAGTTGATGGGCAATTGGGCCATTTCCAAGTTTTAGCTATTACAAACTGTGCCACTTAAACAAAGAATTAAAATAATCATACCACAGAGATATATAAAATTCAAATTTTATTTTATGGGTTTTAATCAAGTTGATACATGCAGCTCTAGTCCACAATCTAAACTGCAATGTTTGTTTTAATACAGTGTAACTTATTTATCCCTTACTCCATTCATGGATCTTCTTTTTTTTCTCTTTTTTTATTTTTTAGAATTATAAGCAATGAAATAATGATCACCATTTTGTAAGTCTCATGAATACAAGCGTAAGTGTTTCTCTTAAGTATATATTTATTACTCAGATTTTGGCTTATGAAAATACACACCTTTTTGTTTATAAGGTATTACTGAATTTTTGGTATTTCATCCAGCCATGTATTTTTGCACGTTCCTATTGACTGTCTCCTGATATTGTCAAATTGTATTTTTTTCTTCTAGTATTTACTCATTTCTCAGTTATAGGTAGAAGCAGTAGAGAGAAAATCAGAAATAAATAAAAAAGGGAAAAAAGGAACAATATAGTCAACCAATTTGACCTAATTGACAAAGAATCTTTTATATCCAGTATGCTACATTGGAACAGTCATCAAGATCACAGTCTGCACTGTCTCAACAAGTTTCAAATAAATGAGAAAATACTGCTGTGTTCTTTGGTAACAGTGGGTTTAAAGGAATATTAGCAAAACATCTAAAAATCTCCTTAAATTTGGAAATACTAAAACACTAAATAATTATCACATGAATCAAAGAAAAAAATCTGAAAATATCTGTAATGAATGAAAACAAGGATAGAAAACATGTGAGATGCAAGTAAAGAAATACTTATGGGGAAATTTATTGCTTCAAGTGCTTATGCTAAGAAAGAGGATAGGTCACCCTAACTTTTAAAAAGAAGAGAAAATTAAGCTCTAACTACATACACAAAATAATATGTGAAAGAGCAAAATCAATGAGAATTTTCTTTTAAAAGGGAAAACAATAGAAAGAAGTAAATTTTCTGGAGCAAGCAATAAAACAGATACATCTCTAGCTAGCCTGATCAAAGAAGAAGAAAAAGGACAAATTACCAATGAAAGGAAAAGATCACTACAGTCTTTGAAATGAAAATAATAAGGCAACAATGAAACCACTTTACATGGAGAAAATTTACATCACAATTCTCCATTCATCTAGGAGATCTTCTAGCATCCTTCTGCTCTTCTGTCAGGTCCATATACTTGTTATTTCATCTTACTGTATATGAATGAAGCTTGAATGGAAATGTTTTCCAAGATTAACTGTTACAAATCAAACAGTAAATCAGAGGTAATCAAAACAATAATTTTCTTCTTAGATAAACATATTACCTAGTCATTTCTTTTAATTCCTAAAAAGCTTAAAGATTATTCTCTAGAAAAGGTAGTTTAGTACTGCCAAGATGCAGAGAAAAATTTGAAAAAAATACAAGATGGCAATTTCTTAAAATATGATGCTCTTTATTGTATAAATATCAATGATTTTCAACATATGCTTACAACTGTCACCATGATAAACTTTACAAGTAAATGCAATAGTTTTTAAAAACTGTAGAAGCTTAATAAAAGTATTTTTGTTAATTTATGTCCTTTAAGGGCTTTTTTTTTTGTATGGAGGGTGGGGGAATCAAACTTGGAACCTTGCACTTGTGAGGCAGGCGCCAGAACCATTGAGCTAAATCCCCAGCCCTAAGAGCTATTTAAAATGTAATAAATGTGCTCTTATAAGGTATATCTTATTAATAATATTAGGGCAATTCTGGTTCTCCATCTTGCATAGTGTATTGCTCCATTTGTAAATGTTCAGATTTCTATTGATGGATCATTATGTATATATGCATTACATATATATGCAAATGGTTTAGAAGTTTTGTATTTTTTCATTACTGTTATGAGTGTCAAATAAACACATTTATCTGTTTTCTTGACACTCGTACATTGAACTCCAAATAGCATAACATTTTCTATAAGCAGGTTTCTATTTAAATAATCACAGTGTGTCTATAGGAGAGGTCTGTGGCATTACTAAATTAGTCTCATCCAGTAAAACATGTGTCTTCCATTCTGGATCCATTTACTATGTCACATGATGAATTAGTGTGAACTGCCATTCATATGTGTTCTTTTGGTTGGTGGTTGAATTAAACCTGAATAAGTTCATACCCATATATGGAGTTAAAGTCTGCATGTGGAATAATTTGAATAAATAAGTTACAGAAAATTCACAAGGCAGTGCTCTAACTGTTGTGTGCAGTATAATTTTGAGCCTCTGCCTTTACTTCTTTTCTGCTAGAGACCTTGGGAATAGTTATAGTAAAGGAAATATACCAAACATTTATGTTGAAATGAAAATCTTAGTTGTTTGTAGATAAAATATGTAAGCAGGATTTTGTGAGGTAGAGCACAGGAATAGTTTACTTTCCATAGAGATTTAATGTTATACAAAGTGATTTCATGCATATAATTTCACTTAGTGGACAGGAAACTTATTTCTAAGATAGGAAAGGATTACTTTAGTTTCACCCTTAATGTTGGCTTTGTTCTAAGCGAGCTTTGCCAAGATGCTCACACCTGTTCTTATCTGCCAAGCATCAGTCCTGGCCCTGAGGCTGGAAAGCAAACTGAATTTGCAATAGATGTTCCTTTAAGTTGATGAGTAGTTTTAAAGGAAATTAATCCAAATTATAGAATATGTTTTAAAAGGTTACAAGCCTCCAATGATCTGTGATGGTCGGACTTTTGATGTTACAAATAAGCCTATTTAGCTATATTTTATAGTCTTTGTGTATTACCAAAGCTAGTATAAAATAATTCTGACATCGTTGTCATCAAAGGCCAAAGTTTTTTAGAGCCTGTTGAGTAAGTGTGATTTATATATTTAATTAAAACAACTTGTGTCTATTCTTATCTTAAATCCTATTATCTAGGGGAAAATGTGATGTGACAGGAGAGGAAGCAGTGTCTACTGAGATAAAAGATTACATAGAAATTCTATTTTCTATGTAATTCCTTATATTGATTTGCCTGGTTTGGAACGTGTTAGTGCAGGTTCTTAATGCAGTGTCCTTAAATCTTCTATTTCATTTTTTTATGGAAATCTGATCAGGATCAGTGACTTAGTTTCTAGGTAGATGAACAATTCCATTATATTTCATGGGATTTCCCTTTTTATTTTTCTAGAGGTGATATTTTTAGTTCTACAAATGCTTTGGAAGTGTCCACCTTTTGTAACTATGGCTTTGGCACTGTTCTCTAGGGGAGCAGACTTTGTTGCATCCTTTCTGGTTAATTAGAACAATTACAGTTAAGCTGCTTATTTCTTACACAGCATGATAACAGATCTTTGTATTCTCACACTATGAGGAAAACAAGTATCAGGTTATCTTACCTAAGGTCATGCCCGTATGTGATTGGACAGACACTTGAGTATGTTCTTCCAGTGTGAGACCTTTTGTCTCTTCTTTTAACCTTAAGGTTTCTCTGGTTAAATTGATTTGAATGAAATCACCAATATGTGGATTTTTTCTTACAATAATAAACAATTCTGTATGTTACAATCTGAAAACAAAATATTTCATTTCTGTAAAGAACATCTCATATGTAGTTCAAACTGAATTTTGAAAAAGTCCATCACTAAGTTTGAGGGCAAAAGAACTTAGTCATTAATGATTTGTTTTCTTTTTTGAGACAGAGTCTTGCTGTGTAGGCCAGGCTGGTCTTGGATTCACTATGTAGCCCACTCTGGCCTTGAACTCTCAGCGATCCTTCTGCCCCATCCTCCCGAGTTCTGGGATGATAAGCATGTGCTAACACATTGGCTTATTAGTCATTAATGATTGAAAATGAAATGCAAAGCTTACTTTTGGGATACTCATGGTTTAGCAGCCAGAGTGTGTTGGTTTGAATCCAACCTCTCAAAAGTATTAGACAATTTACTTAACCTCTTAGTGCCTTAATTCGTTCTCTTTAAGAATCATTAAAATACTTAGAGGAGTATTTGCCATCATTGTTAGGGCTATAAATGTATTTGTTAAATAAAAGGAAGATAAAAATAGGGGGTCTGAATTATTTTTGTGAATGAATTAAATAACTAGATATTTCAAAAATACCAATAGGTTTGTGAAATTATTGAAATAAATTCAAAATACTAAATTAGGTTAACATAACTAATAATGTACTCAAGTGCAATATGTACATTAATTTGTTTAAACAGACCTGACAGAAAGCTCAGTTCTAATTACCCCTGTTTTTCAGGAAATGGCTGTTGGTTGATTGAGCAATTTAATGAAATTTTTCTCAGTATCATTTTCTCCTCAGTTTTTCTGTCAAATTTTTAGTGCTAAAATGCTAGCTAGGAACAGATCTTTCAAAAGGCTGCAACATTTCTCCATTCAAGTACCCATCAGTACCATTAGGGACTTTCCATGCCCAAGTGACCAAAGTAACTATCAAATGCACACTCAACAGGGATGATGGATTGATCTGATTATTGTCTTACAGACTTCAACTTCCTACACAGACTTCAAAATTTTTAAAACAGTATGTAGGAAACAGACATGAGAAGAGAACTTACATTGGAAGCCTACTAGGTACTGTACAAAGTACAGGGTAAGAATAAATTCATAATATTGTAATGAAAGCAAATGAAGCTAATTTGTACTTGTTTGTAGGAATCAAATTTAATCAAAGGATATAAAATAAAATTAATTAAGATAATTTTAAACTCATAAAATATGAAATACTTGTTAAATGAAATTGACGTAGATAGGTAAGAATATAAAGTCGCTCCTAATTCTTCAAATAAATCTGTGTTTGCTGGTAAAGAGGTGTCATTTTATCCCAGGTTACTGAGAGAACTTGCCTAGTAAATATTGAACTGCTCTTAGTTATCTTTTAAAAGCATATTTTATAACCACCTCGTTAAATTACTTAACACATTGCTCATTTAGGTTTTCTTCAATTAGTTTTAATCATGAGAAATAATTTATACTACTAATCTTTGCTGTTTCTCTCATGCACTTGTGCAAATATTTCTTTTTTGTGAAATTGCTCAGCCATTGAATACACCCATTTTTAAGATACATTGTAAAATTTCCCCTCAATATATTTGTACTAATTATTCTGTCACCAACTTTGTTTCAGAGTACTTGTTACTTGATTAACTCTAATTAATTCTCTGATTTAAAATTTATTTTCAAATAAATGGCTGTGAAATGGCATTCTGTTATTGCTTCCATTTTAATTTTCTTTATTATCAATCAGTTTGTTCATCGTTTCACATCTTCAGCCATGAAGGTTTTTGAATTATGAATTTCTCATATAATCTTGAATTCTGCTATATTATCTTTATATTCTATATTTATTTATTTTTAAGATATTAGTTATATATACATACAGCAAATTTTTTTAAATTATCAAATACATTTATAAACATTTTATCCTAAATAATTTTGCAGTTTTATATTTTGATGTGGACAAATTTGATAAGTGTACCATATGATTGTTGCAGTTTGGTATTTTGAGAAGGTCTCCTCCTTTCTAAAGTCATAACCGAATCTTTCTATCTTCTTTTGTATAATTGAGCTTCAATGAAAAGAAAGTTATGGAATGTTACATAAAGATTATGTTGCTACTTCTGTTTTTAAAAACTTGCTATACAATGTATTTATTTATGAGTACTTATATGTACATACATAAAGATTTAAAAATTACTGAAAGAAATCAGGTCAAATGGATAATAATGGTTAATTTTAGAAATAAGTAGAGGTTTTTAGGATTGAGGGTAGTGATCAAAGAGACGTTTAACATACTGATAACCTGAAAACTATTTTTACAGAGAGGGCTTGAGTATTGCTTGTGCTATATAGTTAAACAATTATGTGTGTAGGCATGTTTGTATATATGCACATATATATCATATATATGATAAATGTTTAAGTTTTTAAAAACTAGGACAATAAAAAACAAATTGTCATTGATCCTTTCAAAAGACTTCAGCTCTCTGAACAAACCTACTCCATTGTCCTTGCCTTTTCTGAAGCAGTTCTGGAAGTCCTTTATGAGGTTTGATGAAAAATGCAGTGAATGCTGCTGCTGAGTGTCATCCAAAGGAAAGAAGGCAGGTTTGTAAAAACATTACAATATGTTTTTATCCATCTTGTTCATTGTATCTGGCACCATGTAACTTCTGGTTCATCCCCAAAGGCAAAATGACCATGGAAGGTAAATACATTGAATTGATTTATGTCATTGAGGCAGATCCAGCAGAGCAAATGACAATGAAAGATGACTTCCAGAATTGCTTCAGAAAGTGGAAAGAATGATGGGCTAAGTGTGTCAAGAGTGAGGATATTTTGAGGGGGATTAATAACAATGTGTCTTTTGCTATAATACATATTTTTAATTAAACATTCACTGTAGTTTTTGATCACCACTCATATTTATATAATAAATATGGTATAATCACAACAATTTGAGAAAAAGAATAACAGTCATATTTTTAATACATGTATCACTGGCACAATTTTGATATATGATTTTTATTACCTATTTTCCTATGATTTTGTTGAGTTGTATTACAAGTTCAAATCAAAGAATATATATTCTTTTCATTTAAAGAAATTTAACATATCATATACCTTACATTTAACAGTTTCCAACCTACATTTCAACAAGACAAATGTAAAGATTATATACCATTTATTTGTCCTGAATATGCCATTATTCTGCTTATTTTCAGATTGGAGCATTTTCAGATATCCTCCATTTATTTGTAATTTTGATAACCATGTTATACGATGTGGTTACTTTGTGGTACTTCATAAGACTTTCCCATCTCTAAATTTATAATTAAATTGCATCTACAAATTTTTCTTTAGTAATTTTATGTTGTTGAGTGTAATAAAAGAAAGGAAGGAGATCTTATTCTAAATGTATCCAGTGAATAAGTTACCAGAACTGCAATTACGGACTCCAAAGGTGTAAGTGACACGAATCTATGACTATTTCCCAGAAGGCACCAATTTATGAAGTCTGAAGGAACTAGGTTCACTTTATTTCCATCAGTTATGTATTCTAATTTTATATGCTTTTGTTTTATTGCTATTTGAAGCAATGAAATTATGCCTGGTTGTGAAATTTACATGCTTTTAATTACTATCCAAGAATTATTTCAAACCTGTTTTTCTACTTGTTTTCCTCTTTTTCAAGTTGTACATATCATTTGCTCACTTGGCTGTTAATGTCTTATAAAATGGATATAATATAATCATATTTATACCAATTTTTTCTCA
>NW_004624774.1:11837816-11870878 GCF_000247695.1 Heterocephalus glaber | reverse complement strand
GAAGTTGGATGGATTCTAATTTAGTTTGCAAATGCTAAAAATAAATTATAGGTAGTTATTAATTTATTGAATGGAGTGGTAGAATCAATATTGAGAAATATTTTTAACATTATGGCTGCAGATAACTATAAAACTTACAAGAATAAAAGAGAAATCTATCATTTAAATACAACTTTTGGTGGAAATAAAATGACTTAATACTTATCCTTCATTACGGACAAGAATGAATTTGGAAGTAACAAGCAAACATAATCTATTGCACAAAATCATACCTCCGCTACTTTTCTCTTTGTTCTTGATGGATTGCTTTCAAATATTTTATTTTTTCTAATATTTCATTTTCCTTTCAGACCACAAAGATTAATCAATACCATTAATATTCAAGTTGCAAAATCCACATGTATGTCTGAAGAGTTTTGAAGTCTAATATTTTCACTGTCTTCAGTTGAAACTTATGTTGCATTTAGCATTAATGAAATGTAAATAGTTGTACTGATCTTTTTATTTGAATTAAAAACAAGTAGGTGTTCATATTTCATAATAGTTATTTGAAAAGATTATTACAAGAAGTGGAGCATATGGAGCTGTTGGAGAAAAGCAATCACATGGGGTTACTGATTTTCTCTCAACTTACTTTACCATCAGCAGCATCAGAAATAGCAGGTTATTCCTTCCTTCCTTCCTGATTCTTGCTTTTGTCATTTGCCATCCAGAACACGAGACCCTATGTTTCCTCCTAAAAAGTGGTATTGATTATTACTCTTCTGCATTTCCTTAACACTAGGGTGTCATAATCCTCAGATATGGACTTTCTTCCTTTACATTCACTTGGTGATCTTATCCAGTCTTATCACCTAATAACCAAATATATGTTATGGCCTCAAGATATATATACTTATTCAGACCTCTTTTTTGAACTCTAGCTTTATATATGTAGTCAACTGCTTAACATTTTAACTTGAAGTCTAATGGATATATGTATCAAACTAAACTGATTGCCCTCCACTGTACCTGTTAATGCTGTTCTTCCCTGATTCCTTTTCTATATTATTAATAGACAACTATCTGTTTCCTTATGACTTGGACCAAGTCATACTGCAGTTCTTATATCATGAATTCTTTTTAGTCAAACTGCACATCCAAACATTAGTACACTCTGTTCTACCTTCAAAATTTATACTGAATCTGACAAACTCCACTGCGGGCAATTTTACACCACCCTGAATTTCTGATAACTCCTTATCTGAATTATTGAGATAGCCTTTTAGCCTCCTATAATCTATCTTGAATATAGTCACTGCAGTGAATCTTTTGCAATGAGTTTACACATGTTCATTGCAACATTTGTAATGACAACACATATGTGCTATAGATAAAAACAAAAGTACAAAGATCCTTGCCATCTTTTGAGTGATAAGGGAAGGGGATTGATTATGGGAAGTTGTACATGATCTGCTTCAACCAAGCAAATAAATAATTCGGATTTTAATATGCTTATCCAAGATGTTGATGAATAATAGCTTTTCTAGATGGAATATGTAACTGTAACTGACTCCTAATTTTTTGTTTTGTTTGATGTTCCTCTTTTAATAAATCTCTTAAAACATGCACATACAAAATATTTCTCATGTGGTCAGCGCAGAATGTTTTGAGTTTCAGAGTTTTTGCTGTTATTTAGCTCCTCAGGTGCATCATCTCCTAAGGCAGGCTCTAATAAATCACCATGAGGTCACAGCAGGGTTTTTTTTTGTTTTGTTTTGTTTTGTTTTTGCCTCTGTGTTCACTAATGGGACATGTATGAAATAAAGTTTAGGAGGAAAAAAGTTTAAGTGGGTTCTTTAAATTCTTCCTTGTCATATATATATTTGCATTTGTGGATGTCTTGATTAAGAAACAAATCTTTTTTTTTTTTTTTTTTTTGGTACTGGGGATCAAGCTCAGGCCGTTGCGCTTGCGCAGCAGGCGGCGAAACCACTGAGCTAAATCCCCGGCCCAAGAAACAAATCTTTAAGAAGGAGTTTCTTTGAAACAAAGTTTATTGCACCTTTTACAGGAGAGAACACCATTGCAATTTCTTGGATATTATTTGATGTCATTCAGAATGGGGATAGGAAGGTTTGCCCAAGAAACTTAAATGGAAGAAAACTACCACTGTCACATTTTGCTGATGGGTTACAAATAGGAGAGAGGACTTATTATGTACAATGAGTAAACTCCTAAATTATTGTGAAGATAGTCAAGAGTATTGTTTTTTAACCTGTTTTACATACTGCTTATTTCCTGGACCTGGGACATTAACTGATACATCGCATTCACTCAGTAAATATTGCTGAATAAATAATGTGTTCACTTGACCTTTCACTGAATCCTGAAAAAAAGTTGCAGCAGATTTTCCATGTCTCTGAGTACCAATGCTATGGTCCTTGAATAGTTTGCTCCACTAATCTTGTTTCCATGGTAAAATGGATTTGCATCTTCTCTCTAGGGGTGTGTAGGAGGTTGGCAACATCTCTGTCAATTGTGAGGTCACCAGTAAGAACTGGCAATGATGAGAGCTTCCCCAAAGTGCAGCTGTGCAGCTTTCTCAGTGGTCTCATTCAGTTCCCCTTACAGCACATAACTGGGCTGGAATTATATGAGATAAGTGCTGCAAGAGCTCATCACCATGGTGAATGGCTCCGAAAAAAAATCACCGAGTGACTAACCTTTTAGGAACTAGGTATATAGTTGAATATGTACCAACATATTACATGTTAGGGTGGGTGGCAAGTTGGAAGTCATCTTTTTTTGTTTAAGAAATAATATGGGTCAAGCAAAGCTAGTTAATAAATTTAAATTTTCCTCCTGACACAACAATTGTACAATTTCCTCATTTGCAACAAAAGAAAATCACGTTGTTATGACTTATGAGAATCCTGATTGATGAAGCCATGGAAATGTTTCTTTGCTTAGTTTTTGCTGTTTAATTTAACAACAGCCTGAGCACATGTGTATGATCATCTTGCACAGTACTCCTAAATATTTTAACTTGAGCAATGGGGGTTAGAAAGGGGCAACAGCTTCCTCCAAGTGAACTGAAGGAGAACTTCTAGAAACAGTTAATTCTGTTTTTCTTTTTTTTTGTCTTTTTAAATCATCTGTACAAACTTCTCTGTTAACCACACCAGCTCTTTCTCCTCTTCTTTACTGGCCCCTCTCTACTTCTCAGGATTAGAATCTTAAGGATTTGGTTTTAGGTTGTCTTCTGTTCTTTCTCTGTACTCTGTGAATAACATAATACATTCTTATAAACTAAAATTTTACCTTCATTTGGCAGGTCACACGTATATGTCTCTGGCTTCAACAACCCCACTAAACTCCATACTCAACATGTTTACTTGTTTTCTCCACTTGGATGAAACCACAAAGATATATCACAGCTATTAAGTCTCTTTAGAAACTAATTTTCCATCCCACAATCTGTTTCATCCCTAGGATCTGATTTTCATATCCCAATTACAATGGCCCCTTCTTGAGTGTCCAGCCTAGAAACTCTGGAGTCATCTTTAATCATTTTCTCCTGTTCTGAATTGTCTCACCATCATACCATTAACAAATTTGAGTCCAAAGTAAACTCAAGTAGTTTTATATTTTTCCACATCCTTAGTCAAGCCACCATGCATTGCTTCTTAGTGTAGCCATCACGGTCTTCCACCTAGACTTAGAGCTTGCCTCCCTAATTCCACACTTGTTACCCAAGTCTGTTTTCCAAAAAAGAGTAAGAGTAGTTTTCTTCTGAATTTATCTCATTTATTTCATCTATTGTCAGTTACTTCATTTATACTTCAAGTAGAATCTAAATGTCTTACTACAGTTTTAAGACATTGCTTGGATCATGCCATCTCTTCTCTAGATTTTCCTCACTGGTAGGTATTAAATAATGCTGCAATTATTTACTGCTTTGATTATTGCAGCTTCCCCCAAGCCAGCTTTGTCTCTCTACTGCAAACTTCCTATAAAAGTGCAATCTATGTCAGATATTATACACCTACATGTGTCATATATATAATTTTTAAAGTCAGTGCTGACTCTAAGAATTATAATGGAAGAAATATATCCTACCACTTCTCTACATCCTTGATTTCTGCCCTCCTGAAGCAATTCTATTTCCTCTGGTTCTTGCCTCTAAATTGGTATTATAGCTATATCATTTATTTATTTCTCATTTAAAATTTTTTTTGTGACAGACGCATGAGACAAGTGTTGACATTTTTGAACATGAAATAGATTATACTGAGTTCCTCCCACATAACTTCTAGAGTCCTAGTCTTTGTATGTGACATTCACCAAATTGAGGCATCCTCCTTTTCCCACTCATACTCTTTATAAGACTGACTATGTCCTTACTGTAAGTCTTGTCTTAAATGCCAATTCCTTAGAAAAGGTTTGTTGGGCACACTTCTCTGGCATCACAGCTTTTGCTCTATGTCTTTGAGAACCTTTTGTTCCTTAATGATTTTTCTTTTTACAATTTGTTATCTCATATATATTGGTGTTTGTGTCACAACCATATAAGGTCCATAAAGACAGGGGTTATGTTTGTTTTCAACTTTGAATATTCAGTGCCTTTCATACTGCTATATGGTTGGTATCAGTTAGTAGAAGTGTAATGAATATTAATCATCAGGATGTGCAGTGGATCATAGCTTTTCGCTAGACTTGGTAAGTTAGGAAATAGATTGAAAACTGAATTTGATCCTATTCTTAGAATGCTTTTACATATTTAAAGACTTTAAAGATAAAAGATTAAGTAAAGTATAATTAGGGATTATAGTAAATGAAAAAATACATGAAAAATCATTTGCTTTTTTGATATCAAGAAAAATTAGTTGAAAGATAAAATAAAAAATGAGATAATGATCATAATAACAATAACATCATTCATTTTGGATAATTTAATGTAAAGAGAGGTGACTAATTTCCTCCTTTACCAGTTTATACCACTTCCTTTTCACTTCTTCAACATAGAGGTCAAAGAGCTACTATCATATTTATGATATTATTTATGTATAATAGTGTTCAGAATTAATGTTTTTGAAACTGTTTTTAAATTCATATTTCTATCATGTGTCAAATGAAGAAACAGAAAAGTCCAACAGTTTACAAGAAAATGAGAGAGAGCATTTTTTAACCTGTAGCAGTTAAATCAGTACCTGTGTAAATTAATTAAAATAAATAAATTATAATTATATGTTTATTTAATATATTATTATATACTTACTATTATATAATAGTAAATATAAACTATATTAATATATTACAATATAATATTTATATAATTATAGACATTAACATAAATTAAATATGATTGTGTTGAAAGAATAAAACACAAGAAACCATCATGAAGCACCCTGCAGCAAAATCTGAATCCACTGTCAAGAGGACTTTCTCAGAGTTTATTTTTAAACTTGATCAAGTGAGTGATGCTGCTATGGAACCCCCTGGATTATTTTCTGACAATCATTTCCCCTAATATCTTCTATTCCAGTTGCACTGACCTTGGTTTTCCTCTAACACACCACACGTGTTCCTATCTCAGAACCTTTGCTTCTCTCCTGGCTACAGTGTTCTCTCTCTATACCTTGGCTTGGCCACCTCTCCATATGCTATCTCTTCTCAGATGTCTCTTCATTCAAGGGGCCATTTACCCATAATTCTCTGACCCTTTCATCGCTTTTGGTGCTTCCTGATTTAATGTTATGCATATATAACTTTTTGTTGAATAAATAGGACTTAAGGGATATAATAAAATTTTCCCTAGTTTCACTTCTGGAATTGTCTATTTTTAGATTTTATGAAGTCGTCGGGTAAATTTAGAAACAAAAAGTCTTTTTGGTAATTAAAATATTCATTCCATAATCATCTCACCTTCCACATTCATATAAAGTTAAAATTTCTCGGCCGCATGCCTTCCACACTCAGGCTTTCTTAGAATGAAGTAAATGCAGTGAAAAGGGGCAATGAGGTCAGATCTTTGGCATTTCCCAACCTGGAGTTGCTTTCCTCCTACCTGGTACACTAGACTTCTCTGACCGTGCTAGGACTAGAGTTGTAAGTGATGCCAAGAAAGGTGAGAAGGTTCTATGATGACGTGTTATGGGATGTTATTTTCCAGGTGCTTGAACTGCATGTTCTCTTATAGAGAACATTTGTGAGTTTTGGGGACAGTCCCCCTTCATAGATTCCCCTTATTTTGGGGTATCTTAAATGTATCCCTAGAAAACTGGGAATTCATCATTGGTGATGGTGAATTTCAACTCCTATATCAGTCCTTAGGTGTTTGTCAGAATAGTTCCAGGCTATAGTTTAATATTTTTCTTTTATTGTGAAATAGAACACAATAAAGAAATCAGGGAATAAATGATATTACAAAGTTCAATAAGTAGTTATTAAACAAATATAAGTCTTTCACCCAATTAAATCAATGATGCACTGTTTCCCTCCTGGGCATAAGCCCAGGATGGGCTTTTTCAGTCACCTCTGTATTCTAAGCTCTCACTATTACAAAGTTGATACTTGTAAACATTAAATGAATAAAGAGTTGAGTGAATGAATAACTAATAAAATAATTATATAGAGAGTAAACTGTTCTTTGGCAAGTAAGAGCATGATTATGAAGACTGCTTAATACTATTGAGAAATAGAATCTATTCTTATATGGGAAAACAAAGTGTGTAAAAACAAAGTATGTTAAACTTGAACAGATGAATGCATATGAGCACATGCATCCACACACAGATACTGCATATGTCCATGTAAGAATATATTTATGAGTGTATGTTAATTGACTGGAAAGAAACATATGCATACATTAATATATAAACTATTTTTTCTGTGTGTTTTGGGTTTGGGGATGATTATTTTTTAAGTATATATATATTTTTAAGTATATTTAAAAAATGCTCTACTATTTAAAAATTCTGGTTTTATCATCTTTCTGATTATGTTTTAAGAAAGAAAACAGAGAAGAAAATTAAAAGAAAGAAGGAAGGAAAGACAAACTAAAACCCTAAGATATTCTCCCAAGTCTCCAGCTGGAGAGCTGTGGGGCATCTACCACTGAAGCAGGCCTGGGCATAAACAGTCCCCTTAGAAAGCCAGAGTGTCTTTGACAACTGAGAAGTCTGATCATTTAAAACAGACAGCTCAAAACAGGCTTTATAGCCTTCAGTGAAGTACTTTTATTTTCTGTTTCTGTGAGAGATACAGTCTGGCCTTGCCACTGACAGCAAACTTTAGGTATCTACAGTCTGTAAGGAGTTGTGTTTGATGTTCTAATCCTTAGTGCAAAATTTTCTACAGGTGAGGATTATTTGAAATAGCAGTCATGTGGCAGCCTTAGCTTTTTTGCAGGTAGCCTCACAAAAACAACATGCACTTGAAGCCAGATAGTCTTTGGTTTGAATACTGGCATCACTATGTACTAATTTATAATCTTGGCATACAATAAATATTTCTGTAATTCACTTTTTCAACTATAAAAATGAAATTTTAGCATTTGTGTTGCAAGCTCAGTGTGCAAGTTCAATGAAATTATGTGAAGAGAATACCTAGCATATATGTGTATTATTTCCTTCTATTATTGTTTTCTTAAAATTTAAAAATTAACTTGCAAAGAAAAAAGTTAAAGATTATGTGATATTTAGCCTAGGTATCTAGAAAAAGGAGAGATCCATGAGTGGAAATACAAACTTAAGAGAAGATGTTCTAGTCCGGAGAGAATGAAGATACAGTAGAGGTGAGACAGTGGAAATGAGAGACAAGAAGAGCCCATCTTGAAATGAAACTGGATTTTGAGGGAGAGTTGGGAACCATCTCCATGTAAGGGGTTATCTAACCACTGAGCAAGAGACGCAAAGAGCACTTGCTGTCTGAGGATCAGCCTTGGGATGAGGAACATGACCTGCTTAAGGGAACAGAAATAGCTGCTAGAGAAGATAAGAGCTAGAATAATAAAAAATTGAGGAATAATGGTCAATGGTCAAATAGAAAGGAGAATAAAGAAAAAGAAGTGTGGAATAGCCATATAGCAATTTCTGAAGTTGGTGATGGAGTGGGGAGTAGAATGTAGGCAAAATTTTAAGTAGAATGCAGATAGCAAACAAATATCAAACGATATACTAAAACCAAAAATTAATTTGGAAATTGGGAAGCTTAGACTCTAGCCTTGACATTTAAATTACATCTCTGTGTGAATTTGAACAAGCCATAAAATATTTATAAAGCTTGCTTTTCTTGATTTTAAAACTCCAGTAATGCTCAGAGGATTTTTGAGTTTCCTTCTATCAACTTTAGTTTTATGACTCTCTTTGAAGCCCTTTGGCTGGGAAATAAAAATAGCATGATGTTAACAATCTGGGTAAATAAAGTTTTTTTTTTTTTTTTTTAAATCACATGGACATACAAAGAAGGCAATTTGGGAAAAGCCTGATGGAAGAAATAAAATTCCAATTTTCCCCCAGATGAATTCATAGGTGGAGTGAACACAACTCTTTAGAGTGATGAATTTATGTTCTCTTTTATCTCAAGAAAGAACACTGCATTGAATGAAAAGCAACATTCCTTAAGCATCTGCTCTATACCAGGCATTGTATATTGAAGGCAAGAGGATGAGCATTATGTCAAATACTCCCCTCCAGTAGTACATGGTCTAATCAGAGAAACTAAATACAGTAGACTTAATGCAGTAACAGAAAATATACTGCGTAGAAATGGATAAGGAAAGTCATACTTTGAAAAGACAACAGAGTCAGCTTGTTTTTGAAGAATTGATTGCTCTGCACAGAGTCAATGACTTTCTGGAAGAATAACAGAATATGTACAATGTGCCAAGATATAATCATACAACTGATTGTTACTCTGAAATACATTAAAATATAATGTTTATTTACACCATTAAAGTTTGTTCATAAGGGTTACATATGAAGTTTAAGTAGTATAAATAAAACCGAGCAAGAGTTTCTCATGATTTACTTATCACACTTATACAGAAAAGAAAATAAGATAGACAGTATCAGAAGTATATTTCATGGATATTTATATGAACATACAGAATATACAAATGCATGAGAAATTACTTTTGGTTATAGTAATATCAAAATGAGATTTTTTAATTTATTAAATCAGAACAAACATAACATTTTAATTTTACTAATCTCTGTTATGCTTACATTTCAAACTAAAATGTTTTATTTACTTAATAGGATATATACCATAATATAAACTTACAAGAAAATACTTTTAAAGACAAAGACAAACTTAAACAAAAATTCAGATCATGTAGGGCATCAGATATTTGTCTAATGTCAGGTCCTTTCAGCAACTTTTGTTAGCACAAATAATTGCATGTGTTCATTCTAGTGTCAGACTAATTCTCTGATACAACTTATAGGGACAATAAATTACCTGAGAGACTCAAGATTGACTTCTCCCATCAAGAATGCTGTCATTGGATGTTTTCCAGTTACATCAATATTTTTGTGTGATATTTTCCCTTTCTTTTCTCAAACCAGGCATCCTTTTGGATATTGCTTAGCCCTTACATCCTCCTTCTCCTAGCACATGATGCCCCATGTCCTGAAGAACATTTTTGTTGCCATCTTACCTAAATCCTGTTTTCTCTCAAAATCTTTCTCATTTCTTAGAATCATTATGGTCTATTACCATCCTCATACCTTTTAAGTTGATGACATTTTGTTTCTGTGATATACTATATTTTAAAATCAACTAATTATTTTAGTTTTAAAATGCCATACAGATCTATGTGCATAGCATACCATACAAACACACATAATGGAAAGACTAAATCAAGCCAATTGGCATATCTATTAATTTTTATGATAACATTAAAAATCTACTCCCTTTGGAGTTTTCAAGTAAACAATTCATTGTTATTGATTATAGTGCCACTTCATCTAATGGATGTCTTGAATTAATTCTTCCTGTCTGTCTCACTGAGATTTTGTATCTTTTGACCAACATCTTCCCTGGCCTTCTACTCTCCCTGGCCAACACTATTCTACTTTTTGCTTCTAAGAGTTCAAGTTTCATAGATTAAACATGTGAGATCATGCAATATTTGTCTTCTGGGTCTGACAGTTCACGTAACATAATATTTTCCAGATTCATCCATATTGTCACAAATAACAGGATTTCCTTCTTTGTTAGGGTCAAATAATATTTCATTGTGTATACATATCAAGTTTTCTTCATTCATTCATTCATTCATCCATCCACTGATGGATAATTAAGTTGTTTCCATATCTTCACTCTGGTGAACAATACTGCAGCAAATGTGAAGTACAGGTATCTCTTTGATATATTGATTCATTTCCCTTGCATATATTCTCAGAAGTGGAAGTGCTGGATCATATACTGTAAAAATTAAGTCATTATCACAGACTCATAATACAGTATTCACAATCTAATGACTGGGCAATATATATATTTGTTCAGTTGTCTCACAAATAAATACTTTGAGCCAGTTCACTGAAATTTTACCCAGATAATGAAAGTTCTGGAAAATAAAGAAATTAGAAGAAAGGAGTGTGGAAAAATGAGGAGAAAATTTGAGATAATCAAAGCAGTACTTTTTTATATAAGTGAGCTAGAAATGAGGCAGTGGAAGTGAAATTGTCATTTCAGTAGGAATGGAAACAGGAGTTAATAGTGCTGTATTGCTTTCTATTGTAGCATTTTAGTGAGGCCTAAGTTCAAGCTGTAGCATCTGATTATATCTTTAATAACCTCAAATTAATCTGGATTTGAATAAATGAGATATTTATATTTGATAAGTGTTTGAAGCAAAGCGTTGAAGCATCATTGCATAATGACCAAATAAAATTTTATGCTTAGGTTAGTGTCATTGTCAATACACTTACAAGGAGATTAATGTTAATGGCTATTTTATTTATTTTTATTTTTTGGTACCAGGGATAGAACTCAGGACCTTGCGTTTGTGAGGCAGGCAGTGGGACCACTGAGCTATATCCCTGGCCCTTTAATGGCTGTTTTAAAAAGCACAGAGGCATGTAAATAGAAATAAAATATCAAATTTGATAAGAAAGAAATTACTGGTAGCTTATTTTCACATAGCAATGCTGCATTGCAAAATACTGAAATTCTTACTAAATTGTGAAAGAAACAACCAATAGTAAAGCAACAGGTATAACATTTGAGAAAATGCACATGATAACAGAAATAAAGAAGGAAATAACTGTAGATATAGTCATAAAATGTTTCAAAATAGTTAAAACTATTCTGAAAAATTTAAAAAGCACAATCTGGGTGAAAAACCCTTAGTTTTCATTTATTGCAGATAAAGTATTGTGCTATCTTAATTCATAAGACCTGTTCTTCTTCTAAAATTAAAAAAGCCAACATTTGCACTAAAGCAAATGCTACCTAATTGTGGGTTGCAGATCACAGGGACATTTGTGAAGAGAGGTTCATATGGATTCATGTTCTACCATGGCTTGTAAAATCATAGGGTACATAAAACAATCTAGTCTTTTAAAAGATGAGTCCTTGTGGAAACATTGAAAACCTCAAGATTTTCTGCAATTTTGCTTTAATTCAAGTCAGCATCTTAAATGATACAGATCAAAGTGGGACCACTTTTTGTGCCATAGCAAAGTTTTTTGGATCCATAAAGTGTACTTTTTGACACTTAGTGCTAAATGTGCCTCAGAAAGGAAAGAGTCTGGCACATGGTGGCCAGATAGTGCATATGTATTGAATGAGTCCCCATTTATAATTAATCTTTTAAAAACATGGCCTTCTTGTTTTAGAAATGTCTGTACATAAATCCTAATACAATAGAGATGTTACATTATAAAGTTTCTAACTCTTAATGAAATGTAACAGCAAAGCATTTACTTCATGCAATACTTAATGTACTAATAGGAATTTAATTTATATTTAAACTTGGGTACTTATATTTAGTATGGTTATTTTTATTATTAGAATAAAATAATGATGAATGTTTAATATCAAACCTTGTGAAAATGGTATTACGTATGCTTTAAAAAATATCCTCTAAAAATCCTATGAAGCTGTTGTGTGAAGTTGCTGTAAATTTCTCAGTTACATAGCTAGCAATAAGTTATGAACCCAAATAGTCTAAGACCAGAATCTATTCTTGGAGTCATTAAGTTTTATATTATATACTACAATTAAATTTTATAATGTTTCTTATTATAAATCTAACTATGTTTATAACTTGTTGAAAGAATGTTTCGAATCACAAATTTATGACTTTGGTAAACTCCATATGATCACTGATATGTTCTAATTGAGCATCATAATTTAAACATCAGCCACAGCTTTATTAATGGTCATGAATACTGAGTAAATCTGAAGCTTTTACCAGTTTATAACATAAGAATAGCATGTTTGTATATTTTCACAATCTAAATCAGTGACATGTAGTAGCTGTTAATGGTCATTAATTGTAGTTACTTAATATGATTTTTTTGTTTAATATTTTTGTTTAATATTTTTGTTTATGTTTCTTGTTTAATATTCTCATTTATTATCAAATTAAGACCAAGGGAAACATTCCTAGATTTTATAGTAATTACTTTAGAATTCAAGGTAGTTTCATCACTTCTTTTTTTTTTTTACCGGGGATCAAACTTGGGACCTTGTGCTTGCAAGGCAGGCGGCAGAACCACTGAGCTAAATTCCTGGCCCCAGGGTCGTTTCAGATTTCAGAAAAGTAAAACATGAATGGAAAGATAAAAGAAGTCATTGGAAGTCATGTTAAAATTACAGAAAAAATATTTGCCTCAAACATAAATATGCCTAATGTTTTTGAAGGATCATTAGAGTAAACCTCTTTTACATTCACTCCTACCCTCAAGTAAGTGTGTGTGTGTGTGTGTGCATGTGCATGTATGTATGAGGAAGGAAGGGAGGGACAAGGGGATGAATAAAAGTGGTACAATTTCTTATTTTAGTTCTTGAAATTTTGATTATTTCTTATTCTAGTTCTTGAGAATTTTATTGGAGATATAAATAATTCAAGAAAATGAAACATAAGGATTTTTAAATTTACTCTGAAGGCACCTTCTAATGTTAATTCAATGCAGAATAAAATTAGGTTCATGTTGATTATCACTTGGCCTTTATAAAAGATGTAATATACTCTAAAATGAAAACAAAATTTAAATTTTAAGGCAGTAGCATGGAAAGTGGAAAAAGGGGACATTTGCAATCATTCATTTACTCAGCAAATATTTCTTGACTCTTTTGCATGTGGTGGCACTGTGCTAGCTATTAGGAATTATTATTAGCTATTAATCATTATTAACTACTAGAGTTACTCTTCACAAATATTTTCTAAAGAGATAACATTCAAATATAATCTATATATATTATACAGAGTTAAATTTAAAAGATCAATTCATATTATGATCTTTCACATGGAACATTTTTCTAGTTATGTACATTTATATTTCTAAAAAGGGGAGAAATAAATAATGAGGCTTAGCCTCTATATATTACAAGGATGCCAATTTGTTGTAAGTTCTTTTTTATAATCATTACCATATTTTACAGTATTACCTCTCTCCACAATTGGATGACAAAAACATTATGATATAAATTCTGTTTATGGAAATGATGTTCATTTTTTAAATTTATCCTGCAAAGGTTTTAAAAATATTTAGAAGGCTCTAAGAATATTTTATATATAAATTTCAATGCTATGTCTTCTGCATTTGCCTTGTTATGTTATATGAATTACTCCACTAGATAGTGATTTTCAAAAAATTGGACTGTGTGGTATATGCAATTAGAAACTGCATTGCTCTTTCCATACATGCTGTACATAAGTGACCCCATGAGTCTCCCAAAGTGGGCCTTTAACATTCCAGAATTTTTACTGTGCGTATGTTGCTGGCATCTAGCCTCCCACCCACACAGACTAGGACTAAGTGAAGTTTATGCTAGTGCAATAAAGCATATGAAAATGAAGTTGTAAAAGGTAAAAATAGTTACCTTACTAGTGTCATTGCAAAAATAGTTTCACCAGAAGATTGTGTGCACATTTGTTAAATAGAATGTGTGATTCAAAGATCTTAAAAGTAATGGTTTCAGAGGTATTTCTTATATGTCTTTTGTGTTATATATTCCAGATGGGATTTATACAGCTGAATGAGGACTTCATATTTATTGAGCCACTCAATCAGACAATGGCCATAACGGGTCACCCACACCGCATATACAGGCGCAAAAGATCTGTGGAGGAAAAAGTCACAGAGAAGTCGGCTCTTCACAGTCATTACTGTGGTATCATTTCAGGTAATTCTTTCTCCTGAAAGCACTTGGTTAAATGTGCAGTGTGAGATGAATCCTTTAAAAAATGCTCTCTTCCCCTCCCCCTTACTCCCTTCGTTTCTTTCCGTCTGTCTTTCTGCCTCTCTCTTAGGTCAACTAGCTTTATTTATTTGTAATGTGAAATCTCATTTAGTATTATAACAATTATAAATGTCCATTTTATTTTTAAAATGAAATTAATTAATTTATTGATACTGGGAATCGAACTCAGGACCTCATGCTTGCCAGGCAGGTGCTGTGCCACTGAGCTAAATCCCCAGCCCTTAACATTCATTTTAAAATTATATTTTAGTTTTCTATGATAGAATACATTTTAATATCAGAAAATGGAAACTCAGAAGGACTTCGGAGGGCACCACACATGCCCCATAACTATCTTGAATTGTGGAATGTCCCTTATGGGATACTTTTCACTTCACTGGAATAGAAATGACACCAAGAGAATCTTCTGAAATTGAATACTATGAACTCATAGCCTTATTTTAGTCCACCTCAAAGAGAACATCATAGATATCTCTTTACTCTGATTAGAAGCATCCTCTTTTAAAAAAAATCTAAAATCATCTTGGAATTTAAAATTAGCAGCAGAATAGGAAGAAAATAATGATTTATTCTTTTTTCAAATTTTATTTTCAGTATGTGAATTCCATAAATCTGGAATTTTTCAGAAATTCGTTCTTAACCAGCAAATCCTCTTCTCTTTTTTTTGTCTGAAAGTCCTTCAGAGAAATAAATAAAGATGACTGGTTTGTGTGCTTTTTTACATCCTTTATTCAGAAATAAGTGGCAATTGTAAAAATGCTAAATAAAATGATTTTTTTTAACATAAGTAGAACCTTAAAGTTAGAACAAATGATCAGGAACCAAATTGTAAGTTTCCCTAGGAAAATTTTTTGATACACAATCTACAAATCTCAGTGAGTATTCGCTGATAAGAGAAAATGTTTCCAATTGTTATATGAAGAAATATGAATTTATTGAAGAATTTTCAGTGTAATAACTTTAAACTTCCACTTGCAGATTGAAAATTAGGCATTGATATAGTTCCAAGATATTAATTCTAAAATTAATTGTGGCTTTGCAGCTAGGTTAGGTACATGAATTGTGACAATATCATTTGCAGAGATTATAGAGTGTTTAAATCATCAGTTCTGATGATTTAAGAAATCATCATATTAAGTTGTAATATCTTTCTGTTTAGTATATGCTTATCTAAAAATAACTATGAATTGTATTTTCTTTTGTGGAAAGTCATGATATCAGTCAGTATAAGAATTATTTCACAAGTAGTTAAGTGAGTATTTCCATTCATACTATTCAATATATACAATCAAACAAATTTAAGAAAGTCACATCCTGCTCCTCATTATAAGAACTTTAGAAACAAAGATAGAGACAGCTGAAAAAATATAGCAGATGGGCGAGAATGCAAGCTAAAATGCAAGCAAGCAAAGCTTTTGTGTTGTGAAACTGTAAAAACAACAGCAACAACTTGGACTTAGTCCATTTAAGGAGATTGCTTTGCATGAGTTATACTGAAAATCTGCACTCTGTAACCTTTGACTCATAGTAAGTTCCAGCTGTTCTAGTTACTCATGAGCATTATGACACAAAGCAGTGTTTGAATGTCATTATGCACAGAGTAAATTGTTTTAGAAAATTCTGTTTTAAGAAGTTAATAAAATAATTACACGGTTCATATTTGACAAATATTGTTCATAATATTATATATATATCAGAAATAAATATATACTTATGCATAACTATTACATATTCACGTTGACCTACCTGGAGCAGAGATTTGCATGCAAAATGTTCCGTGCTATCACCAATTTCGGTGATTTATTGAGCTTACTATTTTCAGATTATGGGGTCAGCATGTATTGATTATTTTAAAGTTAGTAAATCATGACATGAAATACACCTTGTACTGATGTGTTCCACTGTTGTTTTTCCCTTCTTACTTAAGGCCTATATGTTAACGTATTAAGGATATGGCTTAAATTTTGATAATGTGACAGTACTGCCTTTGTAAAATGGAATTATGAAGTTTACATGACTTCAACTTGGTCTTTGTACTATTCTTTTTCTTTATTTTAATCCCTTAAATAGATTATGTTTATATATATTGATTACATGAACATTTTTCCCAACAGAGACTTTCCTACTTTAGGATGCCTGTGTCATAAATTTTTATTAAAAGATAATTTAGAGGAGAGGAAGGCACATAAAGTTGAAACTCAGAGGCCTTGGGTTTAAGGCCCCACTTTAGGCTCATTCTAGCTAGGTAATCTTGTGCAGTTCGCTTATATTTTTAAACCTTAGTTTTTTTTTTGCAACATAAATATGACCAATCACCTAACAGGGATGTGTAGCTAAATGACAAAACTCTTGTTCTTAAGAAGTGAGCTGCTAAATCAGAAATCATATTGTAGAGTGATAAATGCAATGAAAGACTCAATACACAAGGTCCCAGAAAGTAAAGAGCTGAGCATCAAAGATGAAACAAAACTTAGTAAGTTTTTTTGAAAAGGGAATGGAATATATCTGTAAAGATGGAACTTGGAATTCATATTGACCATGTTCAAATCTGTATGCTACCACTTCCTAACTGTGTGAGCTTGGGAAACTTACTTTTTCTCTTAAAAAAAGTCCATTTATAATATACGAAATGAAGATAAGTGGTCAGGGGTTTAGCTCAGTGGTGCCACCACCTGCCTTGCAGGTGCAAGATCCTGAGTTTGAATCCTGGTACCAAAAAAAATAAAATGAAGATAATTGATAACTGACCCCCAAGGCTATCTTTAGAATTAAATGTGATTGTATGTGAAAATGAAAAATGTTTTTAGCATATGTTGTTAAGATGTTAATGAGGCAAAGGCAAAGGAACAAAATGTGCAAAAGTCTAAGGGCATGAGAAAGCAGCAGGCAGGGGAGCTGAAGCCAAGTCTTTGAACTTGATAAGATACAGCCCTGGAAAAGTAGCCAGGGACTGGATAATGATAAGACTTGTCTGCCTTGCAAGTGACCTCAATTTGTATTGCTTAACATTTTAGTATAAATTTAGAATATGTCTAGGACTCAGTATGGAAAAGAAATAATTTGATCAAATTGCAAATCAAGGTCTGTGCAACATAGAGAGATCATCTCTATTCTTAGAGCTGATTTAACTGGGCCACTACTGAATTAGTTCCCACACTCAGTCTATAACTGCTGTGGAGATTATTGTCGGGAGGGTAATATGGAGGGTACAAATTGATCATTGGATGATACATACTTTAAAATTTCTCCTCTAATTTGAAATATGCAGTATTAACTGTTATTTTATACATGCATATGAATCTGAAGATTCAGGAATGAAGAATGAGCTAAGTATAATTGTAGACAATGAAAACATCAAAAATATAATGAAGAAATTATTTCAGTGTGCATGACTTTCACACACAAGAGCTAATTTATACGATGGAGTTCACCATAAAGTTGAGTATGTTAAGAAACCTCATATCTTTCAGATATTCGATTCAGATGTAATATGTAAATCAGGACACAGGAAGTCGACAGATTTGATAAAAGACAGCTGATATTAACTGGAGCAATAAAAGAAGCATATTTTTAAATCTCACATGATCTACCATTCTTGAGACAGCTTAAAGGCCACTCCTTTTATAAACTCTCCCCCTTGGTCTCTATTTTGCCTCTCCTTTTATTTTTCTCACATCTGTCTCCACTATGGGTATATCTTCTTCTGTATTTATAGCCTCTATATGTAGGCTCTTCTCCGGACATTCATCTTATCTATTTACCTTTCCTTTCATGTATTTCTTCAGGATGATATGACTCAAATCTATGGGTTCACCTTCACATTGTTTAATTCTGAAATCTGAATTCATTTCAAACTCTCTTGACTCCAGATATGTAGCAACTGCTACTCAAGTGTCTGTCAAGCATCTCAGACTTAATCAGTTTGAAGCTGATCCTACTAAAAAGGTGTTTATTTTGACAAACTAAAAGTCTGCATTACTAAAAGTGCTTGATTGTAATGTGTCACCCACTTTTGAGGTTCTGATGATTACAATTTAGTAGATATATGCCACCTCCTTTTTGTAGTTGAAATAGATTTATTTTCTTAAGATTAGAAAGTTAGCAATTAATAATCTCTGTTACAGAAACTTTCCTGAAATCTAAGGATGAAAAAATAATGAAGAGAAATTAAGAGAGAAAATGTCCATGTAGAAAGAGTGCCACTTTCTAGTCACTGGTTGCACTCATATAAATCTCATCTGATAGAAGTTGACACTGGTGAGATGCTATCGTTTCTCATATATAGTAAGTATATTCTTTGTGGTAGTTAGGATTGCTAATTTTTTTTCTAGTCCAGTGATGAATCCATCTGGAAAGGTGTCAGTAAAAATAGGGAAGGTCCTAACACAATATGAGACTGGATCTATGTCATATATATATTTATATATTCCTTATGATCAGCTTATTAGATATTTATCCTACAAAGATGAATTTCTTCATATATGTGGGAATACTCCCTTTAAATATTTACCATAAGTTTATATTCTAAGATACTGATATATATCCGCAGGTAGAATTGATATTACAATTAGAAGAACTACACAATTAGAAAAATTACACAATTAAATTTTAAATGTCATTGTCTTTAAGATTCTAGCAAACCTAATTTCTTTTTCTTTCTTCAAGATCTTTGGTACTATCTTCTGGTACCATACTTGGATCTATAAAGTTTACTTTCAACTATAGTAATTCTGTTTCAGATGATTACATAGTTTTTATTTGCATTGCTTTTTTACATGTTGTAATGCTTATTTTCAATAAAAAGGAATGTTTGTTTTTATTATCAAAACTTCACTTAATGGCCTCCACTATGTGATATTTAGGTCAAGCTTGATTTACTAAATAGATTTTCAATTTGTATTATTGCTAGAAAAACTGCAAAAGAGTAAATATGTGGCTGAGAACAGGAAAGTTTCCGTCAGTGGTGGTGGAAACCAGTTCTTCTTAGATCTCAGAGCTGACACAGCTTGGTCCTAAAGTCAGTATTAGAAGGGAATCAGTAGGTCAAGAATCTAGGAGATAATTAATCCTGTCATCTCACACACACACACACACACACACACACAAACACACATTAGAAGGTAAGGAAAAGTAACACAGGTGATGGATAGGATAGGATAGGATAGGATAAGATAGGATAGGATAGAATAGGCAAACTGAGACAAAGGCTCTGAAACAGATCTCCAGAAATTTATCAGAAACCAAAAAGATAAACTATTGCTATGACAATATTTATCCCTGAATTCAAGACAAAGTTAAACATATCCAAAAAAGCGCAAATGTTTCTGTCCACACTTTCAGAGACTACACTGAAATTATAGTAAAGAATTATATAAGGTGCTGATCAAAAAGTATACAAAATTTGGGAAAGGAGATAATGGCAGTTTAGAGACATTGACAGAATTTGTGTAAATATTAAGGGGAGGAACATGTGATCACTGTTTTAACAATGAATTTTGGAAGTGATTGTACAACTGTAGAAATGTATTAAAACTAATTAAATTGTGCACTTAAATGGCTATATTTTATGATATATGAATGACATTTCAATAAAGATGCCAAAATCATAAGTATATTATTGAAGTAACACATGCATACAAGAAGTTGTACAAATGATTTGTCTACCTGATGAATTATCTCAAAATGAACAAATTCATGAGCTACCATAGAAATCAAAGCATAAGAAAGCAGAAGCAAAGGAAAGCATAAGCACCGCAGATATGTTCCTTGTGCCCACTCTTAGTTATTAATTTCTACTGCCTTAAAATAGCCACCATTCTGATTTCTAACATTATGTTTTCACAGTTTTCAAGGTGTCTTTCATAATTGGCTTCTTCTGTTTAGCGTTTTTTGTAAGGTTCATTCATATTTTTGCACATTGCAGCAATTGGTTACATTTTGTTACTGTGTATCATTCCTTTGTATTTCATTATAGAAAAAGGCCAAAATTTATTTATCCCTCATACAATTGGTGGGTCATTTGAACTATTTAGAATACTGGTTCTCTGGTTGGATATTGTGGCACATGTTTGTAATTCTAGCTACTTATAGGGCAGAGGCAGGACGATCACAAATTTGAGGATAGCCTGGCCAACTTAGTGAGACCTTGTCTCAAAATATAGATTTTAAAGAGGGCTAGGGATGTATGTCAGTGGTAGAGCATTTGCCTAGCAAGTGTCAGGTCCTGGGTACAATCTCCAGTATGGTTGAAAAATTAGTGCTGCTGTGAATAACTTGTATGTATAGATAGTATGAATTTGTGATGGACATATATTTTAGATCTTTAATCATTGGATATGCAAATATTCAATTCTAGTAGAACCTTCTAGCTAGGTTTTTGATGTGTTTATCACAATTTAAACTCCCAGCATATATGTGTATGGGATGTCTATTTGTCCTAGCTTTCTTGTAGGACTATAGGTAGTCTCTTTATTTTTAGTCATTGAAGACATTTTAATTCATTTAATTTATAGTGATTTTAATTTCCCTGAAGACAACTGTAATTGAGCACTTTCTCATATACAAGTTAACCATTTAGATATGTTTTTGTGAGAAATGGCTATCATCTGTCATTGATTTAGAGTAGCTGTTTATTCTTTTATTCTGGAAAAGTACTGAAAATATATTCTTCTACTTGGTTGCATGCTTTTCATTCTTACAGTGGCCTGGCATTTTAATCAAAGGTGTTTAATTTTTGTGTAATGACACTTATGTTTTGTTCATGGTAGCTACTTTTATTTGGCTGTTTGAGGAATCTTTATCAACTTGAGGTGCAACTTTCATGTACTCTCAATGGAAGGTAGAGCCCAAGTTCGTAGTAGTCCAGGCATAGTGATTCAGGAATTTGGGTCATCTGCCTGACATCAGAATGTGTGGGGCAGTCACTTAAGATGGTTCTTGTAAGTAGACCTTTATTTTGTTAATGTGCCAGAAAGTAAAGCATAATATCTTTTATTTATTGATTTATTTTGTTAACCTGGAGCTGTGGGCTAGATGTTTTACTTAAGGGATCTTATAATTACAAACTATCAATGACTCGAGAAAGCAGGGAGTATTATTAATTTTACTTGAGGAAATTGAGGCTGACTGGGTAATGTTAGTTTCCTAAAATGAGCTAATAAGTGGCAGAAGTCCCATCTATGTGATATAAAGTTCATATTACAAAGCCAAGTGCCCTTTGGGTTCCATCTGTGCAGGAACTTAGTTTTTCTCATTTTTATGAATAATTAATGCTATGGACTTTACCAAAATGAAACTCATTTCTCTGTTGCAGATAAAAGAAGACTTAGGTCTAAAAAAGTAACAGAAAGTGGAAGAAGGAAACGGTATTCATACAAATTACCTCAAGAATACAACATAGAGACTGTAGTGATTGCAGACCCAGCAATGGTTTACTATCATGGAGCAGATGCAACCAGGAGATTCATTCTAACCATCTTAAATATGGTAGGCAAACTTTAAAGTGCGCTCGGAATTTTTTCAAGAAAACTCTAAGGAAGAAATGTGTGAGTATATATAATGAAGTTCTTTAAAAATTAACTCATTGCCATTCCTTTTATTTATTAACATCAGTACAAATACTGATTTGGTATCTTTATGTGTGTCAAATTAATCCATCTCCAGAGAAATATCAAAATAATAATTCAAATGTTCTAGTAAAAAAGTAACCTTATTGTTAGTTTTGATGTGACATTTGTTGTTATTTTTCTCTTTTTGCACCATATTTTCTTCTTATTTAAAAAAGGGCTTTTGTTGATATTAGCAGAAATTTTACATTTATTTATATGGATTTTTGCACCACAAGCACTATAGATTAATTATGAGATGGTATAGAAATGGATGTTGGTAATCCACTAAGCTCTTATATGGGTATGGTAAAATTAAATGTCGGATGTGATTTTGGTTGATTAGTCAAACTTAATAGCTACTAGATCAAATTTTAATTAGCTGGCTCATAGGTAGCTTAATTTCTAGATGATTTCTAGATTGCAGAAATCTAATTTGTATTTAGGATTTTAGGGATGCTTACTACTAAATTAATCCTTTGACCTAACTGCACATTCTTTTGGGTAAGGTTTCTTCAGAGACGAAAGTTGTAGTGAAAAATGGTTATTAGGAGAGAATAAACAGAAAAAAACCCAAAGGCATGTGTGCATTTATAATTCCAATTATCATAGAAAGTAAAGTAAGAGTCATTGAATCAGGAATAAATATATTTCAATTTGCTATTTTTATTATCATTTGGCTGTTTTTCCAGTGGACAGAGTCTTCACACTTCCAACCCTTCTGTCCATATTTAGTTACATCCTGACCATTCCGTTAGCATTCCTCATAAAGTAGACTAAGAAGGTCAGTCTCTTCTACATAATAATGCTTCGCAAAACCTGGGTTAGATGTGCCAGTTATATATTCTCTAATACAAATTGAATAATTAGTGCTTTTTAAAATTTATGATACTACATTAAAAAATCATCTTTCTTTTCAGTTTAAAAAAAATAAAATTTTTCAATTAAATTGAGATTTTCTCATGTTTGGCCTTTAAGAAAAATTAAGATGTTTTTCAGTTTCATTTTAGGATTTTTATTTTTTGTTTGTTTTTAGGTGTTTAACCTTTTCCAACACAAGAGTCTTGGTGTACAGGTCAATCTTCGTGTGATAAAGCTAATTCTGCTCCATGAAACTCCAGTAAGAATGTCTTGAGTTTTTATTCAATTAAGTGGGTGAGAAATTGTGCTTAAGAACTTTAAAGTAAAGAGAAAGTTAGGCATATATTTTGACTTAAAATCCAGAAATATCCACTGAGTCACTCAGAGTATACATAAAACTGACTTTTAGTTTTGGTTAATACCTCAGTTTTATTCAAAAAATGGAATGTTCTTAGTTTCCAAGGCTCCTGACAACAAACCTTAAGTTTTCAAAATGTAATTTTAAGAAATCATTTTAAATGACAGATTTATTCTATCACTTCAACATGTGCGTTTAAAATGTTTTCTTATCTGTAATTTATTTTTAAGGGAAAAATATTCTGTGGCATCATTTTGGCAAACAACTTTACAGGCATTTTAGAAAGCCTTTGTTCTTAAATTGTAGAAATGATGAATTATTTACATCTAAACATTCCAGTTTTTAAATATTCCATTTCACCTTTGTTCTTTCTCAGAGTAGCATTAAACAGATTTTGTAATATTGCACCCTCACAACATTTTAAGATTTTTAGGTCAGACTAAATTAATCCTAAATGTCTTCCAGATTCTAATTAATGTTGTAGTCAGCAGTCTGGTTTAGTAATTCAGATTTTAGTTTTTTATATTTATAGGAATAATCTGCCTTGAAGTAAAATATCTTCTGTTGCAGGCAGATCTGTATATTGGGCACCATGGAGAGAAAATGCTGGAAAGTTTCTGTAAGTGGCAACATGAAGAATTTGGCAAGAAGAATGATATACACTTAGAAATGTCAACAAGCTGGGGAGAAGATACGACTTCAGTGGATGCCGCTATACTTATTACAAGGTAAAGTTTTCATCTGGAGTTAAATAACATTCCTAAATCAATGGCTGTGTTGTTAATCCTATTCATCCCTTGATATAATGCTTTCACTGTAAATTTTTTGTTTCCCAAAATTTTAGCATAATGATTTTAGTTATTTCCCTCAAGGTAGAATAACTAATTTCTGAACAGCCAAATATTGGGTAGCATATTGACAAATAATTTTATTTAAAAATTTACTCTCAAATTTTTGATAGCCAAAGCCATTGATAATGAAAAATTAAAAATACTATGTTGATTTTGGTGGGGGTTCAAAATTATAAAACTACACTGTATGTTTTCCAGTCATCACCATATAAAGTAAATTAGTAACTTAAATTTAGCAGTTTTCTGGATCCACCTGAAAAGTAGTTTCAATTAAGTCTCTAGTTAATTTTGAGCTACACTGTGAAGTTGCTACTCACAAATATTTATAAAACAACAGTAAGGACAATAGGTAAATATCACAAGATGAAATAAAGAGCAGTAATATAAACTGTAAGTAGTATCATGTATTAGTAATTATCCATGAGTTTGTCTTGCTTAGAGCTAATAACAAATGATAATCCACTGTACACCAGAAACTTAATTTTAATCATTAAATGTGTTTGCATTTCATATCACAGAAAACACAGTAATATACTTAAACATTATTTCCTGAAATCTATTGAATTTATGGTAGTTTCTTGTTAATTATATAAAAATCATCCTAATTATAAATAATTCATAAAGAAAAATTCTCCACACAACTGTACTTCCAGTTCCAGCTCATTAGGTATAATTGATATTTGAGTTCTGCAATAAACAACCACAAACCTGGAAAATACTTACAAGACACCATTTTTCAGTCACTGGAAAATAAAGTACAAGACTTCAGTCCCTGAATGGAGGAAAATTTATAGGTTAGCCCTACAGTTATTACAACTTTTGGTGTGGAGACAACTTCTTGGTTGGTATGGCAAGCAGGAAGTCGGATCACAGTGGTCCTACTGAGGACAGCAGTGGTAGGAGTCCTATGCATGAGCAGATGCCAAAAGGTACATGTGCAGATCAGCTTTGAGAATTTGGCAAGGCAAGTTTGAATACACACAGATAGAGACTGGCCCCAAACTATCCAATTGTTGCTGCTGTAGACTTCAGACTTGTAAAACTTATTATGAATTGAGCAGACTGAAGCCACAGGAGTGGAGCAGTTCTCTGAGAAAATTGATGTAAGCTGGCTTTTTTAGAGGATCCCCAAAATAACGTGATTAGGAATAACCTGTACATTTAATCACATGATCTTTCCAAATCGACCTTGTCAATCTGACAATTTCTTAAAGGAAAGCATACTATAGAAAAGATGAGTGTTTTCAAGACATATTTTAACAATGTTATCAACAAAATAATTTAAATAAAAACAATGTGAAAACAATAGAAATTTGCAAAATGAAATACTGATTAAATTTCAATTACTTGTTAAATAATTTGAAATGAACTTAGATCTTACAATCCTTCAGAAAAGAATTTTCAAATTTTTATAAAAATAGCTATGAATTAGTTTCCTTAAAAAGTATTTTGTTAAAGAACATATTACTGTGACATTAATTTCATTCTGCTTTTTCTATTCAAAACCAGAAAAATCAAGAATCCCCTTGTTATTAAATTTTTTATGTGATAAAGTCTTAAAATCAGAATTCTTAACTGCTTTTCATTACCTCCTTTGTTGCTACTCTTTCCTAATCATCCAACACAAGTATTCTTTTTGAAAGTTAAGAAAATAGAGTGTAGTGTGATATATTACATATATAAAAAATTGTAAAGTATAATATAATTAGTAATTGGTATTCACTTAGGAAACAGAGGACTCTTAGAACTGAAATTTTCATTTTATATGCTGTTTTACAATTCACATTTTCTCTCAAAAACTTATTCCAAATACTCATTTGTCCTTTAGTACACTATTCTCCAGAAAATATTATAAGGTAATTCTTTTTCCCCAAGCATATTCTCCTGTTCAAAGTGTAAAAATTATCTTTAAATATTCTCATTTTATAAACATTCTCATGGTAAAATTAAACACTTTGTATTTATATTTAATTAGCTTTTATCTAACTCTTACTTCTGAAGAGAAGTAACACAAAGATAACCCATATAAAGTTACAATGTATGTAAAGCATTACTAAAGTTACTGTGTGTGTAATATATATATACGTACATATATATATGCTTTAATGTTTTTCACTTGTAAATATGTCGTCAAAGTCTTTTCATGCCATTCATTGTAGAAAACAGAATATCATCCCCTTGAATGCATCCATGTCCTAATCCTCAGAACCCATGAATGTATCATCTTATATGGCATAAGTGACAGTGCAGATTTAATTCAATTAAGCATCTTGAGTTGGGGGAGTATCTAGATTTACCAGAGTGGGTACAGAGTAATTACTCAAATCCTGAAATATGGAGGAAAGAGGCAGAACTGCAGAGCCAGGGACACAGACTGGAAGATGACAGCAAGGCTGGCTCTGAAAATAAAGGAAGAGACCACAGCCAAAAATGTAGAGAATCCATAGAAATTGGACAAGAAAATGAACTATGTACTGCAGCATCTGGAAGGAAAGTGGCCTTGATGATTTTAGTCTAATAAAATCTATATTTAGCTTCCATCTAGAACTGTAAGACAACAAGTTTGTTTTTATTTCATTAAGTTTGTGGTAATTTGTCATAGCAGCAATAGGAAAGTAATAGAAATTATATGGTTCTACAAATGGAGGGAGAAGCAGAGATAGTATATGTTACATAGAAGTATCCTAATTCATTTAGTTACTTTTTTATCAATAAAACTTTTTTACTTCATTATTCTTAGATTAAAAGGTCCTTCAGATATCTTTTTTGATATTAAATTCTTTTATTGGTATCTTTATTTTTAGCTGTAAATATGTGCTAATATTGACTGAGTGTTTAAAAAATACTTGCCCTGTCATAGGATATATATATACAAAATACTGATAGACACTGATCAGGCTGGGGATTTAGCTCAATGGTTCTGCTGCCTGCCTCTCAAGCGCGAGGTCCGGAGTTTGATCCCTGGTACCAAAAAAGCACAAAAAAGACACTGATCAAATTCGCCTTTACTCACCTATGGGAAAAGGGTTATGTGGAGGATCACCTTTTCTCCCTATCTCTGCTTCTAAGGACACGGCAATGAAAATCAGTCCACTGAATGGAATGTTTTATTCCTAAGCGACATAGTACCATTTGCTCAGGAAAGTCTAAATAACTATTTTGTGTAGTGGAAGAAGTGTTCTTTGTTAGTTAGTGTAAATATAATGGTGGCCTGATCTTCAGCTTTGTAATGAACTGGTGAAAAATTAAATGAGGAAAATATTAATATCCCTGGTTTTCATGTTCTTATCCATATTGGTCAGGCTAAACTCATACCAGGTTCAGTTTGTAGTAAATGCACATCTTAGATAATTATCAAATGTTGTATGCTATGTGGACACATTACTAGGAAGCAATTTGGGCTCAGGAATTAATTTTAGTCTCAGCTAAAATGCATAGTGTTCTAATAAATCCAAACCTACCTGGGGTAATATATTTATCAAATTTTTGTGTGATAAAATAAATAGTTTAAAGCTGACCTACTGTCTGTGGGCTCATGGTAACAAAAACCACAAAACGTGTTCTCCCAACTCTCAACTCTATGATTTCTTGGTGTAATTTTCACATTTCACTCTTAAGTCACAGAGAAGGCCTAAGTCTCTGTCTCTTGAAAATACTGTAATTTAAAATTGAATTTTATTAATGATGGCTTTTGCCTTTCATGTTTACAAAAATGTTTTTGGTTTATGTACAATGCTTCTGAAAGCTAATTTCAAATGAATGTGATTGGCAAGTATGACAGAAAATTTAATAAACCACAGAAATGACAGAAATATGTTTATTTAATACAAATCACAGAATAATATTTGAATGAATCATTTATAGATATATCCCAGGGCACTATTAAACTCTACAGTGAGTCTTATTCTCACATGCTTCTTCATTCTTGGAAATTAAAGTCTACATTTCTTTTACTTCAACATAAATCAGAATTTAAGAAGAATTTATTGGTCTTTTCCATTGCCAAAATCTAACAGTATCACTTCCATAAACTCACAAAATGAAACCCTGTGATGCAGACTTCATGTCTACAAAGTCATTATGAGCCAAAATGAGAATTTAAATCCACATGAACACAGGTCTGGGGACCAAGCAAATTTGTCTCCTACCTTTCCACACACACAAAAATTATTTGAATATTTTGAAATTATACATTATTTTAGTCCTTTAGAAAGAAATGGAAAGATAAAGAATTGAAGATTAAGAATGATAGTCTCATCTGAGTTTTATTAATTCTGCTGGCAACTTATTCTTTAATTTTAGCAAGAGGTACTCCCAGTGCTTTTGGATAAAAGAATTTCTACACTTTTTATTTTTTTGAAATAATGTGCTTTATCCATTTGTTTGCTAAGTGAACAAAAATTGGCTGCATGAAGGATCTAAGTGCCCTTGACAGTAAGCAGTACATTTGTTAGAGTTTTATCATGTTGTTTAGTTACAGATGAGGTCCCTTGGTTCACATTATAAAAATCAAATAATCATGCTGCAGGCTCATACCTCATGATAGGACGTATTATATATTCAGCAAAACACATAAAATCTCTTTTCCCCCTAATTCTGAATATACTTTACACTCAGCGATTCTTGGCCCTAAGGTGAAGATTTTATTTAATGTAGTTCTTTGATTTGCTGCATTACCATATTATTCAATATCATGTATTTTGGGTGTTTCTTTCTCCATTTGTTTGTTGGCAAAGAAAATTGCCATTATTTAATACAAGTCTCTTATCTTTCTCACTGATCCCAGGGACCTTATTTTATTACCAGTGTGACTGTGTGTCATTTTCTGAGACTTTAAAGCCTGCCTGTATCTTTCCTTCTATTTGGTGCTTGGGATAGAAGAAAAACTTAGCGGATGCTACCATATCCAATTGCACAAGTTTTGCACTCCACAGAAGTAGAGGAAACAATTTACATTGTCGTGTATGTCATTATATCCCTAGACTGCACAATGCCCAACCTGGACTACTAGGCATGGTGTTGCAATGAAAAATTTGATTTCTACAGCTCCCTAAGCAGACAAAAGCTAAATATATTTTTGATCTACTTATCAGAAATATTCCAGAAAACCTTTTCAATTTTCCTTTATTTATAATTATAGTCAGACTCTTGATACATTATGTCAGCAGGGAAATATATTTTCCTGTATAATTTGGAGTTAGTTTTGAACTACAGAAGTCAGCTTTACCTAAGTTAAGCTCCAGAAAAAGTAGATTTTTGGCTCATTTTGGTAGGTCAGCAAGATTTTATTTAGTTCTCAGAATCAGAAGAAGAGTTGAACAAGCATGCATGATGAAAGACAGTGAAGAGGAAAAACTCTAGGAATCTTATCCACTAAAATTAAATGATTGAGGACCATTCACCTTCTCTTACTATATGACCATTTTACCTCCTCTGAAAAAGTGGGTTTCAGTCTGGGGAAGAAATTCTGTGATCCAAAGCCAATGACTAGAGCATTCTGATCAGAAAATAATGAGGTAATAGAGAGTGATTTCCCAGGAAAAAAAGTGCTGGGAGTTGGAAGTGGGCATAAGGGCTTACCTCAGTTGGCCTGCCATGGAACCACTCAGCTGTTTAAAAAACTTTTTAATTATAATCCTGTGAATAAATGTTCTGATCTCTAAGAGCAGTCTTGTTTGGCCTACACTTACAAGTTTTCAGGTTCATATCCTGAATATTGAAAGAGAGGCTAACTACTAGTTTATCTTGGAAGAGGGTTATGGTGGGGTAGAGTGGTTCTGTTTATGGGATAAAATTTCAATACAGTGGTACCTCAGTTCACAAACTTGATTTTTTCCATGATTCTGCTCACAAACTGAGTTGGATGAGAACAAAATCAAATTCACTGGTTAGGTTCAATGTTGACCTATGAGAAAATTTGATTTAGTTATCATCCAATATTGTTTGTGACCAGAATCATGAAGAGAATTGAGTTTGTGAACTGGGGTAACACTGTATGTCTTTGATTTGTCAGAAGTTTTCTAATTTTAGAATCTTTTTTCAGAGATATCTTTTTAAACAACAAAAGTCCTAGATATTACAAAATCTCAATGTAGGTGTAAATGATTATTTAGTTCATCAACATCTTTTTCTTTGATATTTACTTTTTAATATTTAATAAAAATAAATCTACTTTGTGGCATTCATTCAGTTGGAATAGTAGATTTGTAAGACATATGTAGTTCTAATAGGATTATATATACTATATAATTAAAAAGAAATGAAAATTAACATATCAATAACTAACAGCCAAGCTGGCCATGGTGGGATACACCTATAATCCCAGCATTCAGGAGGCTGAGACGGGAGTATTGCTGTGACTTTGAGGCCAGGGCTACATAGTGAATGCAAGGCCAGTCAGCACTAAAAAGTGAGACACTGTCTCAAAAACACAAAACAAACAAATAAAAAAGAACTAACAGTCAACTTAACTTGTCCAATATTGATTATCTAGTTTATAGATTAACCAGAATAAGAAACAGTAATACATTTGAGGAAAACCTAAAGTTTGTGTAAACTAGTAAAAACATGTTACCTTGCTCTTGTTATTTGTCAACATACAATAATTAGTAGGCAGAACATTGTACCACTACATTGTGTCTACTGCATTTGGATGAGGCCCATTACTATGAAAGTCAGAGGGGAGGAAATGTGCAGTAGATAGTTGGCCCTCTGTAAAGCAAAGGCATCTTGGAAATGTATTATCCAGGTCACAAGAGGTGGGAGAAGGCATGACCACTAAAAAAAATTCAAGCAAGGTGATAACATGCAAGAAGGTCCAAGTCTCTGCCTTGCTTGATCCTAAAGAAATACTGCACATTTTTTCTCAGCCAAGACATCCTCAGAAATAGTATATCTTCTAGTCATATAGGTTATCAACTTGAATTAATCTGTGATTAATAAATGAGTAGTGATAAATGTATTTATAAATACTGAGTGATTTGAATGCATTAAATCATAGCTGTGACTCATAATAATCAAAAGGTGATTCTGTATCTGTTTTGTAGAATCACCTGTCAGAAATTTGCCTAAAGAAATGGTGAACAATTTTAATAATTATTAATGTTAAATACTTAATTTCCTATCTTATTCATATCCATGGCTACCATAAGCTATTTTTCTTTATAAATTTTTGAAAAAGAAATAACAGTATTATATTAATCACTAACTTTTACAATGAGTTATAACTTGCACAATCCCCAATTTGGAAAGATATTTTTATAAAATGTTAACTGTTAATTGAGGTCAATGTGAGCATGTTATTGAGAAGTTATGTAGACTTTTGAAGAATTTGGTAAAACTTGTTGCATGATATATAATATAATAGTAAAATAAGGCCTATATGTCTGTTTTTCTGTGTATATTAAGATAACACTAATAATGAACAAATCTACCAATTTACCATATTTACTTTCTATATGGCACTTAACAGGTTGAGTTCATTTCCTTTTATGTGAGAATCTGCTTGACTACATAATGAGAAATTTTCACATTATAGTTATCCGTAAATTGCAGAAAAAAAATATGAACATGAACCCTCCTTTCATGTGCACAGATGAGAAAAAGAAAAAAGATGTAGCAGCAAATTCTAAAGAGCTACAGTAACTTCCCTGAGTCAATTTGTTGGAGTAAAGAACATAGCTTTTTGAGTTTTAACTTTCACATATGAAATACTTTGTAGGAAATACTTTGTAGGAAATATCTTGATATTGTCAAAACTAGAACTAAAATAATTAAATGCAGCTATAAATCTTAGACAGCGAGACCATTGATAAAAGTGTAATATGAAAAAGTCTCTACCAGCAAGGACAGATTTTCAAGAAGGAATTATTCTGTTTCATCCATGATCTCGTAGCTCTCTGGTCTTTATTTCCATGAATCTGAGTCTAAAAACTGAAGCACTTAGTGAAAGCATTTTCAAAACTATTCTGGAGGGATGTTGTCTTAATGTATAGTACACAATGCAACCATAAATAAAGTATAATTGAATAAGTTCATAATAGCACCACAAAATGCATAACAAGAACATCTTTGAGAAGCAAAAATTGCAATAATGAATAATATTTTTAAATAATACTGACAATGATTATAAAAATAAGTATGTTTATGTGGTTAAAAACAAAAATTCAAAATATGAGTGTAAAATGTTCTTGGAGAAAATAACATCTGCTTTGAAATTGAAAAAACATAAAATTTCAGGACAGGAAATATGGCACTGTGCTTAAAATCAGTTTCTGTATTTTAGATGAGAGGGCTGAGGCACAAGAAGCTTAAATAAGCTGTCCAAAGGTCACATGAAGAGTAAGTGGTAGATAAAAAATTTTGATCTCATATAGTATACCTCCAAACCTGAAAATTTTTAGTGATTAAGTTCTATTACATTGTGAGTTATAAAACCCTAAGTAATTGGTAGCAACAGTGAGATATTATCAGGGAATGCTCTCCAAGATATAGTGGGAAAATAAAGAGCAAAATAATAGAATATTATCTCATTTATGTAAAAATATTAATTTCCTCATATCTTTCTTAAAATTGGAACTTATCTTTAAAATTGTTTATAGCTTATAATATAAAATAGTATGCTGTTCTAAATTCTATTCCTCACATTTACAACATCCAGAAATTATTTTTTGTGTTATGGGAAGTAAAGATCTTCCAGTATATTTTTTAAATGGAAAGCCATATCCCAATAACATGTATTTATTTTTTGAAATAAAGCAATAAAATCTCATCATATAAAACAAGATGATTATGTATGTATTTATTTTATTTTTTTTTAGTTTGGCAGGTCTAGTGACTCATTTTTTTCCCATTAAGTTTATTGGTACATTTTCGGTATAAAATACAGTTACAGTCATGATTGGGATCTTGTACCTTTACATGAGTATCTTGGTTCTTATTTTTTTCCCCTTCCCTTGCCCTCCCTTC
>NW_004624774.1:11808748-11834886 GCF_000247695.1 Heterocephalus glaber | reverse complement strand
TTTTTTTTCAGAAGTCTGTTTTTGAGGCTTGTTTACATGTCTTCTCATTTCCATGGTGGTGGTGGGGTGCTTCTGGCACCTGCGCGGCTCACCTTATCTGCCCTAGGATCTTGGGATGGTGGTGGTGGAGCTCCCTTCCGGGTGCTGGGACTGGCTCACCCTCTCTGCCCTAGGAGCTTGGGATGGCGGTGGGGGAGCTTCCTTCTGGGTTCTGGGACCGGCTCACCTTCTCTGCCCTAGGAGCTTCATGAGCATATATTTTTGAAGTATTACCTACAAAATGAGAAATTAATGTCATATGACTATATAAAATATGTATGTACCCTAGAAGTTTAATTTTATATTTTATTAGAGTTAAAGTTTAGTTAATCTTATCCAGTTTTATCAAATTTTTGTAAATAAAGATTGTTATATAATTAATCATTTAACACCATAAGTCACATGATAGCTACTGATTCTGTGAGTTTATCTTCAGTTTGATTTTCTCCTTCTTTTTGTAGGAAAGATTTCTGTGTGCACAAAGATGAGCCCTGTGATACTGTTGGTGAGTATATGTAAATATACACACTTTTAGGATCTCTGGAGACCTTGAACACATTTCAGTGTGATAATTTTATGGAATCACTAGAATGTCCAAGACATTTATTTTCTAACTATATTTTTAATCATTAGTACATTAGTTGTTAATGAGATAGCTTAAATCGTATGAAAATATATTGGAGATAATTTTTAGATGATGTTTTAAGATTATCATGAATTTTTTTATTTTCCCAAAGATATAAACATACATCCAATAAAATTCTACTTTTATTCATAATTTCAGAAAAATATTTAACCACTTTGTAATTGATAATTTTGCAGGATAATTGATTTATATTTGAGTTATGTATGCTTGAGCTTCTTTGCAGAGTGAGCCAAAAGAAAGCTCATTTAATTTGCCTGTCTTGTGAAGATTCTGTGTGTATAAAGGAGCTAATTATCTATGTTTGAACTGATGACCTAAAATCCATAAAACATAATGTTAGTTATCTTTCCCATTCCTGGTACACAATACTCAACAGCAACAGTTTAAGAAGGAAAGATTTAATTTGACTCAGATTCCAGAAAATTCAGTGTATAGTTGTCTGTCTTTAAGGAAGTAACATAATGGCAGAAGGGCATGGTGGAATAAAAAATGCTCATTTCATGGAATGTGGTAACCAGAGTAGGCGAACAAAGCTAGAGGACAAGGGGCCAGGGATCAAGTGTAGTAGCCAAGGCTATTTCCCCATGACCTATCCAAACATATCCAGAAGTATGCTTTTCTAACCCAGAAGTATGCTTTCCTCTGAAGCCAATCAAGTTGACAATCCAGGTTAACTATCACATTTCACTGCTTGTCAACTTGAGACCTATACTCATCGCCTTAAACCACACGTCATCTCCAAATACAAGGTCATAATTTGCCTAACATGATATAACTGTACCATATACAACAGAAAATGCACTAATGCTCCTCTAAAGTCTCAACAGTTCCAGTATTATTCAAAAGCCCAAGTTCAAAGATTCTTCTGAGACATAAGGCAAACTATTAGGTGTAAATTACTGAAAGTTCAAAAAAAGCAAGTTATATATTCCCAATATACAATGGCACAGGGTAAACATTTCCAAAAAGGGAGGAATAAGGTGATAGCAATGAATGAGACCAAATCAAAACTGAAACCTAGCATGGCTAACATTAAATCCTATAGCTCCATGTCTGGCACCCAGGGCATATGGTGATGAGATGTTAGTTCCTGAGGTTTTTGGTGGCCCCATGCCCATGGCCTTGCTGGTTATGGTCCACGTGTCCTTTCTCAGGCTGGATTTACTTGTGGCCTGAAGCTTTCCTCAGCAGATGTTTCACATTTCTGGCATCTCTAATTGCCTGTGGTCATCAGTGCACTTTTAGCTTCATTTTCACAGCTTCATGCATTGCCCTTTTACGGGCTCCTTTCCTGGCCTTCTTTGAAACCTTGATTCCAGCTTCCTTGACTTCACAGTTCTTGCCTTCTGCATGTTAGTAAAACTAGCATCATGTAGATGATGTCAAGGTCTGTTGGAAAATAAACACATGGTCATAATTTGCCTATCATAATATAACTATCCCATGTACAACAGAAAATGCACTAATGCTTTCCCCTAAAATCTCAACAATTCCAGTACTGTTCAAAAGTACTTTTGGTTGAGTTGAAGGGTGAGTATTGAGGGTTTGCAGAGGATTTTTGTGGGGGCAAGTGTAGGATATGGGAGGAAAGAGGTTTACTTTGTGATTGAGGGAAGCTATGTAGCTAAAAGAACCTATTGATAGGACAATAGATTAGGTAAGATATGGGAGAGTCAAAGTTTTAGGATGGGGATGATGGAAATTTAATACTAGGGAAGAAAGGAGTGACTGTGGGGGAGTTAAGTCTGAGAAATTAAAGACTTTGGAGGAGGAGTTTATATACTTGGTAAAAGAATAAAGAAATATGGCAATAGTATTGGCTTGGTGGTTTGAGGTGTAGAAGATAGATAGGGAGCTGAGACTAGGGAGAGAACTTAGACACCTATTAAACTACAGTTAATGGGAGAACAAATACCTAAAAGTAAAAACTTAATAAACACACACAAAAACATAAAAGAACATAATATAACCCCACCGTACTAAATAAATGAAAAAACAAAAATTCAAACCTATAAGATATCTGATGGGGACACATTAAATATTCCAGTGAGACAGTGTATATATGTGACTCACATGTAGCTTCTTTGCTGGAGAAAAGCGCTCACACTCTAATCACCTCTCTGAATTTTCCACTGCAATACTGAAACTAACTCACACTCAGGGCTTCTTTCCACCAGGTTCTTGCAGAGTTTGTTTCAGTCCAAATTTTTGGGTTAGGAATTCTTGATGTCTCTCCCTGGGTGTGATGGTATAATTGGCAGACAGATTTACTGGCATGAAACTGTCCCTTGAGGCAAGAGTATTCCTAAGCAATCAAATCAGCTAAAGTAGTAATAAGCTAATCAGTTATCTTGCTATCTGGGAAAGTTTAAATATACTATGAAACTGACTTTTGGATCTCCCTTTAGCCTAGAGAAGAAATCTATAGTTATAGTGTAAGCATTGTAACAGCCCAAGTATTGACCCACAGCTAATATGCACTAACTATGATAGGCAGCTATGTCTCTTCTTACAGTTAAAGAAAAATTCTCAACAGTAATTTTACAGAATCAATTATCTAACACAGAGTGGATGGTGGACTGGGTTAAGGGGGAGAGGAGATAAAAAGTGGGGTTTTTTGTGCATGTGTGTGTGTGTGTTTTAAGTCTTCTGCTGTGTGATATGGGAAGGAGGAAATAGGAAGGGGACAAAGGATACTAATGGCAGTGGAGGTATTTTATGTATTTAGATGGGATAACAAGGAAAATTGGGCATAAAATCAGTAGTGAGAAATGGGAATGAGAAAGGAGTCTATGGCTAATATAAATATTAGAGAAAAAGTTAAAAGAGGATAGATGAAGAAAAAGAAAAAAGAAAAAGAAAATAGAAGAAGAATAAGAAAAGGAGAAAGAAGTAAGGTGAAAAGATATAGATAAAAATAGAAGGAATAGAAAAGGAGATGGGAGAATTCCTTTACCCTCTAAAAGCTATATTGCAAAAAAGGGCAAGAGGAAGAGAAACACACATACACACTCACACACATGAGGTGGGACGAATAATAGAATAAAAGTGTGTGAGTGTGTGTGTGTGTGTGTGAGTGGGGGGGATGAACAGAAAGAGGAAAACCACTAATAAATAAAATGACATAAAAATAAAGTTTTTATTGTTTTGGATCCATGGTTCTTTTCCACGTCCTAAGAACAAGGAGCAGAGCTCAAGCTAAGATGTGTCTCTGCTCCTGCTGAAAGTCTGAAGTAGCATCTGCCCCCAGAATGCTGCTGAATGTAAACATCCACATACAGTTAGGACAGGGCATCAATGTGACCTTCCAGTCAATTCCTGTGTAACTCAGGCTGAATCTGGCCTCCAACTGCCTCAGCTGGGTCCATATTGAGCATCTGCAGCCCCTCAGCAGGACTCCCTCCAGCCTGCTCTCCAACTGACAGCTGTTTTGTCTGTCCTTCCCTCATCCACTCTGGAAACTTGAGCAAGGGGCTGCTCTGGGACTCTGGTTTGAACACTGAGCCCTTCCCTACAATTTCGTCCCCACCATCTCTTCCTCCACAATTGTGGTCCTTGAACTGGACTGAGGTCACTTACCAACTGTTTTCCACTGGAGGCCACTTAGGAGCAGCATCTCACACTTTCCTTGAAGGTTCCAACTGCTGTTAATTCTCTCAGCCTCCATGCAGTTCTCTCTTCCTCTAGGAATGTTCTACTGCTATCTCAGAATAGCATTCTTTGGCTTGAAATCTTCAAAGAATAATTCAGACATGGTCACCACATTGTGTTTGGTTAATCAACCTTTTATGTCTCTTTCCTTTTATGATAGAGTCTCCTCCACTCTGTGTTTCTTGTTGATGTTCTCTGGGTCTCCCAATATGGCTCCTCCTCCACTCCACTGTGTTGGATCTTCCAGATCATTCCTTCTCAGGGGATCTTTCCTCAGCTTCAATGTGACTCCTCCTCTCATCAGCCATATTGAATCCCTGTCTCAGACTTTTTCTTGTTCAAGATCAAGTCCATTGTTTGGCTGGCACTTCTGCTGGTCCATGCAGAGGGGAAACAATGCAGAGCCAGTACTAAGTTGGTAGTGGCTGAGCCAAGGCATGGAATCTGCAGTTGTGGAATAGTCTGGGACCAGCCTGTGGTACAAGTGTTCCGCCAGGGCAGCATGTCCGACAGTCAATGGTTTATTATAATTGTGTCATCACTCACTTCAAAGTTCTTAAGTCTTGGAGGGGATGAACTATTGTATTATTGTAAATTTCAAAAGAAATGAAGTATAATTCAATACATAAGCTATCTGATTGGTAGTATAGCTTAGTGAAGCTCTATTATTTGGAAGGCAGTATAATAGTATCTTAAAATCTACTTGTTCTAATCCTGGGAACGTGTGACTATGTTAAGTTATCTACAAAGAAAAATTATGGTTGTGAATCAAATAGGGGAAAGAGCCTAGATTTGCTGTCCTCAGTATAATCATAGGCTCCATATATGTAGAGGAAGGAGAAAAAGTTTTGAGTCCTGGAGATCTGGTAACTGAAGAAAGGTACAGAGAATGTGATTTGAGAAGGATCCAACTCTCCATAGATAATTTTGAAAATGGAAAAAGGGGTCACAAATAAAGATACATGAGGAGCTTTTAGAAGATGGAGGCAAGGAAGTGGAATTTCCCCTGGACCTCCAGACCAGAGCCCAGAAGCTCTTCATGCACCTGCACTTTGGCTGGTGAACTCTGCGGGAACCTCCAGGGAATTGAAAATATGTTTAGATGCTGTAAGCAAACGGAGTTGTGATAACTTTTTATAACAGCTATAGAAAGTTCATATAATTTATAATAATCACTCTGCATTAATTAATTAATTATAGAGCATGGATAAAGAAACAGAGTACTTGCAAATATTTAGACTCCAAGGTCAACAATTCTGGCATATGTTAAATTTTGAGAACTGATAAAGAGCTTGAGATTAGATTTAAAAAAATATTATACACATATACTTATAAATATATATGTATATGTATATATATGTAATATACTGTACTTTCAGAGCACTCTGGGAAGCTGAGGCAGCCAGGAAGATTCCAAATTGAAGCCCAGCCTTGGCAACTTAGCAAAGTCATGAGATCCTCTCTCAAAATAAAAATAAAAGGGCTGAGTTTGTAGCTCAGTATGAAGGCCTTGGGTTCAATCCCCAATACTTAAAAAAAAATATATAACAAACTCAAGCTGTGCTAGCAAACAAAATTAATTATAGTTGATGAATTCTAGCTTAGAAAGTAGACCCAACAAAGTCCATATTGTCATGTAAAAATTAAAGAAATTAAACAAATATATTAAAATTGATTTTACAGATTATTTCTACCAAAGTTTCCAAAACCAATCATTCCAATAAAACATAGACCATAGAACAGAAAGAGTGAATTTAAACAATATAAATTTCTAATCAAATCCTTAAATGACCATGTGAGAAAAAAAGTTGATAAACCATTCTTATTTAGGAAACAAATGAAAAAAAATCAAAACCAAACACTAGCAGATATCATCTCATAATGTGTTTTTTAAATAACCAAGTAAGATTATTTTATTGCAAATTTATTCCAGAAATACTAGGGTAGTTCAACATTAAAATATAACTACTTATTCCAATTAAAGATAAAAACCATATGATCATCAAGTTTGGGCAAAGAAAATGTCTTTTATAAAATTCAAAACAGATTTATGATAAAAAATCTTGGCAAAATAGTAAAACAGTAACTTTATTAACCAGTGAAAGTTATTTACAAAAATACTTAAATACATTTGTAAATAATGAAGCATTTAAAGAATTCCTTTCAAACTAAAAAGTAAGGAAAATACCTACCATTACTACTTCTATTGAACAACATTCTGGAAGTTTAGGTCTCATAACAAAGTGGATAATATGAATGTCTACATTAGGAAAAAAAATCCAGAAAATATAGAAAATTAAATTAGGAAAATTTAACAAGGTGACTAGATGTGAAGTAAATATGTAATGTCAGCTGGATTTTATATACCAGTGACAGGGAGAAATTCAGTTAAAATTTCATTTAATGTGTGAAAATAGTAACATGCTTTGGATATATCTAATGACAAACATGAAAGACATGTAGAATATTATAGACTATAGTGCAATTCAAAAAAGAAAACATAACTTAATGGAAACAGAAATCCTGTTCATGGTCTGAAAATGTTCAGTAAATGACCTTAACATACTTAATCACACAGAGAAAAGTTGAAATCAATCTCATATGGTTTGAATTCATTAAAAATTCATAGATATAAAATGGTAATTATAAAGGAAATATTTGATGAAATTCAACTATATTATTAAAATTTTCTGTATATCAAGGTTATTATGAAAGTGAAAAATAAAAAGTAAGCTTCTATTCAGGAAAAAATATCACATTTTATGGATTTTAAAGTTCCTTCAATTGTCACAGATTTCAAGATATACCCATTACTGTATGCTCCACAGTACTGTATGCAATAATATACAGGAAAAAAGCCTGGTAAATTTTAATTCTAAAGTGTCAAAATATTAATCTTAGAATTAGTGATATATAGTATTTGCAACAATGTAAGCAAAAAGTATTAAAATCTCAATTATAAAAACAACTTCCATAGCTCCATAAGAAATAAAAAAATAGACATGGCAGATTGTCAAGAAGAACATGGCAGCCATTTTTAAGAAGAGAAAGCATCCAGAGATGAATTGTAAAAAATCAAAAGGAACTCAGCTTCATTGGCAATAAGTGAAATGAACATTGAGACCACAAGATGTCTACCATTGAGGCTGATGAAATTTGACATTACCAAATGACAAACATTTTGTTAGTCTACAGAATAATTATATACTTTAGGAGAGAATATAAGTTGACAGAATCACTTCAGAAAACTTCTGGCAGTACTTATTAAAACTGGGATATGTGTGAACTGTGACCATTAATTCCATCCACAGACATATCCCTAAACAATCCTATATTCACTAAAGACATGTAAGAGGGCATTAATAGTCACCAATTGATATTAAGCTAATTGTCAATATTTGATAAGTGTATACATAAACATGTATGTTTATATATGTGTGGCTCTAAAGGAAGAAATACAAGAAACAGCTAAGATGTGATAAAGAAGTGTATCTTTTTGTAAAGATTTTTGTTATTTTATACTTCAGTTTGAACACAGCTAAAATGTAGTGGATGTATTAGAATGTATCACCTGGTGGGGACTATAGAGATGATAAAATATAAAACATTAAACTATGACATACTCAGCATATTGAGCTAGTATTAATTTTTAAAAAATTTTATTAGTACATGTTTACAGTACATAATGGAAACATTTATTATGGAGAGTTGGTACATGTATGTAACAAATCTTAATTCTTAATTAAACCATCCGTGTATTATAAATTAGACATCTCTACCTGTGTGCATATTCTTGGGGGAGGCTTAAAAAGGAAAAAAAAGAATCTAGGTTAAAGTAGTCAAGTTTGCACACTATTGTCTTTTTCCAGGAACTGAGTTGTTTTTCTAACTTAGCATTTTATTGAGTTTGCCAGTTTGCGTGAAGGGAAAAGGAGTAATGTTATCCCCTCCTCCTTGCTTTTGGTAGAAACTTCAATTCCAAGACCTCACCTTGACTATGTTCAGGATATTTTAGATAATTTTTGAAAAGTCACTAAAACCCAAATGGTAGTCTTTGAAAGATTTGTAGATGTGTGTAGATTGATAAACTTATATTCTGTATTGTATTAATGTCTATTGATATGTCTTACACTTTAAATGACTTTTTTAATCATTCATGCTTCTTATGATCAATCATTGACCTATTGAGAAATATTAGTTTAGTGATTAAGGCCAATCTTCTAAATGGTGACGTATTGCATGATACCATATAGTGTCAGATACAAGTTTTGCAATACTTTAATTTTCACATGATTGGCCAAAAATAAGGCCATCATCTGGTTTTTTTATGGAGTGACAGGTTCAGTTTGGGTGTCAGGCAGATTCCAAGTCTGAATGATCAATTTGTTCAGTAATCATTCTTTCAAGTAATAATGAAGATTCACAAAAAGCATAGCTAGTTTAGATTGTAAGTGAAACAACTGTGTGGTATATTTTAGACAGCAGCAAAAACAATCTATTTTTTTGTTACAAAAAACATTAAAATGTATATAAGCTTTGATCCCCGGTACCAAAAAAAAATGTATATAAGCAAAGTGTTCAGATTATTTTCCATTATGTGTATTGGTACATTTTAGGCGCACATTATGATCACATTCATCATTGGAAATTTTTACCTTTACATAATATATCTTGGTTCCTGTTTTTTCTCCATTCCCCTTCCTTTCCCTCCACCCCTCCTCCCCTCCCTATTTACAATTTTTTTTTGTTTTTTCCTTCTTTTCTCATATTTTTTCCTTCCCTTCTTTCCTTTCCCCCACCGCCTCCATACTTCCCCTTTCTTTTTGGACTTTTTCTTCCTATTTTGCATTATCCATTGTACATTTTGGTCCTCATTTACTCTTGCAGTTTCTCACACCAGAAAAACTATTCGGCATTTACACGTGTGTCCTATTGAATTCACTTAAGAGTATGGCTGCAATGTGCATCCATTTCACTATAAATATCTCTAGCGTCTCTTTTTATGGCTGATTAGTACTCCATTTTATAAAAAAAATCCACATCTTCTTTATCCAGTCACCAGTTGATGGGCTATTGGGCTGTTTCCAAGATTTAGCTATTACAAACTGTGCCTCTATAAACATAGGTGGGGATATATCGCTATGGCATGATACTTTTAATTCTTTTGAGAAGATACCCAGCAGGGGAATAGCTGAGTCAAATGGGACCTCTAATCCTAGTTTTTTGAGGTGTCTCCATACTGATTTCCACAGTGGTTGCACCAGTCTACACTCCCATGAACAGTGGAGAAGGGTTCCTTTGTCCCCACGGCCCCACCAGCATTTGTTATTGTTTGATTTCTTCATAGCAGCCATTCTTTCTGGGGTGAGGTGGAATATCAGCACTGTTTTCATTTCCATCTCTTGAATGACCAGTGGTGTAGAACATTTTTTCATATGTTTATTTGCTATTTTTACTTCTTCATCTGAGAAATGTCTATTCATTTCAGAAGCCCATTTTTGGATTTGGGTCTTTAAATTTGGGAGCTCTGATTTTGTTAAATTCTTTATATATTCTAGATAGTAGTCCTTTGTCTGGGGAACAGCTGGTAAAAAAATTTTTTTCCCACAGTGTGGTTTGTCTCTTTATTCTCTTGGTGGTTTCTCTTTCTGTGCAGAAGCTTTTTAATAAGATGAGATCCCAGTAATTGATTTTTTATGCTAGTTTCCATGCAACTGAGGTTTTGTTCATAAAGTCTTCTCCTATGGCAATATCTTTAAGAGTTGTGCTTAACATATCTTCCAGCAGATATAGTGTTTCTGTTTTAATATTTAGATTTTGATCCATTTTGATTTTAGTTTAGCACATGGTGAAATATATGGGTCTAATTTTAATCTTCAGCAAGTTGAAATCCAGTTTTTCAAGCACCGTTTATTAAAGAGGCTATCTTTTCTCCAGTGAGAGTGTTTGGCACCTTTTTCAAAGATGAGGTAGCTTAATGTCTGTAGTTGTTTCTGCATCTTCTAATCTGTTCCATTTATCCTCAGGTCTGTTTCTTTGCCAATACCATGCTGTTTTTATCACAGTGGATTTGAAGTATAGTTCCAAGTTGCGGATTGTGATATTCCTGACTTGTCTTTGTTGCCTAGAATTGCTTTTGCTATTCTAGGTCTCTTCTGGTTCCAAATGAAATTTTGGATTGCTTTCTCTAGTTCTGTGAAATACACTGTTGGGATTTCAATCATGATTGCATTGAATTATATAGCAGTTTTTGAAACATGGCCATTTTCACTTCCTACCCAGGAACAAGGAATGTCTTTCCATTTTCTGATATCCTCTTTGATCTTTTTTTCAAAGTGCTATAGTTTTCAAAGCAGAATTCTTTCACTTCTTTCATTAGATTTTTTCCTAGATATTTAATTTTTTGGATGCTATCGTGAAAGGAATTGTTTCCCCAATTTCTCTCTCAGTGAGTCTGTTTTTCATGTCCAAGAAGGTTATTTATTTTTTAGTGTTGACTTTGTATCCAGCTCCTGTGCTGAATCTGATTATTAAGTCTAGAAGTCTTTTGGCAGAATTTTTGGGGTTTTCTATATAGAGAGAGTATCATGTCATCCTCAAATAAAGACAGTTTAAGTATTTGCTTTAGAAACTTTATTCCTCTTATTTCTTTTTCTTGTCTAATTGCTGTCTCTAATGTTTCCAGATCTATATCAAACAGGAGTGGTGATAGTGGACATCCTTGTCTTGTTCCTGATTTTAGTGTCAAAGATTTTAATTTTTGACCATTTAGTATGGTGTTGGCTGTTGGTTTTTCACAGGTGGCTTTTATCAGGTTGAGATAAAGACCATCTATTTCAATTTTCTGTAGGGTTTTTATCATAAATGGGTGTTGGTTTTTGTCAAACACTTTTTCTGCATCTGTTGAGGTGATCTTATGTTTTTCTCTTTGATTCTGTTAATGTAATATATTATATGTATTGATTTATGTATGTTGAACCATCCTTGCATCCTCAGGATGAATACAACTTGTTCAGATTGTGCGGTTTTCTTGATGATCCTTTGTATTCTTTTTGCCAGTATCTTATTGAGGATTTTTGCAACTATGTTCATTATGGAGACTCTCCTGTAGTTCTCTTTTTTGTTTGGGTCTTTCTCTACCTTTGGAATCATTAATGCTGGCTTCCAGGAATGAATTTGGGAGTATTGCATTCTTTTCAATTTCATTAAAGAGTTTGATAAGTAGAGGGATTAGCTCTTCCCTACATTTCTTATGGAATTCAGCAGTAAAGCTATCAGGCCCTGGGCTTTTCTGTGTTGGTAAGTTTTAAATTATGCTTTCAATTTCATTGATTGATATTCAGTTGTTTTGAAATTTTATAGCTTCTTGGTTCTACTTTGATAATTCGTATGTACCTAGGAGTCTGTCCATTTCTTCTCGGGTTTCCATATTTTTGGAGTACAGATTCTCAAACTAGGTATTGATGATCCTCTCGATTTCTCCTGGATCTGTTATAATTTCACCCTTTTCATTCATAATTACGTGGATCTGAGCCTTTTCCTTCCTTTTATTTTTTGATAAGTTTGTCTAAGGGTTTGTCACTTTTATTTATTCTTTCAAAGAACCAACTCTTCAATTTAGTGATTTTTTTGTATCATTCTTTTGGTCTCCATTTCATTAATTTCTGCTCTAATCTTTATAATTTCCTCCATTGCATGAGCTTTGGGGTGTCTTGCTTTTGTTTTTCTAGGAGCTTGACATTCAGCATTAGGTTATTTGACATTGCTCTGTTTTCCTAATATGGGAATTCACTGCTATGAATTTTCCTCATAGGAATGCTTTCATTGTGTCCCATAAATTCTGGTACATTGTATTAGAATTATCATTTATTGTAGAAACTATCTCATTTCTTCCTTAATTTCCTCTGTGACCCATTTGTTATTCAGGTGGGTTTTAGCAATTTGCATGTGTTTGTGAAGTTCTTGTAATTGCTTTTGCTAGTGATCTCCAATTTCATTGTGCTATGATCTGACAGTATATGGGGACTAACTTCAATTCCTTTGCACTTAAGCATCTTTTATGAGCTAGCATGTGGTCTATTTTGGAGAATGACCTGTGTGTAGCTAAGAAGAATGTGTATTCTCATTTTGTGGTGTGAAACACTCTGTAAACATTTATTAAATCCATTTGTTCAAAAGTTTGGTTCAGTTCCAGTATTTCTTTGCTTAGTTTTTGTCTAGTTGATCTATTTGTGACTGTGGGGTATTGAGGACTCCTGCTACTATTATATTAGTGCTTATTTGGTTTTTCACATCCATTAATACTTGTTTTATAGATTTTAGTGCACTAGTATTTGGTGCATATATATTTATGATTGTCATCTCTTTCTCTTGGATTGTTCCTTTTATAAGGATGTAGTGACCTTCTTTGTCTCACTTAATTAGTTTTGGTTTGAAATGTCCTTTGTTTGCAAATAAGGCAGATTACTCATGCTTTTTTTCCAGTTTGTTGTCACATGGATTATTGTTTTCCATCCTTTTACTTTCAGTCTATTAATTTCTTTTTGAATTAAGTGTGTTTCTTGTATACAGTATACTGTTGGGTCTTTTTTCTTGATCCATTCTGCCAATTAATTTCATTTTATTGGTGAATTGAGACCACTAACATAAATGGTAATAACTTATATGTATTGAGCTATTATTGTAATGATATTTTCCTGTTGTTGTTTCTTTTATTTTTTATCTTCTTCCGTTACCATTGAATTTCTTCCCTGATGGCTTTGTTCTGTTGGGCCTCATGGAGTTGTGACCCTCATTGTCTTTTTCTAGTGTATTGTTTAGAATTTTTGAGTGCTGGTTTGGTATTCATGAAGTTCCCCAGGTGTTCTTTGTCATGAAAGCATTTTATTTCTCCATCAATTTTGAATGTTAGTCTTCCAGGATACATCAATCTCAATTGGAGATTGTTTTCTTTAAGGACTTAAAATACTCCACTCCAGGCTCTCCTTGACTTGAGGGCTTGTGTTGAGAACTGTGCTGTGATTCTGATGGGTTTTTCTTTGTATGTGATTTGTTTTTCTTATGTAACTACTTTAAAATTTTTGTTTTTCTGTTGGGTTTCTGGAATCTTCACTGTTATATGCCTAGGTGTAGACTTTTTTTTTTATCTTAGCTAATTGGAGTCCTATATGCCTCACTTATCTGTGTGTCAAATTATTTTCCTCTGCTTGGAAAGTTCTCTTCCATTACTTTCACAAACAGTTTTTTTTTAATGTCATTTCCTCTATCTCCTGCTTTTTCACTGACTCTGCTCAGTCTTATGTTATTCTTCTTTTCATCATCTAGCAGCTTCTAGATTGATTTATTGTGGTCCCTTGCTATTTTTAAGAAATCTCTCTTTTCATGTACAGTAACCACAGTCCTGTCTTCTATATCTGATATTCTGTCTTCACATTGGCTCATTCTGCTGTGTGAATTTTCAATGGAGGTTTTCATCTCTTGGATATCTATTTGAATCCAATTCATGGATTCCATTTCTTTCCTATGCTGGCCATTCATGGTTTCCATTTCTTTCCTATGCTGGGTGTTCATGGCTTCCATCATAGTCCTGAGCTCCTCTATTTTTTTTAATCAATATCTGTTATAGAATCTCTAAGCATGCCTTCCATTTTGGTCACCATATGGGAAATAATTTCTGTTTTGAATTTTTCTAGAGCCTCATTCATCTCTTTTGTTACTTCATGTGTTATCAGTTCAGGGTGTCCAGCTGGTTGATTTTTGGATTTTTCTACCTCATTGCCCTGAACATATGGCTTTGATGAGCTGGAAGTCTGGGTTTGAGCCTTGTTTGGATGTCCTTTCATTTGTATTTTTGTTTTTGATGGTTTTGGTTTAAATCCTTTGTTGATACTTCTATATTGCTTGTTGTGAGTATCTTTATTGCTAGTATTTAGAACCCTTAGGGAATGATTACTTCTCAGAGGTGTCTTCCAGGTCTTTTGGTTTTGAGTCTCTAATGACCCTTTGGCAATCTCAGTTTTGGTATACCAGGAAGGACAACTGATTAGAATAATCACATCACCTTGGCCCAAGTAATAAAATCAGCATTAATCATAGCATCAAATACATTTTAGGAAATGACAAATTGTAACTATTAATCTATCTAAGTACATGAGCTAGATTAAAATCATGGACCAACCAGAAATATGTTTGCAGAAAATAAGCACATCAATATAGCAAATTTATCCTCTGAGATGAAGACTTAGAAGGAGTTGTGGGGGGGATAGAGAGATAGAAGGTGAAGGAAAGGTTAGAAATGGGGCTAGAGTACACACTTTGAGTGCAATCTTTGGGAAGCTGTGAGTAAAAGAAGGAAGGAACAGAAACAAGAACAGAACAACTTAACAGCAACAGGAAAACTAGAAACTGTATTCACTCTCCTATAAAAATAAGACTAATTGAGAAAAGGAAAAAAACAACAAAATAAGACAGAAACAAGAAAAAGAAAGGAGAGAAATGAAGAAGAAGGAGGAGGAGGAGGAAGAAGGAGGAGGAGGAGAAATAAAATGAGAAAAAAATGCTGGTCCATTAGGGAGTCTCTGTTGTCACCGGTAGACAACATGGTCAGCAGTGTGCAGATCAAGGTTGAGTAATCTCAGTGAGCCAGCCATATTCCACTGAGATTCAGGGTGGTTTCTGGCTGCAAGGCCCAAGTTGAGCTCCCTCACTTTCTGTAGGTTTGAAATCTGCAAGGTTCTACTGCAGTTTTGAGCCACCCTTCACCTGAAGGGAGTCTGGTTCCTATAGGGGGTGCTGATCCCACCAACTCACCAACTGCTGTAGTCATAGATTTTTTTTTCACTTTTCCAATGGGCTTCAATTTTCATCTACAAGTCTCAGAGAGGTGCTCTCTCTGCTGTTCACTGCTGCTCTATTTTCTTGAACTTGTAACAATAGTCTTTATGGCCCATGGTGCCTCTGCTGCATGGATCCTGATCCCTGGGTGGTCCAAGGTGTAACCTGGGGCTGCCAGTAAATTGGTCTGGGGCAGTGGGCCTCCTCACAGCCTGGTTCAGGGTAGGGTGGCAAAGTGTTCAGATATTATCAAATAAATATTAATGCTTTTCCTAGGACATTTTTAAGTGAAATTGGCATTTTCCCTTCCTAGGAGTGATGGGTAGTGAAAAATGAAATGACAGTAAAGTTTGGTGCCACTAGCTTAATTTGGACTAGGCAATTTTTCCTACTATTGTTTTGCAGCATGAATAAAATGTTGAGAAAATTTAACCTTATATACATTTCTTGAAAAGGTCTTAGGAGATCTGCTGAAAACATGCTGTGCAAGCCCAGGATTTCACATAAACTATTAGAGGAATTCTGTCATTAACTGGGAATGATTGATCATCAGTAATAGTCAATGATATTGTGTGTGTGTGTGTGTGTGTGTGTGTGTGTGTGTGTGTGATATGTTTCCTGAGACTTTTTAAGGACCTTAAGTTATGGAAAATTGGTAAATACTTAAGAGCTGATAAAGGTAGATGGTAATCAATGTGAGTTTCCACCTGTGAATATTTTCCCACTACTTGATGATGAGGTGCTTCACCACCAGATTTCCAGCTCTATGATGCTTCCACTCTCCCTGCATTATATTGCCAAGACTTAGATGCTTCATTATTCTCAGCAAGTGTTCTCTATGTCTTTGAGAAGGTTAGGATGATAGAGTTTATTCTTCTGTATTTCTGAATATTCTGATTTTATGTACTTGAAAATTATCAAATAGATATATAGACCACCCAGGAAGGAACTGCCAAAAATAAAGGATTACATTAAGACACTAAAGCATATTTAAATAACCCTTTATTAAACACTTTACATTTGAGAATCTCCAAACACTTTCCTTTTGAAACACCAATGCATTCTCAAAACCACATTTCAGCAATAGTAATCATTTTTATTGGGTGAGAAGAAAAGGTTAAGCCCATTTTAGCAAAAATATTTTCTCTTACTTGCAGCACTTAAAGCACAGAGAAGTTTGGAAATTTAAAATTCTTAAATTGTCACAAAAATCATCTCTCTAATACCTTTCAGGTTAGAATTATATTGTAGTTCTACAAATTTGAAAAATCATATTAGTTCATTATACAATATTTTCAGTTTTTGATTCTTTGGACTAGGCAAAGTACAAGGCCAGATTTTTTCTATGTAAGTGATACTTTCAGAGTAAATTGGTAGCATAATTAAGTATTCAATATACATATCATGTACTTAACCATATAGAAAATCCAATGCTAAGCATAATAAAATCTACTACACTTGTAGAACCCATTATACAGAAACAAAAAATTAACACAGACTGAAGTATGTATTTTATTTTACATTGAGTGAGGAGTTATATATTGAAAGCAAATGTGTTCGCTGTGGATGAAAATGTACTCAGGTCCCCTTGTGAAGGCAGAGTGAGAAGGAATAAAATGTTTATCAAAGAGTAAAAGTTAAAGAAGGAATTCAGAGAGATTTACATTTATCGTATTTGATGGGAGAAAAAGATTGTAAAAAAATACTGCAAGAGCACTATAGGAGACCATGATCTTTATAATTTCTCTATATTTAGTATTCCTTTTCCTTTGTCTCATTAGTGATGAACAAAAACATGCTACAGTGAAATACTCTAGATACTTGAACTGTGATATAGAAAGTATAGGGAAGGGGAATATTTATTCTTGAAAGAGATAAATTGAGGTCAGCTTAGACTAGAGGAAATGTATCAAGTCTCTGGAGCTCCCAGAAAGATACTCAAACCTAATTGAGTCAGGTTTGTTTGGGTATAACTTTAGTTTAAAATAAAAAGATCTGTGAGGTTCATTTAGTTATAAGGTAATCGTATAGTCTATGATTCTTATCAAGACATTTTAAAAACTTAAGAGTGACAGTTAATACTTATGATTTCTGGGGATTTAGTGCAGTGGCACTGCACCTGCCTTGCAAGTGCAAGGTCCTGAGTTCAATCCCCAGTACTGGAAAAAAATTATAAATGTCTTTAAAAAATCAGCCATATGATCATTATGTCTTTTAGAAATACTTATTTTAGAAATATTAAATCATCACAATTTTTTTGTAACTTCAACATTTTATTACTTAATCCCCCAACAATACAAATTAAACTTTCTGTTTGAGTGTTAATGATATACAAAATATTTGCACATTTCTTAAAGAACAGTCTGAAAATCATTACTTTAGAGACCTTCCTTCCTTCTTTACTTTCTTTTTTTTTCCCATTAAGTTTATTGGTACATTTTAGGTATAAAATACAGTTACATTTATCTCATTAACACTCAAACAGAAAATGTAAATATTATCTTTGTCCCTAAATTCAGATGTTCATAATTATAAAAATAATTAAATTCCTTACAACAAGCAAATGTTATACACTTGTATTTACCAAATAAATGTGTTAATAAAATGTCTTTTATTTAAAAAAATCAAATTAAACTTTCTAGGAATAAACACAAGCATTTCTACATGTATTAGAAACTGAATTGGGCCAGGGATTTAGCTCAGTGGTTCCACCGCCTTCCTCTCAAGCTAAGGACCCGAGTTCGATCCCCGGTACTAAAAAGAAAGAAAAAGAAACTGAATTTATACCATTTCCTTCAACCTTAAAGTAGTTCAATCCATAGGACCACAGAGCACTGCCATTTTTAAGTAATGGTTTTAATCTCATATATATCACATATATAAAAGTTGGCAACTTTCATCATGTACTTATGTGTCATGTATGAAAGGCTTGAAAACATACTCAAAGATAATATAAACTGTGCTACTTTATTTGTTCTTCTCCTTTCATTTTTATTATTTCTTCCATTTCAAATTGTCTTCTTTTCACTTCTCTCACTTATTCAGTTTTGAGTACTTACAAGCTCCAATTCTATGCCTAGTGTTAGGTGCTAAGTACTTAAAGTGTTAACTAAAATTAACAAATTCACACATTCTTTTGATCTCATACTTTTTTCAATTCTTTTACTGTTCTTGCCTAGGTAACCAAAACAATTCCCCATTTTCTTCCTTTTAGTGTATGACAATATTTTTTCTACAATTATACTGTCATAGCTTCTAAGCACAAATATGTTGGTGTATATCACTTACATAACAAGATGCTTTAATATTGATTTTGAAATCTAGATACTATAGGGAAAATGATCTCTCCTAAAATGCTAATGATCTTCTTATAATTCCATGACCTTATTTTTTTCCATGACCTTATTTTGATCTTAGCAGAATGTTTTCTTCATTATTTATTTTTCTTCAAGGCAGAGTATTGTTGAAAACTGAAATGTGATAAGTTAGATTTTTTCTTTTGTTAAATATTATTATAGTAATTAATATAATCCATATTATTTCTAAGCAAATGTGTAATGATAAATTCTACTATTGTATATAGAATATTATCAATTAATTACATCGCAAAAATACAGAAAATATACAAGGCCATACAAATTAAATTGCTATCAGTGGTACTCTAATGCTTTGAGTCTTTAGTACCTACATAATCTGGTGCTGTTCCAAAAATTAGGTCTTTGTATTTGTCATTTTTTTCTTGAATCTTGTCCCTAAGTAGTTAGAAAATGTTAGTAACAAGAGAACACTGAGATTATTAAGATGTTTAATTTGCTTGATAGAAAAACAGAGTTCCATAAGCAATTTTCTTTAAATTACAACATACACATGGTTAGTGTTGTTATTCTTTTAATAAAAGACTGTTAGTCAATTTTCTGTTACAGTAACAAATACCTGAGATAATCAACTTGCGAAGAGCACAGGTTTATTTTGTTGCCCAGTTTCAGAAGCTACAGTTCATAGATTTTTAGCCATGTTGCTTTTGGTACTGGAGTGGCACATCAGGGAAGAAGGGCTTGTCCAAACAAAACTGCTCACATCATGACCAGGAAACAAAACAAAGAGGAATATGAGAGGTAACGTCCCACAGTCCCCTTCAAGGACACGCTCTCAATTATCTGAAGACCTGTTAAAATGTCCAACACCTACTAAATAGCTCCAAGCTAGGGACTAAACCTTTAGCACATAGGCCTTTTGTGAACATTTAAGATCCAAACTATAGTACTATCTTTGTCTAGCTTTAGGTAAACTGAATTAAGAGAGTCTTCCTTTCTTATCTATTAAAAGCAGTTGTAAAGGTTGAGACAATGGAAGATCTATGTGAGTATTGTTAAAAGTAAAATTAGAAGGCTCACTGGAAAGAAGATATGAGTTTGAAGAACCACCAAACTGGCAATGTTTGTCGTGTTTCTCTCTTTGTGATTGTATCCCATCCTGGACTCAACGCAGCTCACATTTGGAAATGGTCATGAGGGAATCTAGAGAGAAGATTGTAGGAGAATTCTTTCAGTTCTGGATCAAGGACCAGGAAAGTCTCTGATGCTCAAAGAAAGTAGGGAAAATTCCTCCTTTAAAAATTATTCATTTTGAGGCCCAGGAATTTAGCTCAGTGGTTTCTCTGCCTGCTGCGCAATCACAAAGACCTGAGTTTGGTCCCCGGTACCAAAAAAACCAAAAAAACACCACAAAGGGTCAGGTATTTAGCTCAGTGGTGCCAGCTCCTGCCTCGCAAGCACAAGGTCCCGAGTTCGATACCCAGTACCAAAAAAAAAATTATTCATTTTGGGGGGATCTATTTCCTATTTTCTACAATCTTATGGTAGTGATGGGGACAGCAAGAGTGACAAAGAAAGGAAACAAAAATTTGAGATAACCCTCATCTCTGATCCAGTAGCCTAGATCCCAAGATGGTAGGGGGAACACTATGACTTTTTAGCTCGGACTTCCTGGTACTTGGATGTGGTAGCACAGTCTTGAGAAGTACACAGTAAAGTGGCATAACTAGACCCAACACTTTCCAGCAGCATGACTGAAACAAGAACTGAAGAGAAGTGGAGGGTCTCAGAGAGATCATGGAAAGGGAAGAGCTTGGAAAAATGACCATATTAAGGTGGCCTATCAACTCTTTTGCTCAACCCAAGCTTTCACATGTGGATATGACCCTAAATTTTTTTTTTGAATTGAACTACTGGACAGACTACCATTTAGTTTTCAGGCTAGAATACATGGGATACATTCCAATAACAATGCACAGGCTTTGAAAATTGACAACATAACCAACATCACTGAAACTAACAGGAAGCCTTAGAAGTTTGGGACTAGAACCAGAAGCCAATTAGACTGATTTTATTTTAAACATAAATCAGCAAAACAAACAGGATCCTTCATGAGACATAAAAAAATTCTAATAATATATTAAGTGTCCAGAATACAAGCATATAACCAAGAAGACATTCAACAGATAACAAATTTGAGATAGTTCAGATTTTGAAGTGATATCACAAAGACTAAAGCATCTATATAATGTTGCCCCAGTAAGAAAGGGATAACATTCTTGAAATGAATGGAGGGATAGAAACCCTTAGCAAATAGAGATAAAAAGATAATTGAAAGTTTAGACTTAAGAATAACTAAAAGGTCTCTTTGGAAAATCTGAATAGCAGCATGGCGATAACAAAGAAAGAGTCAGTAAACTTAAAGAAATATCAGTATTCAGTTAAAGTATCCACTATGAAAAAAAAGGAGAGGAAAAAAGATGGGGGTAAAATAATATGGACAGAGTCTGAAGTATCAATGGTAAATACCACAAGTAGTTGTTGTAGGTCCCAGAAGGAGAGGATAAAATACAGTTGAAGACTTCTCAAACTTCTCAAGACGTTTAAGACATCATATTTAAGAAACTGAGAGAACACTGAGCAAGAAATACAGAGAGAAATATATAGCTACAGATATCATAATCACACTGCTGAAATCTAAAGACCAACTAAAAATGACAGCACAGGAACCAAGTTACAGTGATTCTAATGACAGTATTTATTAAGTTATTGCTTGTAACAAACAATGAAATCCGAGAGGAATTAGGAAACCATTGTCAAAGTAGTGAAAGAATTTCTAATGTAGAATTTTCTATCTCTCAAAAATATCTTTCAGTATTGAAAGTGAAATAAGGGAATATAATATCAAGGAAAACTAAGAGAATTCATAGCAAAACATGCTTCTTTAAAATTGCCAGGAAAGTAGTTCTGACAGAATGGAAATTACAGTTAAAGGAAACATGGAACAAGAGAAATTCAGCAAAATTAAAAAGAAATGATAATATCTGAGTAAATATATTAGGCTGTTTCTCCTCCTGAGTATTTTAGGTAGGCTTGATATTTGAAAATAAAATTGTCACATTGATGTTGTTTATGATGTATATAAAAGTGTAATATGCAAGACACAACAACATAAACGGAGGAAAAAGTGGCCTTCAGGATATTAAGCTTTCATTTGAAGTGGTAAAATATAAATCCTAATGACATAGGGCACCAAGTAAGCCAAATAAGGGAAATAATCCAAGGTCCTCCAAATAATCCAAATAATGTAAGGGAAATGTTATAATTCTCAACCTGCTAGATATCTGAATTGTTGAGTTTGTGTTCTCTAAAATTGAAGAATGAATTTTAGGAACAATAGAAGTTAGAGTAGAAAGAATTTATTGAGAGAAAGATAGCTTCTCTCTAAGAGAGACAGAAGGAGAACCAGAAAGTGGGTTGCTTGCTCGTTCCACTTCTCAAAGGTATTTTATGGGGCAAAGCCATGAGGTGAGGTGGGCACAAAGCAGGACAAAACTGTAAAATCCAGTAGAAAATCACAAAGTTAACATGAGGTGGAACAAAACCATGATCAACCAATAAGAGTACAAGTACAGAAGCTCAGATAATATTGATTAAATGGAGATCAAATGGGGAAGCTGGTCACATAGCAAGTGTACATGGATTTCTCACAGGCTAGCTAGAAATGTTTTGGTCTCCAATTAAGGAGACTGATATCTATTTAGATTATCAATCACTGTTATTCATCCCTAGGAGAAGTATGGGATGTAGTAGTTTTTCTCTTTTTAATGTTAACATTAAAGTGAATGTGCATCAGTTGTTTTCTATGTTGAGGGCTCAGCCCTACCCAAATGCCTTATAATATTTTCTAACTCACTGAGCTATCTGCAATACTAAGTAAAATTTAAATATTGAATATAGAATGTAAAATATATAGCAATAAACCACTTAAAATACACAGAAAGATTACATTAATACATAATAAATAAAGTAAAATAGAATACTAAAAAATATCCAAAAAAGGGAATAAAATGTGTTACAATGAAGTGTGACAGCTCAGCATTACAGCCAAGTGTTATAGCTATCTAAAGGCTTCTGAAGGCAAAGAAACCGAGAACAGCACCCAGAGACATGGAGGGAACCAAGTTTACTACACTGGATGGCTCAGAGGAGTTTGTACTCCAAAGCTTGAGACCTGAACAGAAATGGAAGCAACCTTATATAGAAATTTATTGGTAGGAGGTGAGCTCACCTACTGGGAGAGCATACTTACAGAGGCAGAAGGGCAAAGGTAACAAAACATCTTGAAACATAAAGTAGGAACATGGTGCAGCTCAAACAGTTACATTGCTTAAACAGAAAATCTTATGGCAAAAACACATGAGGAAGTAGAGGAGGCTTGGCCACAGACAGAGGCTTGCCCTGTTGTGCATTACTTCCTTATCAGTAGGAAATGGGAACATTGAAAACAGGGTGCACAAAATATCAACAACAAAATGTTAGACCTAAATTTTCAACATATTAGGAATTACATTAAATATAAATAGTTTAAACATAACAATTAAAAGAAAGAGATCACTAGAATGCATTTGAAAAACAAAAGAACCATGCTTTGCTCCCTGTAATACATTCACTTTAAATATAATAGGTAGTTTAAAAGTAAAAGGATGAAAAAGATATTGTATAAATTAAATTTTTAAAAGTTCAAATGGCTACCTTTTAGCAGATTATATAGATTTTGGAATAAAATATTTACCAAGATTTAAGAGGCATATTACAAGGAAAACTGTCAGCTAAGATAGTTCATTAGTACAAGTAACGAAAGGAGAAAGGTTACTAAACAGAAGAATCACTGGAGAGTAAGATAAACAGCTCCATCAACATAAATGTGGCAACTTACATGAAATGATCAATTCGTGAAAACCACATACTAACAAACCTTATATAAGATGAAACACATAGCTTGAGTAGTCTTTTAAATAATAAAGGACTTGAAATTGTCATTCAAAACCATCTAAAAATGAAATCTTGGAGCCCAGAAGTTTTAATTTGTGAATAAAAGAAAAAAATAAAAGAAATTTCATTAGTTACTTACAGAAGAGGTAATACTAGCTTGACAATATATTTTTCACAAAATAGAATGGTAGGAATAATTTTTGACTGATTTTATGACTTTAGAGTAATCCTGATATTAAAACCAAATCAAGAATAATAGGAAGAGGGCCCGGGATTTAGTTCAGTGGTGCCACAGCCTGTCTTGTAAGCCCAAGGTCCTGAGTTCGATCCCTGGTACCAAAAAATAAATAAAAAAATAAATAAAAAATAACAGGAAGAAAAATGTAAAGCCACATATACCAATATTTTTCATGAAGATAGATGCAAATGTTAGCAAATTGAATTCAGCAATATATAAGAATAACAGAACAGAACCAAGTGTTTCCTAGCTCAGAAAAACAGGACTGGTTTGGTATTTGAAAATCTATACAATTAACACTATTAAAAGTCTGAAGAAAAAAAGTGACCTTATCAACTGTGAAAGAAAGAAACATGTGACAGTTTCCACCGTCCATAAAAACTCTCAGAAACCTAGGAATGAGAAGGAACTGCTTTAACCCCTTAGAGGGTATCTATCTGAAGAGAGAAATAACAGAACATCATATTTAATCATAAGAGACTGCATACTTTATCATTCATACTGAAATAAAGCAGGGTTGTCCATTCTGTCCCTCTTATAAAATTTCTAGATGTGCAACAAGGTAAGAAAGGCACAAATAATATAAAAAAAAGCAAAACTGTCATATTTTCAAGTAAGATTGTTTATGTAGAAAATAGCAAGGAATGTATGAAAATATTTCTAAAAATAATAGGTTTAGCAGGTCTCAGAATACAAGGACAATATATAAACATCCAACGTATTTCAAATGGTAGAAATGAAAGGGCCGAAATCAAAAATTTAAATATGTGTGTGTGTATAATATAAAGCCATGATCTCAAAATAAAATACGCAGATTTAAATTTATTATGTATACCATCAGTGTGATAAACTCAAGAAAATGTTGATAAGAGCAATGAAAGAAGATCTAAATGATTAGAGACAGACCACTGAGTTCTAGCTCAGCCTTAATCTACCAAACTCTTTCTAATCTTCCACTCAGTTGAGAAGCCTTTCTGGAAAAAGAAAATCTATCTCCCCAGGGTTTTGTCTTTTTTGATTTACATTATGAAGACTCATAATGGAGGCTTTACTCGCAACTAGTATATTTGCAGATTTAGTGAGTTTCTGCATTCAAGTATATTGTTAGAATATCGAAGTGAAAGGCTGTTTTGCTTTCCCGCCTTTTTGCTTGTTTAAATTCTACCCATTCTTCAGAGCCCTGATTAGATTCCATTTTTAGATTTTCTAGAGTCTCACTCTACTATATATGGATGTGATACACTCTATATGACTTCCTTATTCACACTTCATCCACTCCCTCTCCCCTATTAAACTCTAAGATTTTTGTACTCATCAATCTTGCTCAACACATGTTCCAATCTTCAGTAATAGTAGAGGGACTTGGATATCCTAGATGCTCAATCTCTACATTTTGGAATAGAAATGAATTCCTGATAAGAAAATATCCTCTTCCCTGTGGTTCACAATAGAATGAAGTATTAATTTATCTTACTTAATTCTTGGCTGCTGTTGTTTCTTATGAGGTGCTGTATAGAAAATAAATCAGGCACTTTATATGTCTATTTTGGCTACACATGTTGCTGGGATAAGACATACATACATTATTCTTAGGAATTATCATCAATTGTGGTTATTAAAACAATTTCTCCTCTCAAGGTCCATTACAGTTAGTAAGTTTAATTATAGCATTTTGTTTCTGCTGGAAAACCTTTTATTTTAATGCAGCTGTTAAGCACTATGTAAATATTAAAACAGGTGAATACGTTTGAGGAACAAAAACCATCTTAATTTAGAAAACTCTCTGAAGTCTTTTGTATGTTTTAGGTTTATTCTTATAAATATTAAAAGTGGCAGGTTTGTGTCATCACACTAGCACAAAATTGTCAATGAAAATAATACAGTACTTCAGTCAAAAATTCATTGAAGTAAAATGTTTTTATTTCACTTTACAAATAAGAAAGACAAGTTAATATTTAATGGTCACTATGTTTCAGAGAGGCCAGCATATTCTTGAAATATATTTTCTAAATTAACTAGCATTTCTATTATACCAATTTTAGCATTGGGAAAACTGAATATCAGAAAAGAGAACAGACTTCCCAGTGAGCACAAAGCTGAAGTTGAGGTTGGTACTCAATCTTGTGCCATTTGACAGAACACTCATTATTATTTTTTAATACAGTTTCTTTAAAAAAAAAAACAGCTTTATTGAGGTATAATTGATATTATACCTCAAACTCACTACACAAATTTAATAATTTGATGAGTTTGATATAAGCATCAATTCCTAAAACTTTATTCTTGTATTTTTTCTGGTATATTATAAAGCAGAAAATAGGTCATGAAAGATATCTATTATTAAATTTCAATCAGAAATTTAGAATGTATCAATTTCAGAGAAAAAAATAAACAGATGAATGAGTGTAGAATTGGGTTCTCC
>NW_004624774.1:11795066-11808466 GCF_000247695.1 Heterocephalus glaber | reverse complement strand
TATGTTATAAAAGCAATTTGTACACTTTTTGATAGCATCATATTTTTAGTTTTAATTGTCGCTGTTTAATGACTTCAGGATATGATTACATTATAACATTATAAAAATTGTTAGCCAAAATTCCTGATTTACATGCATTCAGAACACTTTTAAGATTTTCCAGCTGTATCCTTAAACTTACTTAACAAAAACCTTTCACTGTGATTCATCTTACCTTTTTTTTAATGTCATGAATGTCAATCTGCAAAGCAGACGAAATCATTAAACTCAACTTAGTTCTTCTGTTTGTGAGTAAAGTCATATATAGAACCTAAGAACTCTGACTTATCTTTCTTTTAATTAACATTGCAATGCAAATAGCAATTTCAGCTGTTTTTGTAAACTGTGAAGTAAAGTTTCCCTTAATGATTTACAAAAGTTAGTTTTATATTCCACACTGTCCCAGAAGTAATGTATTTTCAGAGTTGCACTGAAATCTAGATTAAGAATTTCAGACAATACATTTTATGAATGATTTATAAATTATGTCTAGAAACCACAATACTGTATACAGTGGACGCCTGATTCATGAACTCAATTAGTTTACAAGGGCTGGTTGTAATTCCAAATGGGTTGTAAGTCAAGAGTATTTTTCTTATACAAAATAATGGAAATAGCCATAGTGTGTTCTAAACCTCGCAAAGCACCCCTTAACTAACATTTTCATAATAAAAAAGGGTTGTATCATGTGCATAAGTTATCAGAATCACCAATAATTTTTATATTATTTTTCACCAAAAAGTTATAAAATGTTCCAAGTTTACCAGAAACAACAATTCCATTTTGTACTTACCATTCAAGTTGGCATCTTTGGCCTGCAGAAAGGGAGGATGAATGGAAGGTGGTTATTGTTTGGAAGGAGAGTTCCCTTCCATAAGAACACCAGGAATTTGGCTCTATGTTGTCCTTTCTCTCATTGGGAGAGTCTGTAGCCTTCTAGGATCTGCTTCTGGCTCAGTAGGTCTCAACCTTTTCAGAACTAAAAACTGGTCTAAGGTTGTCTGTTTCTGTCTTTTCTTTAACATTGTTATGTAGTATGACATGACATTGTCATTAAGCAAGAAGATGCAACATATGGCTTTTTCTCTGTCTGGGTGGGTCTTCTCTACAAATGTTTGTAGCTCTGTCCATTTATTCAAGATTTCCTTTATTTCAGAAGAAGAACTTAGCTTCACTGATTGTTGGTACTCCTCCTCCTCTTCAGAAAGCTCTTCAGCTGCCATTCTCTGTTGCTCAGCTGGAAGGTGTTGAAGTTCCTCTGTAAACAATTCCTCTGAGTGTTCCTCCACCAGTTCCTCAGCATCACCACTGTTTACTTGCAAGCCCACGGATTCTACTATAGCCACCATCTCATCAACCACAGGGTCAAATGAAGGCTCAGGCTCCTCTTCACAACCTTGAAAGTCTCTCCTGTAGAATTTTAGGCCACACTTTCTCCCAGGAAGATTTCAGTGTCCTCAGAGAGACATTGGCCCCAGATTTCTCAATTAACCCCACACAGCAAAGGATATTGTAATGTTCCTTCCAGAACTCTTTAAGTTCTGTATCTGAAACTATCTGAGAGCACTTCAGAAACTGTTCCTTGGTGTATAGCTATAACCTGCTGGTCCATAGGCTGCAGTAGAGGAGTGTATTAAGTGGGAGAAATTTGACTGAGAGCCATGGGAATTTTTCAGCCAATTCTTCTTCCAAATCTTGTGGGTGAACAGGAGCATTGTCCATGATGAGTAGAACCTTGAGTGGTAAATCTTTCTCCTCTAGATATTTCTTAACAGTAAGACAGAAAGCCTTTCTGATCCACTCAAGAAAAAGTAATCTTGTTACTCAGGCTTTTGCGTTAGATCTTCACATGATCCCTAGCCTATTCTTCATGACTTTATGTTTTCTGAACAATCTAGGGGTCTCAGAGTGATAAACCAAGACAGGGTTTATCTTGAGGTCACCACTCACATTGGTACATAGCAGTCAGGTGAGCCTATCTTTCACAGTCTTGTGGCCCGGCAGTTTCTTCTCAAAATGTTTCACCGCTATCACTTTTTGATGGATTATCCTTTATCAGATCTGCATTTATAGCCTTAGTTTTTCACAAATTATAGACTCAGGCTGTAGCCTGCCATCTGCCTTACATTTATCCATACTAATATGGATAAATGCCTTTCTACCTCATATAACATTGTTGATTGTGACTTACGAATTGTGGTGACTTCTTTAGCAACACTAGATTTCTTATACAAATCTTTTCTCTGTAAGATTTTTGAGATGATGGATTTCAACATACTATACATATTATTGAGATTGGTCACGGGAATGCCACTCATATTTCTTCACAATTTCCTCCTTTTTTATTGTGATTGCTTTCTTCACCTTCCCTTCCTTAGCTTCTTTTCTAGCTTTTTTGGAACATTTTGATAGCAGTAATCATAACCATTATATAAAGCACTGACCAAAATCACATCCACAAACACAGGCATCTGGGCTCAGACTAACACTTATGTAAGCTTACATACACTTTTCTGGCATTGGGAATCTTTGTTTACAACTGCACAAGTGGCTGGCATTTGGGTCATAACTCCAGACTTTGGTTATAAGTTAAAACTATAATTCTAGTCATAACCCAAGTTGTTTGTATGTGAGGCTGGTCATAACTCGAGGGTCCACTGTATTAAGGTATGGCTTAATTTAAACTTTTTAAGGATTTGAAGGTTTATTTTCTAAAATCATACAATAATCCACTTATATATTTTTAAAAAGGACTAAGAAGTAAATTCAAAATAGAATAAATCTAGAATGTAATAGCAAGAGTACCGAACTAGCCAGCAGACATGAATTTTCTAATTTACTCTTCCTTCTGCATAAAGGAAATCCTCATTCTTACCATCTTTTGGGTGGAGGGGTGCTAGAGATTGAACCCGGGGCCTCCTACATAAGAAGCAAGGGCTCTACATTTGGGATATTTCCCTAGCCCCATTCTCCTCATCTTAATGTGGAACATATGAGTAAGTCTCAGTGATACGGTATATAAAAATGTTTAAAGAAAGTATAAACACAACAACAAAGGTAAAACCTATTTTATAATGTGTTCTCCACCATAATATCCTCCCTACTTTTCCAAAGAGGAGAATTTAGAAATCAGCCTCATCTGCTTACTCTAAACACCACTATTTCTTGGACTTCCTTTCTTGGACTATTATTTTTCACATCTCACCTTCTTCTTCCTGCACTGTATTAGCATTTCATATAAAAGCTTTCCAGGGATTTAGAACCCTGTGTATACTAACTAGCCCAGTAATGCATTAGACTTAAACACCTCTGTCAGTCTTTAGGATGATAAAATGAGTAATTCACTTTAGAAACTTACTGAAAATGAAACACATATATAAATACACACTTTTTAAAAGCATGTGTATCCCTATTTATCTGTAAATAATCTTGTCTCTGTATACATAACCAGAGGAAAAAATAGAAACTAAATTAAGCAAAGAAAATATAGCATTTAGTTTTTATATTAAACTTTCTCATTTGATTCCAAAAAATGAAAACTTAAACCTGTCAATAATGTTATTTATTTCCTTGTTTAAATGACTTAATTTTTATACCTTTTTTAAGCTAAATGTTCATGTTTTTAAATAGGTTTTCTAACCTCTCTGATTCTTTTCTGTATAACTGAGAAATGGACTATAGATCAGCAATCAGGTTCTTCCCCTACCTTCTGAGTCCCTCCTTTGGGGGAATTCTTTCATCGCAGGGCAATGGCACACTGCTGAACTTTGGCCAGGGCCCTATGACCTTCTTCAACTCATCCATTCCCCACTTTATATTCCCAGCTTCCTATCTCATATTGCTGCTAAAGACACTGCTGAGTTTCAGTCTCATTATTCATGTGTTCTCTGGATAAACTGACCACCTTTCTAGCTTCCATGCTATTAGAACATGTGTTAGCTTTCATCAATCCAGCACTAAGTTCCAGGGCAAATTCTTAATGCTTACTGTACTTAGTAAATGGTCTTGCACCTCACTTTGCTGCCCATGGTTGGAATAGTGTTGGTGAAGGCAGTTCCTTGTCCCTCTAGTCTGATGCCAAATTGGGCCGCACCTAAATCTCCAAGCTGCAAGGACCTACATAATCTCAAGAGTGGACCAAGACCCACACTGTGGCTGGTGGTGATGCAGGCTGAAACATGAGTTCATTCCACTGTGGTACAGTCCCTGCCTGATTCCAGAGGATTTCTGGACCCCTGCTTGTGAGCACTGGTCTGGCGGTAGCTATGCTGCTCAAGATTGGGCCACAAGTGATGAAGACAGTGCCCTATCTGACTCTAAGCTTGGTCATACCTGTATGGAATGGCTGTAGGAGCCAGCACAATCTGGGAGGAGGTGTTTCCTGGGCTTATACCTTCCTGGAAATGATACAGATAGAAACTTGAGTCTGTCTCACCAAGACACAGGTCTTCACTTGATCCTGGGTCTAGCATAGAAGGTTGTCTACTGTAAGCTCTGGCTTCCTGTGGTTCCTTCGGGTTCCCCTGAGTGCTAGGTATCATCATGGAAGGCCTTGCACTTGGCACTAAGAAAAAGCCTTGTACTATCCTTCATGCCCTCCTTATCAGCTGGTCGAGCACTGTTCCATTCTCTCCTGCCTGAGATTGGAGGAGGGGTTTTAGAGGCAGTCAGTGGCCAAGTCTATAGCAGTGCTACAGGCTCAGCCCACATGCATTGACCTGACAGTAGGGGATATAGGGCTTTGCCTAGCACTGTGACTCACTAGTGTGGGTCTGATCCTGGGTTCTATGTCTGGCACCTGGACTTAATGATCTCTTCCTCCAGCAGTAGGCATTCTCTCCATGCTGTGGTGTTTGGAGTTGGGAGAGGAATGACTGCTGATGCTGGTATTTCTTTCCTTCCTGGCTTCTTCAATACATATTTGTTTTTCTTTGTTACACTAAAAGGAGGCCCTAGGGTCTCTTGATTAGCTATCATGAAGGTAGTTTGCTGCATGTATAGCTGTTTAACTTGGAGTGTGTGTGTGTGTGTGAGAGAGAGATAGATCATCACCAGAGGATCTTACTCAGCTACCATTTTGCTCTATCCCCTATAGTAGTTATATTAGTCATCCTGCTCTGTTTTTATTAGTAGTTATCCATTTTAACTTTTATATTTATTTCTAATCTATTATTATATTTAAAGTGTATTTTCTTATAAGCAGAAGTTTTAAAAAATCTAATACTATCTTCATTGCATTTAAAAAGTTTTATTTAATAAAATTTTTATATGGAATGCTATCTTCATTCACTTTCTATTTGATTTCATTTCATGTCTGTTTTTTCTCCTTTCTTTCTTTTTTAATGGGCAAATCCAGTATTTGCATGGCCTTTTCTATTTATATAATTGTTACATATTGGTTCACTATTGTTTCTGTGGCTAAAAATTATTCTATATACTTTTCCTCATCTCCTGATGTTTTTAGAACTTTTGAACATTTATGCTCCATTTATCTCCTCACTATATATTTTTGTATGTATTTTAATTCTCTATTTTAAATTTTGAAAAACATTAATATTTTGTTTTCAGTATTTGCTTATAGTATCCATGTGTCTTTTCTTTTGCTATAACAGAAAGTTATTTGGCTCATGGTTCTGTATGTTGGGAAGTCCAAGAACATGGCCTTGCATCTGATAAGGGGCTCCTTGCTGAGTCATAACTTGGTAGAGGGCAAGTGAGCATACATGAGATGGAAAGATGGGGTTGAACTTATTCTTTTAACAGGACCCACCCCCTCATACCAGCTTTAAGCCATTCATAAGGAGATTCATTCACCTATTGATGGACATATAGGCCACTTCCAACATTTAGCTATTGTGAGTTTTGCAGCTATAAACATGAGTATGCACATATCACTGTAATATGATGTCTAACTCTTTCAGGAAGATACTTAGAATGGGACATAACTAGGTTGCATTAATTTTCTAGTTTTTTTCAGGAATCTTCATACTGATTTCTATAGTGATTTTACTAGGTTAGATTCCCCTCAACAATGTTGAAGAGTTACTTTTTTCCTACAGTCTCACCAGCATTTGTTATTACTTGACTTCTAGATGACAGTCATTCTTTCAGGAGTAAGATGGAATCTCAGTGTTGTGTTAATTTGCATTTCTCTAATGGCCAGAGAGTGTGAACTTTTTTTCATGTATTTATTGGATATTGGTGCTTCTCTCGAGAAGTGTCCATTCATTTCACTTGCCAATTTTTTGATTGGGTCTTTATTTAGGGGGCTCACATTTTTTTGAGATCTTGGATATAGATCTTTTGCAAAAGGAAAGGTGACAGAGATGGAGGGAGCAGAGAGAGGGGAAAGGAAGGGATTAAAAAATTGAAGATGTTTTATGTACAGGTAGCAACTCTCCAAATGAATGTAATCACGATGTACTGCAAATATGTGCAAATAAAATTTTTTTAAAAATTTTAAAGGGAGGATCTCCCATGACTTAGTCACTCTTTTGTCCCAACTCCCATTTCTGTCAGAGTGGCACTTGAATTTCAGTGTGAGTTTTGGAGAGGACTTTTGCTATCAAACTTCAAACGTATCATTCTAAACCAGATATGGTGGCACATACCTGTAATACTAGCACTCTGAGAGGCTGAGGCAGAAGGATCACAAATTAGGCACTTTATCAGCTTAGAGAAACTGTCTCAAAATAAAGAATAGAAAGGGCCCTGGGTTCAACCCACAGCACAAAATAATTAATATTATCATTTCCAGGTTTTATTGTTTTTATTGCATTCTTCTGTAAGCTTTGCTACTTTGAAGTAAAGTTTCTTTATTTTAGTACTTCTAAATTTTTCTCTTTTCCTTTATTTTCGATAATTTTGAGATCTGATTTTGTTTTTGAAGCTTTTGTTTGATCTTGCCTATTGCTTGCTGAGATTTTTTTAATACACTGTTTTCTACAGCAGTAAGAAATTAACAGAAAAATTGAGAGTAAGGTACAGATATTTCCCTGTACACCCTGGCCCCACACATTCATGTCAATGTCTTCCATCAGAGTGTTTTTATTATAATTGATCAATCTACACTGATATATCATTATCACCTAAAGTTCACAGTTTGCATTACATTCATTCATATTATTGTACTTTCTAAGGGTTTAGAAAAGTACATAATAACATATTCACTATTACAAGGTCATATAAAGTTATACTGCCCTAAAACCTGAGCACTACCTGTCCTCCAACTCCGATCTCTGGAAATCACTGATTTTTTACTGTTGCCACAGTTTTTCTTTTCCAGAATGTCACATATTTGAAATCATACAATATACTGGTTTCTATTGCTTAATATTTTATATATGAATTTCATCTATGTCTATTCATGGCTTGAACCCTCATTTCATCTTAACCCTAAACAATATTCTATTGGATAGATGTACCTGATTTATTTATCTATTCGCCTTTCCAAATTTTGGCATATATAATGCTCCTGTAAATATTCGTATGCAGGTTTTTATGTGAACATAAATTTCCAGCTGCTTTGTATAAATACCAAAAAGTGTGGCTGCTGGATCATATGGTAAAGGTATGTTTAGTTTTCTAAGAAACTGCCAAACTGTCTTCCAAAGTAGCTGTACCTTTTGCATTTCCACCAGCAATGAATGAGAGTTCTTGTTGCTTCATATCCTTACTAGCATTTGATTTATCAGTGTTATGGATCTTGGCCATAGTGAGTTTTTGAAAAAATTTGTGTTAATATCATTTATTTTTAAAATACAATTAACTATTTACTCTCAAATACTTTTAACATTTTCCTTCCTCCTATTCTAGGATTCAAATTATAAGATTGTAAAACTGTAACTGTATCCCACATGTATATTATGGTTTTTTTATAAACATGTTATCTTTTCTCCTTTCACTAGAATTTGTGAATTTAAATTAGTTAACCTACTTAGTAAACTGTTCCTCTTCCCTCTTTCGCTCAATATATAGTTAAAATCCTCCTCCAAATTCATAATTTTAAGTATTGTATTTTTCAGTTAAAAACATCTGATTAGCTGGGGATTTAGCTCAGTGTCACCATGTCTGCCTCGCAAACGCAAGGTTTAATCCCCGGTACTAAAAAAAAAAAAGTACCAAAAAACATCTGATTAATTCTTTACAGAGCTTCTATATAATTTCATCTTCTTTGCAATTTCTTTGATATTTTGCTCTATTCTATTTATTAGATTAATCTCACTGAAAATCATGTCTGCTAAATGCAGGATTTGGACTCTTATGACAGTTTGTTGTGCATTTACATAAATGTTGGCCTGGCATGCCTGATATATTTTGAATCAATGATTACTTATTTTTGTCTGTGCAGCAATAGTGGTGCCAAATCATATCACCATATAGCAGCAATTATTTAATGATAATTTAATGATTTTTCTCTTCTAGATAGATAGTTTGGGAACTGATTATATTAATCCAGTTTGGGACTGTGCCATGTCGCAGTCCACATCAAATTCTGCTCAGCCATCAGAGACTCTGTTTTTAAATATTTAAAACACTACTCTGTGCAGTTTTAGAATATGACAATTGTCTTGAAAAAGAGCATTGCATGGCTTCTCAAGGCTCCAAATTTGTTTTTCCAGCCTGTGACTCCTCAACTCTCCAGTTTTGTATGGACAGCAAAACCTTGCTATGGATGACTCCTTCCACAAATTATTCTTATCTTTTCTCTTGAAATTTTCCTCCTCTGGGTCATGTTCAGATTCTTAGCCAATTGTTTTCTCAAAAATCAACAAATACCATCAGCAAAAAAAAGGTCTCTTTTCTCACCTTTGAAAGTTTCTTCTAATTTTAGGATTTAAAATCTTCTAGTCCCTTTTGTTTCAATAGCTCTCTGATGGTTTGAAAAATATTTTCCAGTTTTGTCTAGCCATTATGGCTCTCTACAGAAATGTTGGACTGCTGTGAAGTACTCTACATTGCATGCCGTTAGCATTAAGTAATAAGTGGATACATTTACTTCTAAATATGTGTTAACTTCCATTGTAGTTTTCTTTGATCAATAAATTCTTTATGTATATTTAAAAATATCCACTTATTAGTAGGAATTGAAAGAATAGCTATCTTTTTTTGATTTCTAATTTTATTGCAATATGGTCATAACATTATTTTTTGAATATGTGCTAAATGTCTCATTGCATTGTCTGCTTTAGAAAAACTGGACTCATGTTTGATCATGCTTTGTACTGTATCTTCAAGTTGCTTGATATAAACTGCATGCACATGTCTATGAGTTAGATCAGAGTTTTATGTGAAGAATTTGAACTCTCTGTACATTTATATCTTTAATTCAATCCAACCTATCAATTATTTATTTATTTATTTATTTTTGTTCCTGGGGATCAAACTCGGGCCCCTGTGCTTGTGCAGCAGGCGGCAAAACCACTGAGCTAAATCCCCGGCCCAAACCTATCAATTATTGAAAGGACAATCACTTATAATACTTTAGTCTAATTTTGTCCATAATTTGAGACCAAATTTTTTATATATATATATAAAATATTGTCAAGTGAATCTGGTAATTATACACCACTGATTCATTTTAAGGATTTTTTTTCTTGTGGCACACTTTATAAAATATTAATAGTGTTATACCAGCTATTTGTGATATTATTTTATTAGGTGATTCTTTTCTCTTGCATTATTAATATTTTTATCATTATTTTACATGTGTTTTTTTTCTAGGCAGATATACAGTAATTGTGTAAAATGCAACACAAGAATTAGTTCTCTTAGCAGGTCTAATCCATTTACCTTAATTTGATTACTGATATGATTTACTTTATTTTCTGCTTTCATTTAGTAGGCTTTAAAGTTTTTATCATGGCTGTTAGAAGGTGGTAGATAGCAACAGTTTTGGGCTCTCTTATTATGTATGGTTCTTGAGCCCTGCTCAGGAGCACCTGAACCCGCAGACCCTTTGAAGCACAGCCTTAGTAAAACCTGCGGCTTTTTGACACCCAGGCTGTAGCAACTTATTTTTCCAGATTTTTAAAACTTCATTTTCGTGGTTGAAAATTCTTTTTTCCTTCAAGCTTTGCTGTACAGGGAATTGCACGCAGCACCTTCACTCTCAGCTTTATCCCCAGCCCTCTTTTAATTTTACTTTTTATTTTGAGATAGGGTCTCACTAAATCATTAATTTGCCCAGACTGAGCTTGCACTAAATTTCTAAAAAAAGGAGGATTCAGTCTACCATCGTGCTGAATACAAATATTTAAATTTCTATACATATTTCTACTGTATTTGTTTGTGAAGACTTCCTATATATTTTTTGTTATACTGTCATTATTGTTATTGTTACAAGCTTTTTTCTGTATTTATGGAAACTATATTGTTAAGTACCATCATTATATCTAATTAATGAATGAAATACATTTTTATCCTTCAAAATTACATTTTTACTTAAAGTTTTTATTAAATCACATTTAGTAGTTTTGGACTTTCACTTACAAAATTTTTTTTTCTGGTACTGGCAATTGAACTCAGGACCTTGTGCTTACCAGGCAGGTGTGGTGCCACTGAGCTAAATCCCAGGCCCAAGCTACACAATTTTTTTTAACACACCCCTTGTTGAAGATATGCTATATACAGTGTTGTTGGAAAGATGGACTATGTGGCTTGCACATTTAAGGAGTTTAAGCCTCCACCTCTGTAAGAGACAGCCGCACTCATGAGCATCTCCTTTCTCTTCCCCTGCTCTGTCCTCTGTTCAGAAGCTCCCTGCACCTCCTTTTCAGTCTTTCCTTGTCTCACCCCTGTGGGGTCAGTGATACCAATGTGTTTCCCTTTCTAAAAGTCTTTCCTGCTTTGACTTTTCTATTATCTCTTTTTTTTATTCTCCCATTATGTTCTATGTAAATCTTTGTCTTGATCGCATTTTAAAATGTGCATTTGTGTCAACTAAACTCCTAAAGGTATGCTTGGCATCTTTGTACTTGCACTGGTAGTTACATATTACAATTTTTTCCCATAGGTCTTAGAGATAAATAACTCAACTCATAAAGTGTTACTCAGTCACAGAGAGTAACTTATCTATGGTTGTAGCAGGATTTGGACCCAGAGAACTGTGGTTTTGAACTCAGGTAGTCTAGCTGTTGTTAAAAGCAACAGTTCCAGAACTGAAAGACTGACTTTCTTAGGGTGTAGCAGACTGTTTAGACATTGTCTGTTTCTGCATTAATTCATGATTGAGAAATGAAGGGTTTTAGGAGCTTCTGACAGTCTTGATGAGGCACACTGTGTCATGTCCTAGGATAGTATCTTTCCTCTTCAGATGAAAGATTCTATTGACTCCTAGTGCATGACTTGTATCCATTTAGATGAGAAATTATAAAATTGTTTTTGTTTGCTTTATATTTCATTCTTTATATTAAGAGTGCTTTGAAATGGTCTGTATTACATCTATCTTTAACAACAGCTGTGTTAAATCCTTTTCCCTTTTAACCTCTAGCCCTTATTAAAATGAGAAACGTGGGTTCTTGAAAGGCTCCATAAGGCTAGGCTTTTAAGCAGAATAATGCACGTCATTTAAATTAGTCATGGTTACAATTAGTCTCTCTAACTTTCAAAGCAAAGAAAAACTCCTCAATCTGCCAAATGTAAGAACAATGAAATTCAAATTTATCAGAGACTTAGTTGAAGATTCTGACTTTACACTTAAGTAAAAAAAAAATAGGAGTTGAGAATCATTTTTTAAAAAACCACACTCTGGTCCATATGATGTTGTATTAGTTACTAATCAAATCTCATTGACATGATTACCATTTTTATAAGTTTTTAGTTTTCTCATTGTGAAACTATTAAATATACTTGCATTAATGACAAAAGATGAAGAAAATTTACCCAAAATCTTATCACGCAATAAAATTATCATATATTCAGTAATTTTTTTCATATGAGCCTGTGGTGATGTGGTTTTTAAACATGCAGTTGTAATCATACCTGTAAATATGTAATCATCACTTTTAAATATATTATGTGTATATATGTATATTTTATAGTATAGTCTTTATTATAAATCATAATATTCATTATATTTTTATATAACCACACCATAATTATTGATTTTTTTGATAACTTGGTGGTTATAGGCTTCTATAATCTAGGGCTCCCAGAGAGTTCATTGTTCATTCTTTCCCTTCCCCTATACCACAGGGCTGGTACAATAAAGATAAAATATTTGTCTGGCTTCATGCTTCTAAGCCAAAACCTCTCCCGCCCTTGTATATTAACTTTTCTTTTGAAGTTGATACTCTCAAGCTCACCTATCTTACAGCTGTGATTGATTGGTCTCAATTCTTGCCACGTTTTCTATGGGTTTTGACCACCTTTCTCACTTTCCCGTTTCATTCTGATCAAGCAGAGTTTCTTGTTCATATAATCAGTCTACCCAAAACAAGCTAACAATTTGACCGCAAGTCTAGATGAGCTCTACGTCTAATCTTCTTTTCTCTAATGACAATTCCTAATATTGTCATAGAAATTCTTAAAATCTTGTCTCTAAATCCCACTCTTTGATCATAATTACTAGTACTTAAAAAAACTTTCTATTTCTTTTCATCAAGGACTCTATTTTTCCTACAACTGTATTCTGTTGTCCAAATTATGTGGTCCCTTCTGCCTTACTTCTTTATTTATTCCCCATGAAATCCTGTATGTTCTTTCTCTAATTTTCCTCTCTACTTCACTGCCAGATCAAACCCTGTGCTTTTTTCTTCACACCTGATTTACAAAACCTCAACTCTAAAAGAATCCTATTACTCTAGACTCTATTTCACCCCCAAAGTTGGATATCACTCAACTGAGTATTTTAGTGGTTCTTCAAACACATGCTCTCTATCCTCATCTGAACCAACAATTTTTTCTGACTCATTTACATTAAGTAATTTCCTAGTACTTAGATCACTTGCTGATTGCCTCAGTGGTTATTTCAGCCATTTTATGATTTTCTAAAAAACACTAGCTCCCATCCACCTTTGACCTAGGCATCAGATGATGTCAAATTCTTTTTTCCTTAGACATGCAAGAATACCAAGTTATTTCCTTAAGTTAATAAGCTATAGCAATGAAAATACTACGGCAAATATAAGCAACCGTGAAGCTGTTGTCATTCCTATTAATGACCTTAATACCAGCCATATATCAATAATATATTGGAAATCCTAGCCAGTGCCATAAGACTACAAATAGATAGAAAAGGTAATAATTGAGTGCCAAAGGGGAAGCAAGTGGGAGGGCTAGGGGAAAGGATAGAAGGGAATGGGGTTAATATGAGAAAATGGAAAAATAGGAACAAAATCTTTGTAAATAGGGAGGACTGG
>NW_004624774.1:11749225-11771481 GCF_000247695.1 Heterocephalus glaber | reverse complement strand
GAAAAAATAAGATAAATGAATTAGAGTAAAATAATAATAAAAATTAGAAATTGATACAAAAAATAACTGAAATTAGTAATGAAGCCAAAATTATATTTCAAAAAATATAGGTAAAATTGACAAAGACTAACAGAGAATAAAGGGCATGATTTTATTTAATTAGAAAAGACGCAAAGAAATTTAATCAGAGGGGCAGGGATTTAGTTCAGTTGCACCATGCCTGCCTTGCAAGTGCTATGACCTGACTTTGATCCCCAGTACGTAAAAAAAAAAAAAGGAATCAATGTTTTTAAATGGAGATTGACAAAGTACTGTTAAATTCTATATGTAAATGCAAATAATTCAAATATTCTTTTTAAAAATTAATTTTATTAATACATTTTAGGTGTGCAATATAATGACATTCATCATTGGAGATTTGTACCTTTATATAATCTCTCTTGGTTCTTATTTTTCCCCATTCCCTGCCCTCCCTTCAACCCCTACACACCTCTCTATGTACAAAGCCTTTGTTTCCATTTTTTCATTTTCTCATGTTAACCCCATCCCCTTCTTTCGTTTCCCCTACTCCTCCCACTTCCCCTTCCCCATTGCCCCTTTTCTTCCTATTTCACATTATCTATTATACCTTTTAGTCCTCATTTACACTTACAGTTTCTCACACTAGAGAAACTATTCCGTATTTGCATGTGTGTCCTATTTACTTCAATTAAGAGCATAGTCTCAATGAGCATCAATGTACCTATAAATGTTTCTCGTCCTTTACAGCTGAGTAGTACTCCATTTTGTAAAAAAAATAAATTCTTTATCCAGTCACCAGTTGATGGGCAACTGGGTTGTTTCCATGTTTTAGCTATTACAAACTGTGCCTCTGTGAACATGGGTGTACATACTTTGCTGTGGTAGGAGTCTTTTAATTTTGGGGGGAAGATACCCAGCAGAGGAATAGCTGGGTCAAATGAGACCTCTAATCCTAGTTTTTTGAGGTATCTCCATACTGATTTCCACAATGGTTTCACAGTCCACACTCCCACCAACAGTGGAGAATAGTTCCTTTTTCCCCCACAGCCCCACCAGCATTTGTTATCAGTTGATTTCTTCATAGCAGCCATTCTTTCTGGGGTGAGGTGGAATCTCAACATTGTTTTTTATTTCCACCTCTCAAATGACCGGTGTTGTTGAACATTTGTTCATATGTTTATTTGCTGTTTCTATTACTTTGTCTGAGAAATGTCCATTCATTTCAGATGCCCATTTGTGGATTAGGTCTTTAAATTTGGGAGATCTAATTTTTTTAAGTTCTTTATATATTCTAGATATTAGACCTTTTTCTGAGGTACAGCTGGTAAAAAGTTTTCCACATTGTGGGTTGTCTCTTCAAACTGTTGGTAGTTTCTCTTGCTGTGCAGAAGCTTTTTAACAAGGAGAGATCCCACTTGTTGATATTTGTGCTAGTTCACGTGCAACTGAGGTTTTGTTCATGAAATCTTTTCCTATGCCAGTGTCTTCAAGACTTCTACCTAACCTCACTTCCAGCGAGTCTAGTGTTTCTGTTTTAATATTTAAATCTTCGATCCATTTCAATTTTAGTTTAGAGCATGTTGAAAGATATGGGTCTAGTTTTAATCTTCTGCAAGTTGAAACCCAATTTATACAGCACCATTTATTAAAAAGGCTATCTTTCCTCCAGTGAGGGTGCTTGGTTCCTTTGTCAAAGATGAGGTGGCTGAGTGTATCTGGAGGTGCTTCTGCATCTTCCAATCTGTTTCACAGATTCTTGGGTCTGTTTCTTTGTCAGTACCATGCTGGGTTTTTTTTATCACAATTGTAGTATAGTTTTAAGTTGAGGATTGTGATACCTCCTACCTTTGTTGCCCACAATTGCTTTTGCTATTCTCTCTTCTTGTTGCAAATGAACTTTTGGATTGTTTTCTCAAGTTATGTGAATTATGCTGCTGGAATTTCAATTGGGATTGCATTGAATCTATATAGCAGTTTTGGAAATATGGCTATTTTCACTATTTTGTTTCTTCCTGCCCAGGAGCAAGGGATGTCTTTCTATTTTCTGATATTTTCTTTGATCTCTTTTTTCAGTTTTTAGAGAAGAGGTCATTGATTTCTTCATTAGGATGACTCCTAGGTATTTCATATCTTCAAATGCTTTAATGAAGGCAGTTTTATTTTCCTGTTCCTTTTTCAGTGAGTCTGTTGTTTGTGTACAGTAAAGCTAATGATTTTTGGGTGTTAACCTTATATCCAGCCACTCTACTGAATTTGGTTATTAAATCTAGAAGACTTTTGGTGGCGTTCTTTGGGTCTTCTATATGGAGTATCATGTCATCTGCAAATAATGACAACTTGACTTCTTTGTTTCCTATCTTTATTCTTTTTATTTCTTTCGTCCAATTGATGTGGCTAATATTTCTAAAACTATATTAAACAGGAGTGGTGACAGTGGATATTCTTGTTTTGTTCCTGATTTCAATGTGAAGGATTTCAGCTTTTGACCATTTAGTATGGTATTGGCTGTTGGTTTTACAGAGATGGCTTTTATTAGGTTGAGATAGAGACCCAATATTGCAAATTTTTTTTAGGGTTTTTATCTGAATACATATTGGATTTTGGCAAACACTTTTTCTGCATATACTGAGATGATCATATGGTTTTTGTCATTGGCTCTATTGATATAGTGTATTACATTTATTGATTTGCTATGTTGAACCACCCTGCATCCCTGGGATGAATCTCACTTGGTCAGGGTGTATGATCTTCTTGATGATCTTCTTCATTCTATTTGCCAATATCTTATTAAGGATTTTTGCATCTATGTTCATTAGTGAGATTGGCCTATAGTTCTCTTTTTTGGTTGGGTCTTTTTCTGTTTTGGGGATCAAGGTGATGTTTGCTTCCAGGAATGAATTCAGAAGTATTGCTCCCCTTTCAATGTCATTGAAAAGTTTAAACAGTAGTGGCAATATTTCCTCTCTAAATGTCTTGTAGAATTCAGCAGTGAAGCTATCAGGGCCCAGTTTTCCTTAGTTGTTAAGTTTTTAATGACTTTTTCAATTTCACTGATTGATACTGGGTTCTGTAGAATTTTTAGGTCTTCTTTGTTCAATTTTGATAATTCATAAGTATCTAGGAATCTGTCCATTTCTTCTGTGTTTTCCATCTTATTGGCACATAGATTCTCAAAGTAGGTACTGATGATCTTCTGGATTTCTGCTGGGTCCATTGTAATTTGATCCTTTTCATTCCTCATTGTATGGCTTTGAGTCTTTTCTTTCCTTTTTTTGAAAAGGTTGGCTAAGGGTTTGTCAATTTTGTTTATTCTTTCAAAGAACCAACTCTTTTCTTCATTAATTTTTTGTATCGTTCTCTTAGTCTCCATTGCATTGATTTCTTCTCTGATCCTTATAATTTCCTCTCTTGTAAGAGCTTTGGGTTTGCTCTTCTTTTTCTAGAAGTTTGAGGTTCAGCATCAGGTTATTTATTTGTACTCACTCTGTTTTCCTAATGTGAGAATTCGCTGCTATGAATTACCCTCTTAAGACTGCTTTCATGGGGTCCCATAGATTCCAATATGGTGAATTCACATTGTCATTTAATTGTAGAAACTGTCTGATTTCTTTTTTAATTTGCTCTGTGAACCATTGGTTATTCAAAGTGTGTTGTTCAATTTCCATGTGTTTATGAAATCTTGTGGATTCCTTTGCATCTCACTATGCTCTCATAATGTACTGGGGATGACTTCAATTCCTTTGCACTTACTTAAACGTGTTCTATGAGCAAGTATGTTGTCTATTTTGGAGAATGACCCAAGTGCAGCTTAAAAGAATGTGATTCTGATTCTGTGGGGTGGAGCACTCTGTAAACATCTGTTAAATTTATTTGTTCAAGAGTTTGATGGAGTTCTAGTATTTTGTTATTTATTTTCTGTCTAGTTGATCTATCTATTTGTGACAGTGGGGTATGGAGATTCCCCATTGCTATCGTATTAGTGCTTATTTGATTTTTCATGTCTATTAGTATTTGTTTTATATCATTTCACACAGTAGTATTTGGTGCATATCTATTTATGATTGCCATCTCTTCCTCTTGGATTTTTTCCCTTTACAAGGATATAGTGTCCTTCTTTGTCCCTCTTAATCAGTGTTGATTTGAAGTCCATTTGACCTGCAAAGGATAGCTACTCCTGCTGTTTCTCCAGTTCTTGTTGCATGGAATATTGTTTACTACCCTTTAATTTTCAGCCTATGAGTTTCTTTTTGAATTAAGTGTGTTTCTTGTATGCAGCATATTGTTGGATCTTGCTTCTTGACCCATTCTGCCAGTCTATTTCTTTTGATTGGTGAATTAAGACCATTAACATTGATGGCTATAACTGATACATATTGACTTATACTTCTCATGACCTTTTCCTGTTGTTGGATTCCCCATCTTTGTATTTAATTTCTTGTCTTGCCTCATGGATTCATTCTGCTGGGCTTTCTGGGATTGTGATCATCTTTGTCTTTTCCTAGGATAATGTTTAAAATTTTTTGGAGTGCTGCTTTGGTATTCATGAAGTTTCTCAGGTGCTTTTTGTCATGTAAGCATCTTATTTCTCCATCAATTTTGAAAGATAGTTTTTCAGGGTACATCAATTGGGGTGGTGGTTGTTTTCCTTTAGGGCTTGAAATACATCACTCCAAGCTCTTCTTGTCTTGAGCTGTTGTGCTGAGAAGTCTGCTGTTTTTCTGATGGCCTTTCCTTTGTATGTGATTTGTTTCTTTTCTCTAACTGTAGAATTTTGTTGTTCTGTTGGGTTTCTGGAATCTTAACTATTATATGCCTAGGTTAGATTATTTTAGATCATGCCTAGTTGGAGTCTTGTATGCCTCACTTATCTGTATGTCAAGTTCTTTACCCTTGCTTGGGAAATTTTCTGCCATTACTTCTGTTAACAGTTTTTTATGTCATTTGAATTCTCTCCTGTTTTTTCATTGACTCTGATCAGTATTATATTAATCTTCTTTGCATCATCTAGCAGCTGCTTGATTGATTTCTCATAGTCCCTTACTATTTTTAAGATTTTTTCTTTTCCTGGTCACCAGTTGCACTCCTGTCTTCTATATCTGAAATTCTGTCCTCTCATTGGCCCATTTTGCTGGGTAGACTTTCCATGGAGTTTTTAATCTCCTGGAAATGTGTTTGCATCTGTTTTATGGATTCCATTTGTTTCTTTTGTTTGGATTCCATCATGTTTCTCAGCTCCTCAATTTTGTATCCATTTCTGCTCTAGATTTATTAATCATGTCTTGCACTATGGACACAATCTCAGTTGTTATCTGAGAAATTATTTCTAATTTCATTTCTTTCCAGGTCCTCTTTTGTTGGCAGTTCAGGGAGTCCAGATGGTTGAGTATCAGATTGTTCCAGGTCATTGCCATTTGGGTTGCCTTAGGCGATCTGGAAGTCTCTTTTTGAGACTTGCTTATGTGTTTTCTCATTTCAACAGATGCAGCCTGCTGTGCCTTTGTTGAGGCTACTTTTTGCTCACCCAGTTGTCTCCAATTCTCTGCAAGCCACCTAGCGCCCTTTTCTCTGCTGTTCTCATTGCACCAATTCCTGGGTTCAGAGTGATGGCCTTATGGATCTGTGTTGTCCTGTTTTCTGGGTGGGGTTCTGGTTGGGGTCTGTGCGCACTTTGGATGGTATCTAGGTGTGCTTCTGGCTAGGGCCTGCATTCCTATTAGGCTGTTGTCTGAGAGGTCTTTGGCTGTGGGCTGTGCACCACAATCACTGGTGTCTGGGTGGGCTTCTGGCTAGGTTCTGAGAGCACTTACCAATGGTATCAAGACAGGCCTCTGGCTGTTGCTTGTGTGCCTGTGCAGCTCTTTTACAGATGTATCTTTGGCTGAGGCCAGTGGGCCCAAGTGGCTGCGTTCAGGGTAGGGGGCCCTGGGTGGACCTGCCTGTAACCACACTACTCTGGTTCCAGCTTCTCACTGGGACCTGGGAGCACTTATGGATGCTATCAGGGTGGGGCTCTTGCTGTTTCTTGTGCACTTATGCAGCTCTTTTCCTGGTGGGTCTTTGGCTGGGGCTGGTGGACCTAGGCAGCTGGGTTGGGGTGGGGCCCTAGCTGGACCTGCCTGTAGCTGGGCTGCTCTGGTCCACACAGAACCCAAATATTCTTGAAGAAAAGATGAAAACAGAGTCAAAGATAGGAAGAGATTAGAAGGAAATATGTGAGTATCTCACTGCAACGAAACCAAGACTTATTATGAAACTGTAGTAACTAAGAGAGTTTCACATTTATGCAGATAACTAAAATAAATACAACAAATAAAATCATAAACATTCCCACAACTAAATGAAAACTTAATGTGTGAGTAGGATAACATGTTGGAAATTAATGGAGAAAGGACTGACTCCTCAGAAGAATGGGATACTGAAATTTTATTTCAACATGTGTAGAAATGAAACAATTTTAGGTCATACAGAGAAATCAATTGCAGATAAGATAAAGATTTAAATACAGTGAGTAAGACTTTCAAAAGAAAATATATGACAATCTTTATGACTTCATGATTGAAAAAATTTCTAAAACAGCACAGAGAATTGTGAAGACATGAGATCTCATAAAAACGCTGAGAACATATTTCAAAAGAATTGGTTTTGTTCAGGTTTTAATTCATGTAACAGTTTCATTAAATATTAATTTGAATTAGGCTGTGTAACACACAGGACCCACATATATAGTGTACATTATCCATATACATAAATATTGTATATATTTATGATATTTCATAATTTTAAAATGAAACTAAAAACTAGAAGAGAGCAAATGAAAACTATATACTTGTAAAATACCATCTACTATAAATTATTTAAAACAATAAAAGAATTTTTCTTATATTGTTAACAAAACTACATAAAATTGTTTTCCTTCCAATACATAGACCACAGCAATTTGGATATTATAAAGAAAGAAAAATTTCACTTATATTGAAGACAGCAAAAATTCAATAAAACATAAAAATGATAAAATATCTTAAATAAACTTCTATAGGAGTTTAGAGGAATTTTTAAAAAATTAAATTATAACTACACAGAGAGTCATAAAAATATTTTTTATAAACGGAAAGGAATTTCTTGGGTTTAGATAGAAACAGTTAGTATTGCATAAAGACAGTTAGCTATATATATTCAATGTTGTCTGCCCAAAAATACCAAGAATATTTCCTTTTCATATCTTTTACTTTGTTAAATAAGCTAATCATGAAGTTTATTTGAAAAAGTCAATACAGGAACATTTTTATTAAAACAGAAAATATCCAGAGGGAACAGTAAGCTCTTCAGATACAAAGTAGTTTGTACTGGTGCTTGAAGTAGCAGACACATCAATGGAAGAGAGTTAAAAAATCTATATGTTAGCAGGAAAATATGTGAAAATGTAGTTTATTAATAAAGCACGTACCTGCAATGAGTCAAAAAAACAACACAGTTACTTTAGACCTTACCTCAAATACACCAGACAGACCCTATACATTCAGATTTTCATTTTATTTTGTTGGCACTTTTATTTATCATTCAATAGGCAATGTTTGTGATTCTAGATAGGGGGTTAGAAACATTTAATGAAAGATATACAGTGAGCTATTAAAAATCAATATCAGCACAGTCTAAAATATAACAAATTCAGATGAATTACAATCAACATGCATGACATGCAGTTTCTTCTTAGTGTGGAGAGAGCTGAGGGGTAGGTGAAAGGAAAGAAGGGAAAGGAAAGAATAGGAGAAAGTGAAAAAACAGAAACAAAGTCTTTGTAAATAGGGAGAGGTGGAGGGGTTGAAGGGAAGGCAGGGGAGTGGGGAAAAAATAGGAACCAGGATATATCATGTAAAGGTACAAATTCCCAATGATGAATGTCATCGTATTGTATAACTAAAATGTACCAATAAATTTAATGTTTAAAAAAATCAATACACAGAATGACCAAAGCTTCGTTAGAAAAATGGCAAAAGATACAGCAACATAGTTCAGAGATTTACCCATTACTAATATGAAAAAAATCTTAGCATCATTCATAGAAATATCAGTTGAAACCACAAAGCAATCTTAACTTTACCTGTCTAATTACTATGTAAGCCTATTCAGATGAATCTGTATTCACTCCCACTTGAAGAAACATTTGCGTCCCTTGGTGTGAAAACTTCTCGTGCCCTCTGCTCTAGTTTTCCCTTCCTCTTTCAGATCATTCTTCAGAGCAGTACACTATGCATACATTAAATTTCTTTAACATGCTCTTAAATGATCTATATCAATTTTATTCCTAATTTTTTCCAATTCCACGTTTACATATACACTTATTTTATATCTATATTTGTGTTTCTTTGCATCTAGAATGGTTTAGCAACTCACCTTTTGCCTAATTGATTACTTTAACTGTATTATTTTAAAAACAGTTGAGGGCGGGGGATTTAGCTCACTGGTGCCACCACCTGCCTCACAAGTACAAGGTCCTGAGTTTGATCCCTGGTACATAAAAAAAAAATGAAAAGTTGATAAAATAAAAATAATTATAAGGACTTGAATATAGTTGCTTTTCTGCATTAATAAGGCAATTTTTGTTTTCTGAGCATTTACTGTTTAATGGCTCAGCACTTTTTTCTGCTAATTATAAAATTGTGCTTTTAAGATGCATTTCATTCTTGGGATAATACTACACATTCTTGGAATAATACAAAATTATTTGATTAAAATCAGTTTATACTACTGTCATTGTAGTTTTACTCTAGCACACTTAGGATAATTTACACTTGTAACAGTGCCAAAAAAGTTGTTTAAATGCCCTAGAAGAGGTCTATATTTTTCAAGTTAAAAAGTCTGCATTAAATATATATCATTTATTTAATGATCGAGAATCTCTTATGATAACAAGAATGTCTGCCTAATAGAGATGTTGAGTTGTATGAAATTTCTTAAATTTGGGGAAGGTAACGCATCATGATAAAAACATAGAGTACTTAATGATATGATCAAAAATACATGTTTTTTTTTGTTTTTCTGTTTGTTTAGTTTTCTGTGCCAGGAGAAAGGACTAATATATATTATTACTAAACTTTGGCATGGAGAGACCTGGCATCTCCACTTAGTTTCTTCTGATTCAGAAGATTCTTCAGAACTTAGAGACTAATGAGGCAGTATATATGCAAAGTTGGTTCCCTGAAGGCAATAAATATTTGGGGCACCTGCTAAAGTTTTATGGGTTGCCAGAGTACCAAGAACACAGGTGACTTGGGATTAACAAGCCCTTGGAATAAATGAGATTTGCACACATTCTGTGGAAATTGTGCCTGGATAGACTTTAGGGTGGTAGGGTTAGATTATAAACTGCTTTGTGAGACATCTGCATTTCTGTTATTGCCACTGATTTTGCTACTAGGCCTTGGTTGAAATATCTGAAACATCCTTAACTCTTTCTCCTCTTGGTTCCTCTCATAGTCAGTTGCCAAATTCTATTCATTCTTCACCTGACATAGGAATCTCTTCCATCGGCTTCTTTTCCTCTTACTCTTCGATGGTTGGACTAGTCCAAAACTCACCTCATTGGTCTTCTTGCCTTTAATAAAAAATCTTTCTAACTTATATGACATGTTAGCAAGATTCTACTTCTGAAATCTTGGTCAGATTTTCCAGTTGAGAAATTTTTATTGCTTTTCATAACCTAATGAATACACTCTAAATTCCTTAGCTTTAGATTCATCAGTTTTATAGTGATCACAATCTATTTTTCTAACTTTATAACCAATTTATCAATTTTGATGATTCCAAAAGAATAAAAATTTTTAAACATCATATCTTTATTCATAATTTTATTTCTTATCCCAGCTCTCAGCCCTATTAATTTATATATGTTCCAGTTTTACATGTTAATGACCAAGACAAATACTATCACCTTTTATAAATTAAACCTGAAAGTTTCACTGAAAATACATTTCCCTTTTTAGCTCCCTTGCATATTTTATTGCAAATGTCACTTTCACTTATAATTATTTATTGTATGTAAATATGTATATATATCCAACTGGGCAGAAATCTCTCTGAAACAGGATTAATATCTAATATATTTTTCTCCCGCAGCATAAAGTCGAGTGCATTGTGCTTTATAGGTACTTAAACATTTGTTATGTGAATGAAAGTCTTAGTTACTTTCTTGTCACTGGGACACAATACCCAAAACCAACAACGTAAAAGAGAAAGGGTTATTTTGGTTCATAGTTGGTACAGTTTCAGTTCAAAGAGGGCAGCATGGCAGAGTGGCATGGCAGAGGAGAATTGCTTATAGCATGGCAGTGAGAAGCAGAGAAGTAGCTCAAGGGAAGAGGGAGGAAGACATCTGACCTCTTCTGACCAGGCTTCACCTCCCAACATCACATTTAGCTATAAATTCATCAGTGGACAAATACACTGATGAGTATCACACCCACATGATCCAATCACTTCCCCAAAGCCCCAGCTATGAGTGCATGAAGCTTTGGGGGGAACATCTAGATATAAACTACAGCTATGAATAAGCATCTCCTCTATGGATACTTATCCACAGGACAGTCATCCTGAGATCTATAATAGAATGGAACTGAGTTCTAGGAGTAGGGAAGAATAATTAATTTACATCAAGGAACATAACTGTGGTGAGTGAATAGAAGAAGTAAAGGTTTGATAGTTCTGCAAATATAAACATGGCAAAACATTTTTCCCTTTTTGTATCTGCTGATATTTATACTTTGTATTTAAAATAAAATACATGAAAATACATTAGTTCAATTATATTTCAGTTATCATGAGTCTACTTTGTTGCCTGCCTAAGTGTTTAATGCAAGTCTTACAACCATGAACTTGGAAAGGCTAAATCTAGCAGTTTTAGCAATGAGACTGTTTATTATGAAATTCTGCTATTTCACAGTAACCATAGCCAGGATATGAAAATAACCTATATTTCTGTTAAAAGATGAATAAACACACACAATAGAATATTAGTCTTTAAAAGAAGACCATCTTGCCATTTGTGAGGATAGATGAAACTTGAGGACATTACACTTAATGAAATAAGTCAAAGATAAATACTGTACTTTGTGATCTTACTTATATGTGGAATCTAAAAATATAATAAGGTGAACTCATAATAATAAAGTAGAATTGTGGTTACCAGGAACTGCAGAATAGGGGAAAAGGGTAGATATTTGTCAGAGTATAATATTCAGTTATAAAATGAAAAAAGAGTGTCACCTCAATGTGCATCCACTTAACTATAAATGTCTCTAATTTCTCATTTTTTATGGCTGAGTAGTACTTCATTTTATAAAAAAAAAACCCACATTTTCTTTATCCAGTATCCAGTTGATGGACATTTGGGTTGTTTCCAAGTTTTAGCTATCACAAACTGTGCTGCTATGAACATGGGTGGTATGATTCTTTTAATTCTTTGGGGAAGATCCACAGCAGTGGAATAGCGGGGTCAAATGGTACTTCCAGTCCTAGTTCTTTGAGGTATCTCCATACTGATTTCCACAGTAGTTGCACCAGTCTACACTCCCACCAGCAGTGGAGCAGGGTTCCTCTTTCCCACAGCCCTGCCAGCATTTGTTATTGATTGATTTCATGATAACAGCCATTCTTTCTGGAGTGAGGTGGAATCTCAGCATTGTTTTCATTTGCATCTCTCGAATGAGCAGTGATGTTGAACATTTTTTCATGTATTTATTTTCTACTTCTACTTCTTTGTCTGAGAAATGTCTGTTCATTTCAGATGCCCATTTTTGGATTGGGTCTTTAAATTTTGGAGGTCTGATCTTTTTAAGTTCTTTATAGATTCGAGATAGTAGACTTTTGTCTGAGGATAGCTAAGTGGATGCACATTGAGACTATACTCTTGAGTGAAATAAATAGGACACACATGTATAAATCCCGAATAGTTTCTCTGGTGTGAGAAACTGAAAGTGTAAATAAGGACTAAAATGTATAATAGGTAATGTGAAATAGGAAGAAAAGGAGCAAAGGGGAAGGATGTGGGAGGGGTAGGTGTAGGGGAAAGGATAGAAGGGAATGGGATTAATATGAGAAAATGGAAAAATGAGAACAAAATCTTTGTAAATAGGGAGGAATGGAGGGGTTGAAGGGAGGGATGGGCAATGGTGAAAAATAAGAACCAAGAGAGATTATGTAAAGGTGCAATTTTCCAATGATAAATGTCATTATATTGTATACCTAAAATGTACCAATGATTAGAATGAATAATCGATAATGCAAAATAGGAAGAAAAGGTCCAAAGGGCTAGGGGTAGTGGGAGGCGCAGGGGAAAGGAAAGAAGGGAAAGGAAAAATGATGAGAAAAGGAAAAAGTGGAAATAGAGAAGGGTGGAGGGGGTGAAGGGAGGGCTAGGAATGGGGAAAAAATAAGAGCCAAGATGCATTATGTAAAGGTACAATTCCCAATGAGAAATTTAATTGTGTTGTATACCTAAAATGTACCAATAAAAGAATTTAACAAAAAAAAAAAAAAGAAAGAAAAAAGAACTGGTAACTTAGTGGACAGCACAGTGACTACAGGTATTTATTTTCTTCACTCCTAAAATATGAATTATATTTTCCTTCAAATTTCATTATTAGGATTGGTGATAATCTAATATCATGGTGGATTGATTAGCACATACTATAGAGTAAATGAATAATAAAAATCAGTAGTAGAGTAGTTACTTTATAATGTAAAATGATTTTTGTCCTTCAGTGGCCTTATTTTTCTTTGCTAATCCTTGGAGGGATTTCATAGTTTTCAGTAGTTCCTACCCAAATTTTCAGGATGTTTATCTATCATGAAGGCTCTTATAGACCATAAAGTATCAAATATAAAAGCTGTGTTAGTTTAGTTTAAAGTAACATGCACTTTGTCCAAGTTAATTACCATAAGAGTCTTTAGCCAGTGTAGATGTGGCTGCCCTCACATACCAGATTCTCTCCAAATGTAGGTTTGGATGTCACAGTGAGTAAGTTGAAGTGGCAAAAAAGTCATTCAGTAAATAAATGCTCTTGTAAGAAGTGGCTCTCTGTTTGCATTTCTGTAATGTGTTTTGGCGGATACGTGACCTACAGTAAGACAAGCAATCTTCTTTTTCAGCAAGTCATCTATGAACTTTTTGGGTTAAAAGTTAAAGTTAAAGTTAAACACCAGGTTATTTTCTACTTTCCTTCTAATTATGGGATATTTAGTAGCTTCTAAAATTGTATATCAGTTGGTAAATTATGTATGCATTCATAAAAACATTGAATTAAATAACTAAAATATTTTAAATGGCAATTTCTTTGCTGAATGCTTATATTGTAGGTAATGGTAGTTGACAGATATATTACTTAAATATAAAGCAGTTCTCTTATGTCCTACATACTAAATATTTTAAGGGCACAGAAGTTAAGGGTCATCAGCAACATGGGATAGAATTTATTGAATATTCTTTTATAGAGGAAGAATGGCTTCAAGTTTCAGTTGGATTTGTAAATGCCAATTATTAGGGAAAACCATTCTAACAGAAATGAACTATACAAAAGGTTAGGCTAGAATTAACTGTTCCAGAGAAAATTAGATTTAAGTCAGTTTGCAGATGTTTTGAATAATGGGATAAAGACTGGATTTTATCTGTAGCTTACTAGTTCTCAGAATTTTCAGTAAATAATAATCATGTAGAAAATGTACTAAAATGCAGCTTTTTAGGCCTTATCCATAAATATTCTTCTTCAGTCAGTTGGGGATGAAGCCCACGACACTGCATCTTTTTTTGCATCAGCATGCCCCATGATCTTAGTGTAAATGTCCTTATTCACATTTTCAGTTTTCTACTTCCAGGGAAAATTTAAGATTTTTGTGTAGGAAACTAGCTTTTTCATATTAACAGATTCAGAAGAAACTAGTGTCATTAGAATCTGATGAGTTGAGGGCCAGGAAGTCAGTCAGGCAGACTTGTGATAATCCAGCAGTGGAGACAACCAGTGCCTTTGTGGACTGGCAGCAGTAGAGGTGGAATGGAATGGACAAGCAGGAGAGCTGTAAGAAACAGAATTAATAGAGTCCAGGCATCACTGGCTACACAAGGATGTACTGTGTTCTCAGCCCTCTAGATGATAAATTTAGAAGGTAAAAACTGAGTCTTATCCATCTCTATGACCCCAGCCCTGTACAGGACTACCACATAATGGATTCTTAGCAAGTGTCTATGGTATAGCTAGACAAACATGCTAATGCACAGTAAAGTCAAAATGAACTGCTCTCTGCACCTCTATTTTTTATAACCTGCATTTTTTACCTTGTTGCTGGCTTGCTTTTTGTACACTTTTGACATGCTAATAGAAATACATATTTCATTTTTGTGCATATTAAAATAAGTTAAATTATTTAAATTAAAATAGTTTAAAAGAAATACAATATATAAAAATATCTTATAATTATTAATGTCTTTTTTGCCAAAAGTACACAGTAGTGAATTATATCAAATCAGATATACCCATTGAAATATATGAAATTAAATGTCATTTTGTGGAAATACAAGCCAGTTCCAGTTAGACATTGTGATAATTTTTCTTTCCTTTATTAATTTCTTCACATAATATATGACTTTTAGTGGGAAACATTATGTCATGAAAAATACTAATGTAGTCAGCTAAAAACGAGTCCTCTTTTAAAATATTACTGTTTACAGATCAGATCCTTTCCAAATTATCCAAAAAAAGTGAGTGAATTCATAAGTGTTCTCTGACTTTTTAAACATCAAAAGGGACCATCTTCAAAATCCCCCAAATGCTTCTCCAGCTTTCCGCAGGATATCACAAAACTTCCTGGCAGGGACTTTTAAACAAGTTGAGAAGTTTTATAAGATAAAAATATTTTTTCTGTTGACTTGACAACCATGTACAATGTTAGTGGAGAGTTTATTTGCCCAAGGCTTTTTGTCAAAATGAATTTAAACTGAGATATTAAAATGTACTTCAGTTGCACAGTGTGAAGAGAGGTGTTGCTAATGTCTTACCTCAAAAATGTTTTCCATGCAATGCATGCTACTCGATTGCAGAGCTGTATATAAAGAGGTGTATTGTTGCTACAGCAGAGGCATGTAAAATTATTCAGAAAACAGCGAATCATCTGTAGAGTGGGAGTTTGATCCAAAAAGAGAAACACTATATTGGGGTTGGTGTAGAGATCTGTCTGAGTGTCATACTGCCTGTGTCTGGCTCACAACTACAGCATTAATCTCGGTGCCTTCCTCGTCTGTAAAATAGAAGTCATTATAATGGAAACATTATGGGGATATGGTGAGGAGTAAATGATATCATTATAAATGACTAATACAGTGACTGGCACAGATAAATGTTCAGAATTTATTGTTTTATTTCCAAGCTGTAAGGATCAGGACTTAGTAGTGTCTCCTGGTAATTCCAGATGTGTTGTTAAAAAGGAGAAGAAAAAAGAAAGCCTTGTTCTAATTTAATGATAATCTCTTCTGTTACAAGTTAAATGGCTTTAAGAAAATTTAACTAATAGTAAAAAATGCTTGAATCACCAGATATCTCCATGGCTGAAGCTAATTTCTTACATGAGAATCAGGATCCCAGAAGGAAAATGATCATGTGAATGAGAGGTTATAATCTTCCCAATCTGGAAAATCATATTACACTCCTTTGGGTAACATCCAAATTGCTAAATCTTGGAAACAGACCTTCTTCTTCTCTCGAATGGATGTGTTATTTAGGAAGTTTTGTGATTCCTGAAAAATTCCAGTTGCCTCTCAACAATAGTATCAGTGGTGTATAGTTTGAAACTGAAACACCGTGATGGTAAAGTTGCACATGTTTCACTTGCCAAGTGGTCATTAATTAACAAGTCACTCATGGATATGTCCTGCAGCCAGGTTCATGGGGGGAGATGGGAAAATGATTCTGACAGGGGCTACATCACAACAAAATGGGCAGATACATGTTAATGCATTCTTATCCATTGTGACATTATCCTGTAGTGTCAAATTCTTTGTTTTCATTTAATACCTAAACAAAGTAATTTGTGCCACTTTTTTTTTCTTAACTGCTAACTCACTAAATAAAGTATATCCAGAAAATTAACCTTAATGGTAAGTTTATCTTTTTGTCTGTTTTGACAAATTAGAATGGTATAATAAAATTTCTCTGACATTGGCCCACTCTGAAGAAGCATTAATGGATTTCTCCTATATTTCAGGCACTTTACATCATCCTTATGAAGTCTGAATAAGATTATCAGTCAGGAAAGTGTGTTTAACAAATGAGCAGACTAAGACATATTTACTTATTTATTATTAACTTCTCTCAGTCCCTATGAAAAAGAGGAAGATACAGAGATTAAAACTCCCTAACTCCAGCACTTTTCCTTTCCTCTAATAGTCTATCAGTTAAGCTGATTATGTATTCCATACAATTTCCCAGGTTCCCTCATTATCTTCAAAGTCTTCCTATACTCTGTCAGTTATTCTCATATGTGTTGATACAGACCCTATTTGAAGACAGCAATTACAATTGGAAATCAGAATATGATTCACTTATAAATTTTTTTAGCACTAAAAATGAATAGTTTTTTTCAATAAAGTATTTTTTGTTTTATGTAGGTTAGAATTTTCATAGTCAAAGTTAGCAGCCATAGTAATGTTCCTTACTGTTAATTCATTCATGATACAGATGTAATTTATTTATTTTTCCCATATCATTTTCTTCTTTCAAAAACAAACATATTTTCATAACAAATTTGATTTATCTTAATGAAAATGAAGTTGGATAGTCTTAAATTTTTTATTTTTATTTGATAAAAACTAAACCTAAATACTATTCTAGTTGTGTTTTCCCTTAGAGACTTTGATAACAATTCTTTTAATCTAGTGTTTTGAAATATGTTGTAAATATTTTTGTAAATTATTAATTATGAAAGACAATTTTACTTCTGAGCTTCTAGATCATAAAAAGAGAAATGGGAATATCAGACTATCCTGCCAACATCTCAAGCTTCACAAGTGAAAAAACAAACTTTCCCCTTGCTGCCTTTTTAGCAGATGAGAAAGTAGAGGACTGGTATGGTCAGATTTTACTGTAGTGATTCACAATGTGACAGGGTAGAAGAAGAAGAATATTGGTAAAGATTAAAAACACACAGTTAGAATACTATAATAATTGTCAAGCCTATATAATAAGAATGTTTTGTATTTCTCTTTAAGAATGACAATAAAAATAGAAAGGGGTAACCATTGAAATAGATATTTAGAAAAAAGAGCTAGCAGAGCTTGTCCCAACACATGGTAAATAAAATAACCTGAATAATCATATGGGAAAAGGAACAAATGATGACCTGAACATTCTTTATTTGGAAAAATTAGTGATTAGAAAAATCATACACACACACACACACACACACACACATCAAGAGAGAAAAAAATACAAAAGTAAATAGAGTTTTGAAAGAGAGAGTAAAAAGATCAGTCTTTAAAGATGCTGAATTTAAGGGGCTTCTAGACTATCCATTTAGAGATAAGTCACATTTTCAGAACAGAATTCAACTTAAGATGAATATGGCCAAGAAGATGAAAGGTTTCCCCATGACAGTGGGTGTTATCTGAGGTAGGTAGAAGATGGTGTAATGAAGCAGTTAGGGAAGACATACTGAATGGTTAATACTTTAATGTAGTTTCAGAGATTTTTGTGGAAAAAAAAAAACTGATCCAGGTAAGAGCAAGAATTAGTGTGTTTGTGTAGATACTATTCTATGTTTTATAAACAATATACTACCATGTAAAAATTTTATATATAATTTTGATGTAGGTTACTTGAACATGCATTTTATAGGTATATTGAGGAAATGTCCTTTAATTAATAAAAATATTTTCCTTAAATCTGGATAACAAAGTTTAAAATATATTCTGAAATCTATTTTGACACTAATTTCTTTAAAACAAATTTCTTTCCATTTATTTTAAGTATTTAACTTATTTTAATTTCAAAAATGAAAAGCTTAAAATAGCATTTACTTAATATAAATCTTTTTATTTTAATTACACTCTGAATCAGCATGGGGATTAATCATGACAATGACCACCCATCGTGCGCTGATGGCCTTCATATCATGTCTGGTGAATGGATTAAAGGACAACATCTTGGTGATGTTTCATGGTCCGCGTGTAGCAAAGAAGATTTGGAAAGATTTCTCAGGTACTTACTGAGCTTATTCATTGTTGTTGCGTTGATTTGTATTTCTGCCTTCTCTGCCAACCAGGGTATACAATCTGACAACGTGGAAAGGCCACCAAAGTGGAAATCTAGTAATGCGACTCCAATCCTGGTTTTTCTGTTAACTCATGATATAGGTTAGGACATGTTATTTAATTTATCTGATTTTAGTTTCCACGTTTTTCAAATGAAAGGATGGGCAAGATGATTTGTAATGTTTTAAATTGTTCTAATGATAAAAAGTATCTGCCATGGAATTGAACTGTGTCTTAAATCTTCCTAGTTGAAATATGCTCCTTGCTCGCCATCCAACATATCTATTATTATCATAAAGAGCCTCCTTAGCAAAATCTCCAACTTTCCATTATGGCACTTCTAAACCCTAAACATTTTCTTCATTAATAAGTAATTTTCACCATTGTAGTTGGTCTCGATCTTTTTTTTTCCAGTACCGGGGATCGAACTCAGGAACTTGTGCTTGCCTGGCAGGCACGGCACCACTAAGCTACATCCCTGGCCTTCCATTCTCTTCTTTTATATGGTCAACAACAGTAATACTTAGCCTCTGTCTGGTTGGAGAAAGAAATGACAAATATTGCTGTTGTTCTAACTTTCCTTTTAAACCTTTGTTCTTACTTATCTCTTTGATAATCGAAGGGGCAGTTGTAGGTGCTGTGTAAAGTAGCTAGAGAGATGTTTAAGAACTCTAACACTGTAAATAAGAAATGTAGGAACACCTAGCTAGCTCAATACAGTACAAAGCCATAAAGAATGAAAAACTAGAGACATTTATAGCTAAACGGATGCATATTAAGGCCATACTCTTAAGTGAAATAAATAGGACACATATGTGTAAATACCGAATAGTTGCTCTGGTGTGAGAAACTGAAAGTATAAATAAGGATTAAAATTATTAAAATGAATAATTGGTAATTTGAAATAGGAAGAAAAGGTCCAAAGGAGTAAGGAAAGTGAGAGGAAGGGGAAAGGAAAGAAGGGAAAGGAAAAATTATGAAAAAAGGAAAAAGTGGAAACAAAGTCTTTGTAAATAGGGAAGGGTAGAGGGGGTGAAGGAATGACAAGGAATGGGGAAAAAATAAGAACCAAGATATATCATGTACAGGTACAAGCACCCAATGATAAATGTAAACATATTTTATACCTAAAATTTACCAATAAAAGAATTTAAGCAAAAAAAAAGATGAACTTCATTCATTTTTTTATGCTTTTAAAATTGGCAAAACAATTTTAAAATTGATTTTTCCTATTATATGGATATTAAAGTCTACTAAAATACAATGTCTATTACAGTAACATAATTGTTACCTGAAATATATGCAATATAGTCTGTGCATGCTCTTTGTCTTGACAGGCTCTGAAGTATAGCATTTAGCCTGTAATAATTTGAACATACATTAGTAGCTACATTAGTAGAGACCAGTGAAAATGTTTCTAGCAACATGCAAGATTGTGTACAGCTGTCTTCACATGGATCTGAGCTATAATAAAATTAAATATCAGTTCATAAATGGAAGTTGTATTATGTCAACTGAAAAATATTCACACTGTTAATACTCAATTGGGAATAATTTCTTTAAATCCTCAAGTATAGCTGCACATATTACAGCTACCTGCACACATGACTTTTGGGTAAGTTTTTCTGTAAGTTTGAGCTTCTACATCTTGTAAATTCATGAAATAATACCCACCACATAGTTTTGTATCAATTAGCTGAGTTAATTCAAATGAACAGGCTTTATAAATTTAAAAGTTCTGTTAATTTGAACAGTGCTGTTATTATTATTTAGTAGGATTATTTTAAATAATTAAAACTACATGATTTTCATATCGGGAGAATTTCTATAAGGACAGTTTCAATAGGAGAGCTTCTAGGAAATAGTAAAAGTGAAATTCTTACACTATAAAAAAATGTTTCTTGTGGGGCTGGGGATGTGGCTCAGTGGCACCGCGCCTGCCTGGCAAGTGCAAGGTCCTGAGTTCAATTTCTGGTACTGAAAAAAAAAAGTTTCCTGTTTTTGTGCTAATGAATCATAACAATTTTTACATTAAATTCAAAATTTCACACATATATACTTATTCCAGGTCAAAGGCCAGTAACTGCTTGCTACAGACAAATCCACAGAGTGTGAATTCTGTGATGGTTCCCTCCAAGCTGCCAGGGATGACATACACAGCAGATGAGCAGTGTCAGATTCTGTTTGGGGCCTTGGCCTCCTTTTGTCAAGAGATGCAGGTAAGAATCATGTCCAGAGGAGACATTTTAACTGTTAATATTTATTGTTGTAAATGTTCATTGGTGGAGGGAAAGATAACTTTATTTTAGAGTTTGGGGGTCAAAGGCAACCCAATCCTTTAAAGAAAAATTTTCTAAGAAGAATTTTGTCCGTTTACCCTTGTACTTGGAAAGTGATAGAAATTAGGAAGAAACATTTGATCAAAGCCAATATAGAAAAATTCAATTGAGACTTCAAAACTTACACTGAAGACAGGAAAGTATGTTTTTTGAGACCAAAGATTCTATGTTAAATCTCATACTTTCTTGTAACTGGGTGAAAATGCAATGAAAATGATTTATTGACATACAATTGTGGAAGAAGAGCAATATCTTTCAACTTTGAAAATAAAAGTTTAGAAGTATATTTTATATCAACAAAAATTAGTGAGTACATTTCTAAATGAATGACAAGAAGACTCAATGTATGATGATCAGTAATTACCCAGAAAGCAGTCGTGTAAGGTCAAGAATCTAAAAGATGAAGCAAAATGACCCTCTTAGTTGATATGAAAATGTTACTTGTAAATGCTCTTCCTTCTTTCATTTTCTCCCTGCTGCCCACCTCCCCCAGCTCTTCCCAAAACACACACATGCACACATTTTGTACTTCAGTGATAAACTGGCAATCATGCTAGAACAAGTTGAATGAGTATCCGCAGTAGCTATATTTTACCTTTTGGAAGTTTGTGATTGCTTCAAAGGGATTTGGCTTTGTTGAAAATACCAGTGTTTTGGATAACTGTGCACAATGAAAAATCCCTTATAAAGAACAGAGCATAGCTCTCCGCAGGTCGGCCAAGCCGCCTGAGGCTCCTCAGCTGTGTTCCTGTTCCTGCCCACAGCACGGTGAGTTCCCAGGAGCGGCTTGAAGCCCCGCTTTCATCTGGTGTTCCGCTCAGCTGAGCGGGTGCCTGCAAAGCCCAATTCCATCCCCCCTACACACCTTCTGGCTCTTGTGCTACCTGCTCCCACACTACAGAGGCACAGGGGATTATGTTTCACATAGTTAAATGTGATAGATTAATAACTACCACAAATTCTCATTTTCCAAGCTGTGCTTGATGCTTTGGTGTTGCTGATTGTAACATTTGGCCTAACATGGTGTGATTGCTCTAATCAGTTTTCCTTCCTGGTATAAGGAAAATGAAATAGCCTCAGAGTCATTAGAGCCTCAAAACGTAAACACAAACCATATCTGGAAGACACCTCTGAAAAGCAATCATTCCACCAAGGGTTTGAAAGCACAGCAACAAAGATATCTGCATTAAGCAATTTTGAAATATCAACCCAGGAATTAAACCAAGGACAGTAACAAAAACAAAAATGAGAAGACATTTAAGCAAAGCACAAATGCAGGCTTCCACACCACAAAAAGGAAATTCTGGGGGAAATGAGGTGGAAAAGACAGATAATCAACCACCTGAACACCCTGAACTGATAGCACAGGAAGTAACAAAGCAGATATATGAGGCTCTAGAAAATTTCAAAGCAGAAATAATCTCCCAGATAAATACAGAGATGGTGAGTAGAGGGAAAGACATGATTAGAGGCTCTAGAGCAGAAACAGACAAGAAAATAGATGAGATCAGAAACATGCTGGAAGCCGTGAATGCCCAGCATAAGAAAGAAATGGAAACCATGAAACAGATTCAAACAGATATTCAGGAGATTAAAAACTCCATTGA
>NW_004624774.1:11733598-11744770 GCF_000247695.1 Heterocephalus glaber | reverse complement strand
ACGTGTAAATACCAAATAGTTTCTCTAGTGTGAGAAACTGAAAGTGTAAATAAGGATGAAAATGATTAAAACAAATAATTGATAATTTGAAATAGAAAAGGTCCAAAGGTGGAGGGGTGGCAGGAGGGGAAGGGGAAGGGGAAGAAAGGAAAGGAAAAATTACGAGAAAGAAAAAAAAAATGGAAACAAAGTCTATGTAAATAGGGAAGGGTGGTGGGGGTGAAAGGCACATAGGTAATGGGAAAAAAATAAGAACTAAGATACATCATGTTCAGGTACAACACCCAATGATAAATGTAAATGTTTTGTGTACCTAAAATGTACCAATTAATATATAAATTAAAAAAAAGAACAGAGCATAGGTCATTATGGCATGTTTTTGTGCTCACAATTATGTGATTCTTATCAAAAGTGTTCATTCATTTATTATTTGCTTCTAATCAATCTCACAAGTGTGTAGAATTCAAGAGGATGTGTGACGTTGGAACTATATGAAATGTCATATGTGCAAAATATAGACTGTAATGCTCATCTGGTTAGAGTGGAGCTCCAAAAGGATTGGTGTAAGAATATGATTGAGACCTCATTTCCAGTGGTTTACGCATGAAACACATACGATTCCTCAAACACAATATCCTTGGTGATAATTAGGACAGTAGATGGCTCTGAATCTGTAAAATTGTCCCCATTACCTCTCTGATTTCAGCTGCTCAACTCATGTAGTCTGATATTACCTCCAGATCTTTATTTTGGTCATAATATTTCTCATCCTCTTCCTTTTCTTTCTCTTTCTTCTATTCCTCCTCCTCCTCATCATCATACTCTTTCTCATCCTCATGCTCCCTTTCCTCCTCATTGTCTTCTTCCTCTTCTTTGTTCTTCCTCTTCTTTTCCTTCTGCTTCTCCTCCCACTCTTCCTCCTCCTCTTTCTCCACCTTCCTTTTCTTCTTTAGCAGTACTGAAGATAAATCTATGTCCTTGCAAATTCTCGTCAGACACTCTACCACTGAGCTATGCACTCAGCCCTTTTTAAAAATTTTATATTGTGTCATGGTCTAGTTACCAAGGCTGGCCTTGAACTTTTGATCCTTCTGCCTCAGCCTCCTAAGTAGCCACAATAACAGGTGTGTGCTATGATGCCTGGAACAATCTTTTTTCTTAAATGTTGATGGTACCATGAAGTTTTGAAGTATGCATGGTTGAGTTTTAGACAGACATTCGTACATGCTGAAGTTAACATTGCTCTGACAACAAAGTAAATGGTACTTGCCTTTTTAGTAGTATTGCTTAGGAGAAAGTTTCAATTTATGGGAAAACCTTCTAGGGAAGATGGCATTTGTTTAGAAAATTGATGGAGCTGATAAATGCAAAACATTCATGTTTCATACAGTTCTTCAAGTGTTAGAAATAGTCAACAAATGATCAATTGCAAAAGTCATTTTGAAAATTTCAAAGTATTTTCAATAAGTATTATTGCTGTTGCTTAATATACATCCCTTCCACATTTCATATTGGAGTTTAATTATTATGACAGTAGAAAGAAGTAGGACCTCAAAGATCTGATTAAATCATGAAAACTTCAGTCTCATAAGGAGTTTGGCAGTGTTTTTTGAGTGCAGGTTCAGGGCTCTCCTCTTCTCTTTGGCCTCTTGCTGTCTGTCCTGTGAGGATGAAGCCAGAAGGCCCTTGCCAGATGCCAGCATCTTGTTACTGAATGACTTGGCCTTCAGAACTGTGAGACAATACCTTTCTATTTGTTAGAAGTTACTCAAACCTCATGTGTTCTGCTGTAGCAGCACAAAACAGACTATAGTAACTATTTGTTAAATACTTTCAAAAAATTATTTTTAATGATGTATCATATTCTACTTAGTTAAATTTTACTGGGACAATTCTTCAATATTTGAACTCTAAGTATCTGCCACTCTTTCTACAATTATTTATGTTTGTGTTCTAATCTCATTCTTTTAATGAGCATATGTCATAGTTATCATCCAGTCCTACTTTATAAATCAACAATTTGAGGCCTGAATAAGTCAAACAACACTGTCAAGGTTGATGTAAAGTCCCTATGCTTTGCAACCTCTGAATAGAACTTAGTTTTTGTTTTTTAAATCTACTGTCAGCTGTTTGAGAAAAATCTTAAATAAAATTCTGTGTTTAAACTGAATTCTTATTGTCTCCTGTAGCATATATACTGTCAGGGTTAAAAAGTATCTCCACCAATTTCTTTTTCTTTTCTTCTCGAGCATTTGGTCTATTTTGTTATTTCTCACAAACTCACCTAAACTGATATTTTTCTACTTCTGAAAGTAATTTTTGGGTTTTTGAAAAATGTATATTTCTGAGTATCCCAAGATGTTGTCATTGTCATGATTTAAACTAGACATTGTGAAAATTAAGCAAGTTTAGTTGTTAGGTATCTACAAATGTTCTTTTTTCACTAAAATTTTATATTTCTACTTTAAAGCAGTGCCAAATGCAAAGTGTAAGAACCAGATACACAGATAGACACATAAAAGAAATTATTAAAAGTTAGTCATTGATTAAATGTTCATTAAGTTCCATTTACTTTTCAGACCCTGTATTATACTAATAATATAGTTGGACACTAAGCCCCACCCTCATGGAACTTATTACATTTTGATCAGGAGTGCACATGTGTGTGTGTGTGTGCAATGTGTCGGCTGGTATTGATTATTAAGGAGACATACAAACTCAGATAGGAAGGATAGGGAATTCTAGGAGCCAGGTTCCTGAAGATGGAGGTTATTTTATGTAGCATGACCTGGGAAGGCCTCTTAGAGGAGGTGGCATTTGTTTAGAGACCCAAAGAAAATGAGACATCAAACCATGCATTTATCTTGGGAAGAATATAGCAACAGGTAACAGAAAGCAAAATATTCTGGTATTTAAATTTGTTCACGTTTTAAGTTTGAAGTGCTCACTAGAAATCTGAGCAGAGATATAAATGGGTCCAGGAGAGATAGCTATTTAGACATTATCAATTAAGTGATACTGAGGACATGATAAAACTAGAAAGTAAGTTAGATAGACTAGAGAAGAGGTTGAAAAATAAAACCTAAGTCATTACAATATTTAGAACTTGAGAAGATGAGAAGAAAGCAACAAATAAAACTTTGAAGAAGTCTATTGAAATAGAAACATAACCAAGAAAAATTAAGGTCTAGATGGTGAGAAGATACTTTTCAAAAAGAAAGTTAGCAGCTGTCCCAAAACAAGAACAGTGAAGTAAAATGAACTCTGAGGACAGAGTATTGATAGTTGTTCCCAAAGGGTTTAGCATATTATTATTTGAAGCTATCAGGAAATGCCTTAATACATACTAATTATCAGGTGACATGCCTTAAAAATGTAAGGTGAATCATATTGTATACTTGAAGTGTACCGATAAACTTAATGACAAAATATAAGGTGAAATAGTTATGTAGAAGATTAAAGAGTACCGTTTGTTACGCCACACAAATATAGGCTGTTGAGTGGGTCCCTGTGAAGTCACTGTGCCTGACCATCTGTTATCTAAGCTCAATCTATACAAAGCAAAAATCTCCTAGAAGATAATCCCCATAAGATCAGAAAAGTTGTTGCTCCCTTTTATCTCTGTACTTCTGGAACCTAAATAAATCCCCACTGAATATTTTTGAATGATTAAGTGAATTAATTTAATGATGGAGTAATGATTCTAAATTTTCACCTATATAAATACTTAATTTTTAGATATATTACATATTAAGATAACATGAAAAAACCTAGAATATTAACACAATGACCACATCACATCCAACCTTTAAAAGCAGGTAACTTGTTTCACAGCTTATATATAACTTAATCAGGCCTCCGCATGACCATCCCACTTCCACTCAGTAATAACTCACTAATAAGGTCCATGGACTGGGGGCTCACTGTATCCTTCATTGTACACTGAGAAAAAAATATAACTCTCAATATGACAGTAGTTTTTAGCCTATAGAATTTGAATTGGATATTTCTCTTCTGTACTTATAAGCAGATATTTAAACATAAATATTAGAGATTCCAACATTTCATAATGCTGATCCAATTAACTATATGAATTTACTCTTAATATAACAATTTACATCTGCTCAATGTTTAAAGGCACAGATGTAGAGATGCTTGAGAAACATCCTGACCCCCAGCAATAAGAGATCATTCTTCTGGATAAATTTGCAGAATTAACAGCTAACTTCTTGGATGGTCTTACTCCTTAGTCCTAAGCAATTGGTGCCTTCAGGCCATCAGGCAGCTTGCAGCTGAGCCAGCTCCAAGTACATCAAGTCATTGTAATAGCTTCTTGAAACTACTTAGCCTGTCTGAGAATAGAGAAGTACAAAAAATGTTTACCTAGAAACAGTAAGAAGTGGCCCTGCAAGAGTTCCCTATTTTTGAGGAAGAAGGAAGTGAGCTAAAATTGAAGACCTCTAGGAAACTTGAGGTCCAACGTTTGTGTTTGGACTAGGCACATTGTGGATATCATGTATACTAAAAGTGCAGAAAGCTTTCTAGTACGACTGAATCTTATAGCGACTGACAAAATTAACATGAAAAGTTCCACTTTTATATTTCTCTTGATCTACTTGATTCATGAAAATATGTAGAGCGTTCTTAAAATGCTCATCTAATCCAACAGACAGGCTGGTATTGAAATGAGATACTCTGTGAAGAATTCTAGAAGACTGAGTATATACTTTGACATCATGGTATTTCAGAGGTAACAGTATTTGAACTTAAAAAACCTTAACATGAAATAGTCTGAGGTCATATAACACATTATTTAAGACTTCATGTAGAGCTGCAGTATAACAAATGCAATGTGGTATTGGCAAATGGAGAGACATAAATCATCAACGAAATATAATATAGAGTCTAGTTTCAGATTTTTCACATATGTATACAATTGTTTTTCAACAAAAGTGACAAGGAAATTCAGTGGGCAGAGGAAAATCTGTCACCAAATTATGTGATAACTGGAAACACATCTTTCAAAAATTGAGTTATATCATACTCCAAAATTAGTTATAAATATAAATGTGACATCTATACAACTATAGAACTTCAAGAAAAATAAGGGGAATTATTTTAGGACATCAGATGCATGAACCATAAAATAAAAAAGCAAAACAAAAAATATAACTTGGAGTTTATCAAAATAAAATAATTTCCTCTTAGGAAAATTCTGTTAGGAAAATGAAAAGGCAAGCCCCAGAATGGGAGAAAATATTCACAATATGTATTACCTGATAAAGGACTGGGATCCATATAAATTATCTATATTCACAAATAAAAGGCCATGCAATTCAAAACAATGGGCAAAGCATTTCAAAAGACAATTCAGAAAGTAAGATATATGGCAAGCTCCTTAAAAGATGCTCAATATTATTACCATTACATAAAGAAATGCAAATTAAACCCATAAAGAGCTATTTTCAAGTTTACTGAATATTTTCTCTATAATCTGAATTCTGCTTTTAATCCCATCCAGTTATTGTTTTTAACATATTATTTTTCAATTTAAAGTTAATCTTGAGATATATTTGTATTCATTCAATGGAAATTTCATTTATCTCATTAGCAATATTTATAATCCCAGTTTTAAATTTTACAAAAACTATAATATATGTAACTGTTATTCACATGTCGATAATTTCAAATTGTGTACCAGAAATTTTGGTGTTATTCTGCAGATTAAGGATCAGCAAACTGTGGCCTGAGGAGTGGCTTCTATTTTTTGTAAATACAGTTCTACTGGAATATAGGCAAACCTGTTTGTTTCCACATACTTTCTGGCTGCTTTTAAGCTACAATAGTTGTGTTGAATAGTCGAAAAAGAGACTATATTACCAACAAACAAAAGTGTACCCTATTTATGTAGTACTTTTCAGGAAAAGTTTGTTGACTCTTCTTGTAGAGACTCTGAATTCTATTGTATTTCTCCAGAGTGTTCTTTTTTAAAATTTTTCATGTGTAATTAAAATTCATGAGCTTCATATTGGAAGGTTTTTTATGTTTTATTTTATCATTTTTTATTGTTACATATTAATAGTACATTATGAGTATATTCATCATGGGGAGTTGGTACATGTACATGACATTTCTTAATTCCTTTTTGTTGACCCCTCTCCTTCCCTCTTTCCATCTCTCTGCACCTCTTGGACCCCTTCTCCTATATATTTATACATGTTTGTAGTACATAATGATCATGTTCCTTGTAGGAACTTGGTGCATTGTATACAGACTCACAACCCCCCCGTTTTTTATTTATCTCTTTTCCTTACTTTCTCTCCCCTCGCTCCATCTTTTGATTTCCTTCCCATATGCAAAGGATCCATCTACTATTTCCTGCTGTCTATTCTCTATTTTGTTCTTTCTTTATTTATTTTTTAGTTCTTTTATTGGTACATTTTAGGTATACAATACATTTACATTTATCATTGGGTGCTTGTACCTGTACATGATGTATCTTGGTTCTTATTTTTTTCCCATTACATGTGTGCCCTTCACCCCCTCCTCCCTTCCCTATTTACATACTTCGTTTCCATTTTTTTTTCTTTTCTCATAATTTTTCCTTTCCATTCTTTATGTTTGCCATCTCCTCCCACCACCCCTACCCCTTTGGACCTTTTCCTATTTCAAAGTATCATTTATTAGTTATTAATCCTTTTAATCCTTATTTACACTCTCAGTTTCTCATACTACAGAAACTATTCGGTATTTACACATGTGTGTCCTATTTATTTCACTTAAGAGTATGGCCTCAATATGCATCCATTTAGCTATAAATGACTCTAGTTTCTCATTCTTTATGGCTAAGTAGTACTCCATTTTTAAAAAATAACCACATCTTCTTTATCCAGTTTCCAGTTGATGGGCACTTGGGCTGTTTCCAAGCTTGTTCTTTATTTATACATTGAATTTCTCATTTAAAAAATCCATGTGATATTTAAGCTTATGTGTCTGATTTACTTCACTTAACATTATGGTCTTGAGGTGCATCCATTTTCCTACAAATGAATCAACTTTATCCCTCTTTATGGCAGAGTACTATGCCATCATGTGTATATACCACATTTTCTTTATCCATTCATGGGTTGATGGACAGTCAGGCAGTTTTTAAGATTTATCTATTATGAATTGTCATGTTATACACACGGGTATGCATATTTCACTGTAATATGATGTCTTTAACTCTTTTGGGAAGATACCTAGTAGAGAAATAGCTGAGTGAAATGGAACTTTTATTTTTGGTTTTTTGAAGAGTCTCTTTATTGATTTCCACATTGAGTTATACCAGTTTACACTCCCACCAATGGTAAAGGTTTTTTTTCCCCCAGAGCCTTTCCAGACTTCGTTATTATTTCTGGAGTGAAATGGAATCTCAGTCTTGTTTTAATTTGCATTTCTCAATTGGCTAGAGATGTTGAAAATTTTCTCATGTATTTATTGCCTGTTTGTACTCCTTCATTTGAGAAGTTTCTGTTCATTTCACATGCCCATTTTTGGAGTGGGTCTTTCAATTTGAGGTTATCTTTGTCTAATGGGTAGCAGAAAAAAAAAATTCCCATTCTTTGGGTTGTCTCTTCACTCTGTTGGTGATTTCCTTTGCTGTGGAAAAGCTTTTTAACTTGATGTGATCCCATTTGTTTATTCTTGGTATTATTTTTTGTGCAATTGGGGTTCTATTCAAAAAGTCTTTGTATACTCTATGCTTTTTCTTAAAGAGCATCAGTTAGAAGTATTTGTGGAAAGAACTGTTGGAGGCAGATGTTCAGTTTTTGTTTCCTTGAAAGACTTTTTTAACCTTCAGTCATGTATAAAATTTTAACTGTGTTTAGAGACTATATTGACAAGTTTTTCTCCCTCTCTTGCTTCTTTGAATACATCATCTATTTGCTTCCTCACATTGGTGCCAAGATGTCATCTTTGCCATATTCCTAATCTTAAAGAAAATGTTCAACATTTTAGTGATTATTTTGATGTTTCCTGTAAATTTTTCACAAATATTCTATAATAGCAAATAAGTTTCCTTTGATGAATAGCTTGCTTAGATTTTTTTAAAGTGTTAAATTACATCATATATTTTTGTGACTATATAGAACATAATGTATTTTTATGTTTATGAATAAATTAATTTGCTTGATTACATTAATCAAATGTCAAATACTAAACTAACTTTATATCCTAAGGAATATTCTCACTTGGACTAAGTCAATAAATGAGATAAATCACTATTTTTGCTTTATTTCAAAATTTTAGTCTGGTTTGTGTATCATAAATTTTGTCTATAAGTGTGTCCTCTTTATCTTTTCTCTGGTGAGTTTATATGTTTCTTGAGAGAGTGTTAATTTTAGATCAGGTGCAAAAAGAGTAACAATTATTTTTAGTTTCAGATAATAATGTGTTCTGTGAAAAGAGTTATTTAAGCATTATTCCCTAGTATACTACATTTGTAATAAAAATGTTGAGCTATTGAAATTGTATTTTGGGGTATAATACATGGAAGAAAAAGAAATTGTATGTCTAAGGATTCTTACTTATCGATCCATGCATTAAAATTGCTTTATCATAACATGAATTTCAGAATATCTTAGTGGAATTATTTGTGTAAAGAAAACATAGGTATGGATTAACTTTGAAATAAATGTTATGGTATATGTGTATGGAGAATTCATCTCCCATTTAAATATATAATGTGGAATATTCACATAAACATGTTGAAAGCCTACTTGAGATAAACATCCAAAATTACATTAAAAGCTTTTAATAATCCTTTTTCATTATGGAACAATGAAAAAAGAAAATGTTGAGTTGTGCATTTTTGTTGTATATTCACCTGCAAAGCATTTTTAAGTTTTAAAGTCCTTTTCTTAACTGATAACATTAAGAAGTTTTGCCAAAAAGTTAAAAAATATATGTGACTTTTGCCTATGTAGCATATGGAGAATGTTTTGTTCCAACTTCGTAGCTCACACCACCCCATAGAAAGGACATGGCAATACATAGCTCTAATATTACACATCTGAGACATTCCACCTTTTAAAAATGAAAACAGTCTATATCACTTCTTCAACATTTTTCCTGTCTTGCTTTTGACAGTTCAGTTTGAATTCCAGACTCATAGTTATTTTTAAGACAGAGGGTATAATTTACTTACCATAAAATCTCTAGACCTGCAGAACAGTAAGTATACAAAAGACCACCTCATGAGTGATTTATTCTACCTGACTGTGATTATCTTGAAAAGCTGCCAACTTTGCTTTTTATGCTTTCAGTGCCTCAAGTGAGAACCAGTTAGATTACCTGCTGTTCTAAATAGCAGATAATGGTAGGTCAGAATTCAGACCACCAACAGTGTTCAACAAACAAGCATTATGCTGAAAGGACTGTGGAAGTTTGGGTTTTTAGTTCAAAATGCAATGGTTAACTAATGAACTTGACTAACCTAATTTTTTGTTATAATACAACTAAGCTTTATTGAATAGAAATAATGCAATTCTGCCTTAGAGGGATTCAGCATTTGATCCTGTAATTGTAAAACATTCTTGATAGAAAGATCATGAGAAGGTAAAAAATGTTTAAAATATAAAATTCTCCTTCAGAATTAATTCATGTGCAAGTGTATGCACAAAGTTCATGATCAACCAGAGGCCTTTTAAGAGTTTAAAATATTGCAGAGGCAAAATATTGTTGTGGATTCTTTCAAATAATTTCCAGGATGGATATTTGAGAAATATATATGCAAATAAAAGCTATATGAGGGGAAACTATAGCCTACATATAAGAAGATACAGTTGTGTGAAATATTTTAAAGCAAAGAAAATGTCTTTTACTGCAAATAAAATAAAGAAATAAAATATATCACTCTTAGACTGTTGACATTAGAAACTTGCAAACAGTTCAGGAATCTAAATTTGAAAATAAATAGAAGAAAGAAAATAATACTCTAGGAGCTGTGATAAATTCAGTATCAGAGTTGTGTGTTAGTCAGAATGTGTTTCTGCAACCAAATACTTGTGAAAAACAACTGAAAGAAGGAAAGATTTATTTTGGCTCACAGTTTCAGAGGTTTCTGTCCACAGTTGTCTGGTTCCATTTTGGTGGACTGAGTTGAAGCAGAACAACATCATGGCAGAAGGGTGTGGTAGATCCAAACTGCTCACCACATGACTGCTGAAAATTGAGAAAGAAGGGAAGAACCAAAGAGAAACAGGTCATGGACCAGACAGATCCTGCAGAGGCAGCCCCCAGTGACCTAATTTCTTAACAGGGCTCTGCCTTCTAAAGGCCACCTCACTGATGATGTTCTGAGTGGATTACTGCATTGAGAAGGTTAGCACTGTCCTGATCCAGTCTCTTCTCTAGGCCCATCTCTGAACATTGTTGCACTGGGGATCAGGCCCCTAGTACATGAGTCTTTGGGGGACATTTCATATTCAAATCATAACAAGTTATTACAGTTATAAACATCCTATTTGAAACATTAAACATGCTCCTCTCAGTGTATTTAGATTAGCTATGATTTTTAGTTTGTTTTGAACACAACCACCAGAATAAGCTTCTGAAGATAGCCTTTTCACTTACTAACCTGCTAGTCAACTGCTAAGTGATTTCATTTGTCCTACAATTATGGGATCTCTGGTCTTTTGTGGTTCTTTTCTTTTTTCTTTCTTTTCTTCCTTCTTTCTTTCATTCTTTCCTTTATTTCTAACAAAAAGACACAAATTTATTACATGCACAGAAGCAATTATATGGTATAATTACCCCTTTTTTGTATCTTTTCATCTTGCTCTTCACTATTCTTTTGTATTACAGTGGTCTCCCCTTACTTGTAGGGGATAGTTTCAAAGGTTCCAGGGAATGCCTATGTATAGTTCATACATAGTACTGAACTGTATATACACAGTATTTTTTCTATACCAATGATAACATTTAACTTATAAATCAGATGTAATAATAGATTAATAATAATAACTAATACTTTATAGACCTTGAGAAAACAATCCAAAAATTCATTTGTAAAAAGAAGAGACCTAGAATAGCAAAAGCAATTCTAGGCCACAAAGACAAGGTAGGGGGTATCACAATCCCCAACTTGAAACTATACTACAAAGCTACTGTGATAAAAACAGCATGGTA
>NW_004624774.1:11685981-11708722 GCF_000247695.1 Heterocephalus glaber | reverse complement strand
GTCTAGGTTGGAAGTTATTTTCTTTTAGGGCTTGAAATACTTCACTCCAGGCTCTCCTTGATTTGAGGGTTTGTGTTGAAAAATCTGCCATGATTCTGATTGACTTTCCTTTGTAGGTGATTTGTTTCTTTTCTCCAATTGCTTGTAGGATTTTGTTCTTCTGTTGGGTTTCTGGGATCTTGATTATTATATGTCTAGGTGTAGATTTTTTTTGATCATGGCTAGTTGGAGTTCTATATGCCTCACTTATCTGTATGTCCAATTCTCCACCTCTGTCTGGGAAGTTTCCTACTATTACTTCTGTGAACAGTTTTTTATGTCAATTGTACTTTCTTTTTGTGTGTGTGTGGACTCCTATCAGTCTTATGTTGTTCTTCTTTGCATCATCTAGCAGCTGTTAGATTGATTTCTCATTGTACCTTACTATTTTTAAGAAATCTCTGTTTTCATGGTCCTTAACCACAGTCCTGTCTTCTATATCTGATATTCTCTCTTCAGATTCCCCTGATCTGTTGTGCATGCTTTCAATGGAGTTTTTAATCTCCTGAATATCTGTTTGAATCTGTTTCATGGATTGCATTTCTTTCTTATATTGGGTGATCATGGTTTCCATTTCTTTCTTATGCTGGGCATTCATGGCTTCCACCATGTTTCTGAGCTCATCTGTTTTTTTTTTATCATTTTCTGTTCTAGAGCCTCTAATCATGTCTTTCACTCTGCTCACCATCTCTATCATTATCTGGGAGGTTATTTCTGCTTTGAATTTCTCTAGAGCCTCATTCATCTGTTGTTACTTCCTGTGCTATCAGTTCAGGATGTCCAGGTGGTTGCCTATCAGACTTTTCCACCTCGTTTCCCCCAGTATTTGCTTTCTGTGGGGTGGAAGTCTGAGTTTGTGCCTTGCTTAAATGTCTTCTCATTTTTGTTTTTGGTACTGTCCTTGGTTTAGTTCCTGGGTTGATACTACAAAGTTGCTTATTGTAAGTATCTTTGTTGATGTATTCAGAACCCTTATGGAATGATTGCTTCTCAGAGGTGTCTTCCAGATATAGGTGTTCTTTAGGTTTTGAGTCTCTCCTGGCTCATTTTCTTTATACTAGGAAGGATAACTGAGTAGATCAATCACAGTACCTTTGCCAAAGTGATACAGTCAGCAACACAATAGCATCAAGTACCTCTTAGAAAATAACAATTTGTGTTAGTTATTAATCTGTCACCTTTAACTGTGTGAATTAAATCAAGCTCAAGGACCAACCCAACATATGTTTATAGTGAATAAACTCTTCAAAATAGGAACTTTACCCTTTGGGATAGGGAGTTAGAAGGAGTTGGGGAGGAGAAATTGGTAGGTAGAAGGATATGGGAAGGTTAGCAGTGAGGCCAGAGGGCACAGGTGAGAGTAGGAAAGAGAAGAAAAGAAAAATAAAGAAGAAACATGAATTAGGGCCAGAACAGGAACACAAAGGGAGATGAAGAATAATGTGGGACAGCAAGGGAGTTAGGGAGAGAGAAAGAGAGAGAGAAAAAGAAAAAAGAGAAAAATAAAAAGTTTAAGAGTAGAAAAAGAAGAAAAAAATTAAAAATAAGAGCAAAAAAAATAGTGGTAATTTTGAAAATAAATAAAAGATAAAAATGAAGGGTCTCCTTCAGGGTATGTTTCTGCTCTCACAATAGACAATGTGGGCAGCAGTGTGCAGTTGTAAGTCAATGAGTCTCTGCAAGCCAGTCACACACCTGTGAGATTCTGGCAGATTTCTGGCTGCAAGTCCCAAGTAGAGCTCCTTGTCCTCCTGCAGGGTTGAACTCTGCAAGGTTCTCCTGCAGGTTCCAGCTTCCCTTCCCCTGAAGATAGTCCAGGTTCTGATGGGAGGTGATGATCCCTCCAACTTACCAAGTTCGGTGGTCCATTGTGCCTTTATTGCAGAGATTCTCTTCACTTTTCCAGTGGGCTTCAGTTTTCATCAAGGAGCCTGAGAGAGGCCCTCTCTCTGTTGTTCACTTCTGCAGCTCAGGACAATAGCCTTTATGTCTCCCTATGCCTCTGTAGTCTGGAACCAAGTAGCTGCACAGCCAAGAGCCCAGAGGTGGTGGTGGGGGGGGTGGTATCTGTTGTTCTAGGTGACTGCTTGGCTAAGCTGGCGGCTGGTTTGTGAGGTTTTTGATTACAGTTAACTTCTATTAAATCCTTATTTATTGTGCTGAATGATTCATTCAAACCATAAAAAATATGTATTCGGTAAATAGGATTTCATTCACACCTTGAGAAAAAATGAGGTAAGTTTCAGAGCATTGCTGCAATTTTTTCTCACAATCGTTTTTAAATATTATTGCTATTAAGTACAAAAAATCATTCATGGTTAGGAGAATCAAGTTGCTCCACCATATTATTTTACAATCACTAATTTTTACTTACTTTCAACGTGATTATTGTTACATTTAGCATGTCTTCTGTGACCATCATCTGTTTGATTTTCAGAAATAAAGAGAGGTTATCAAACTCCTGTCTGCATAGTCCTGGCAACCATTCTTTGATGACCATAGAAACAATCTTTCTTACTACTTTTGTTTTGAGTCACTGAAAAAGAAATAAAAATTTAAAAGATAGTGATTACACTCCCTTTTCTTTTTGCATGATATCTGTCTTAGCTAATTTTCCCAGTTAATAGATGCTGCATGAGTTACAGATTAACTAGAATGAAATGATAGAATTTCAGTGTAAATTCTCAAGTCTTTCAAACACCTTGACTTTCAAAAGAAGGTTTTGCTGTAATGTTTATGCATGAACTTGGTGGAAATTCTTTCAGGAAAAACGAAGTATATAGGATGGTGCTAAAATTCTATCAGCCTCATGGTTACAAGGAAAGATAATACCCTCATTCACTAACATTAAAAATCAAAACTGCTACATTTACTGAAATCCCTGCTTCAGTTTAGTTCTAGAAGGACTTACTTTTGTCCTTCTAAATTATTCATTTCTCAGAATGTGTCAGTTTTTGTGTTTGTACAGCCTGAAATCTCCTCTCCATCCTCTTCATCCTATCTCCATGACAAATACTGAATGCTGTGTTACAAAATAAGTGTCTGTGGGCTGCTTTCATGACAAGACTTACTTAATTCTGGAACTTGAGCATTATATTACAAGGACAAAAAGCAAGTGCAAACTTACTTTCGGTCTTTTTTTTCATTCCACATATTTTGGGCTGTATGCAGACATAATTTGCTTGCATTAATTCCAGTGACTACATAGACCAGTGAATGATTTTTAGTTGTGCCCTGATTTGTTCACCTAAGACATAACTTTTGGAATAGTGGTGTAAGGCTGGCGAGTGTACCAGCAGGACCTCAGCACCTGAACATCTGGCTGGAGAGTGGAGCATGTGGAGTTCCTGTAGCCGGACCTGTAGTGCTGGGACCAGCAGTCGAGAGCGCAGATGTCCAGGGTAAACCAAGTGCCTGCATGTGGGAGGACATTTTTTCTTCAGTTTAGAAATGCAAACATTGTAACAATAAGCTATCTTATGAAGTACAAGAAGCCACTCAAACCCTAATCCACTTTGGGAAAAAGCGGAGTTCCTCAAACTACTTGTTTTACATAGAAACTAACTTTTAAGAAGAAAATAGAATTGAGATCTTCTAATAATAAAAAAAGATTCAAATGGTGATTTTTGGATAAATTCAATCTTGTATTTAAGTAAGCAGGGAGATATATATTTTAAAAGCTAGGTGACCATTAAAGAAACTGTGAGAATAGGAGATGACAGGACTCCAGAGAGACAAAGAATGAGAACATAACTGAGAGCAATAAAAGCTAAGACTAATCAAAAACATGCTGAACACATACAGACAGGGATTATTATAACATCAGTCTGTTCAGGCTGTCACTCCAGAGAGGTTCTGGGAAAGTGAAGAAATCAGTTCAGCCTGGATGCTTTGACATTGTCTGTCAATGATACAGTTCAGTCACAAGTAGTTTTAAAGAATTTGTTTGAAATCCTATTTAAGAATTCTAAGAACCATACTTCTTATGGGAATTTCAAGCTTTCTGTTTGACCCTCAAAGTCTGCCCTATGCTCTTATAGGTTATTTTCCATAGTAAGTTGGCTCTGATTCCTCATGTATTTTGGAAGATAAATTGATCAAACATTAAAAAATATTTTTAAAAAATAAACATGGATTTCCTACTTTCTTTTTAATGTACCCAATCTTTCAAAAGTAGATTTTAACATAAGGATCATATGCTATTAATATAATAGTTTTTAAAATTTTGTAAATTGGTATTTTTTTTAAAAGTAAAATTGATTATTTGTACTATCTTTTCTAGGCTGGGTTCTGAAGCAAGGGATTGTAATGGTCCCAGAAAACAATACAGAATTTGTGAGAATCCACCTTGTCCTGCAGGTTTGCCTGGATTCAGAGACTGGCAATGTCAGGCCTATAGTGTTAGAACTTCGCACCCAAAGCATGTGCTTCAGTGGCAAGCTGTCTTGGATGAAGGTATGACCAACCAGCGCAACACCACCTTAATTAAATGCATTTCTAGGTTTGCAAAGTATTTTATAACAGTAGTGTTATTATAAAGATTATTTTCTAGATATTTGTAAAATTTATCTTTTCTACCTTTACCAGCTTCTAACAACTTGAAGCATTAAAAAATATATATGTTAGAAACATAGTGAGATATTATACATATCTATTAGAAAAACTAAAATAATTGCAACAATAAGTGCTGGTGGAGATGAGGATAAATAGGATCTTTCAAACATTGCTGTGGGAAAATAAAATGATGCAGCCACTTTGGAAAAATAGGCTGGCAGTTTCTTATATGACTAAATACACATTTAACATACAATGTAGTAATTATATACCTGAACAATGGAATACTGCTCCATTACAAAGAACTATTGATTTATGCAGCAACATAATGAATCTCAGAGCATTATGCTGAGTGAAAAATACCTATGTCAGAAGGACGCATGTTGTATAATTCCATGAGGATAATACTTTGAATTGAAAACATTGCAGAGATAGAAAAAAATTAGTTGTTTCCAGGGATTAAGATAGTGTGGAGGACAGGGACGGGCATTACTATAAAGGGAATAGTTTAGCATCTTGACTGAGGCAGTGATTACACAAATCTACACATGTGACAAAATGGCATAGAACTACTGTACATGAAGAAATGCCAGTTTCCTGCATTTGCTATTATGAGGTAGATATGGAGGTAAAAGCATTGGAGAAACTACATGAAAAGTGTAGGACTTCTCTTTACTAATTTTGCAAATGACTATAAATCTATAATTATTTCAAAATAAGGATTTCATGAAAATCATATGGTGCCTCATGGGTTAAAAATGGTAATACTTTCCAATGGTGAGTGGACTAGAGGTTTGAGTTACAGTTGCCAAAATTCATGGTGGATTTTCTAATTGTATTGGCTATTGTGCCACTTGTCTCTAGTTCATAGCCCCCACTTAGTCATTTGGATTATGATTCCCATCATTCCAGTAACATGCCTGTCAATAACCTAAACACCATTTGTTCTCAATTTCAATGGCCCCTTGTGATAAAACCCTTCCCTCTGTTTAAGCCCTTGAGCAGCAATGGAAACATACACACAAGATGACAAATTATCTGACTCCCCCATGGGTTTTTAAAAAGCCATCAGATGATTACCAGCTTGTGTTCCTGATATCAACCACTTATGGTCAAATCTCTCTATTGACATGTTTATCTGTTTTTTACCGTATAGCAGAATTGTAATTCCTCTTCCTAAGTTCAGTCCTCCAACTATACCCCAGATGGCATCCTATCTTTCTCTTTCATATATGCTTTGATCACCTCTGCTTTTTCTTATACCTTGAATCCCTCCTGTTTTTGATCATTCACAGTAACTTTAAAACATGCTCAGAATTCTTCCACTAAAACATGCAAATCTTCCCTCAAGCTCATAGCACCTTGAGGTGGGGATTCATGCATTTCTCTCCTCACATCCACTATTTTCAGAGAGTTGTGAGGTTCCATCCCTCTTTCTTACCTTCAAGCTGGATTGTACTAACACAGCCCTCCCTATTGTCATTAGGAAGTCACTTGGAAACTGGGACTAATGAATGCTTTTCTCTCCTCTTTTGCTTGACTCACAGACCCATTTACCTGAGTGGTCATACCTTCCTTCTGGAAACACTTGAGTGCTTTGATTTGCAGGACACAGAAGCAAATCGCCCTCCTTACCATATCTCTGACACGTTCTCCTGGCTATTCCAGATGTTACTCTGTTTTCATTCTACATTTCTTCCGAGGTGATCTCATCTGTTCCTGTGCCTTCAAATATGTGGCTATCACATGAATTTATGTCTTCAGCCAGATTTTTCCTTTTAGCTCCAAACTTGAATGCACAACTGCCCAAATGAAGTGATACTTGGGTATCTAAACTTTCAAGACCATATTTATGGTCTTAACCATTCCTGGCAATGTACAGTTCATCTTTTGTAGTGTCTCCTATGTCAGTGAAGGTGACACTAACTTTTCATTTGCACAACCTAGATCATCTGCGTAGAAGGACATTTTGTGGCCTGCTGCTTTAACCTCTTCACTGACTCCATCACTCCTTTTTTAGTCTTTGATACAGACAGGCCAAATTCCACTGCACCCCTCGGATAGATGCTCACTCTTTTTCTGAGACTTTGTACCAGTAGGTTTCTAAGTAATAATGCCCTTTTGTTTTTGAGCTTTGATTTCTCTCCCTATTTACTTACCTCAAAACTTTTGATTATGCTTTTTGGACTCAGTCTATATCAATTTCTCTAGTAAAAAATGTCCCCAGATCCTCTAAATTGGGTATGTACCTCTTCTCAGTAGGCTATATGTAATCTATAATAACACATTTCATTGTATCAGTTTCCTTCTAGTATGTTCTCCTAGCATAGTCTCTGGTGCATATTAAATTTCTGATGAATATCGGTTCCATAAATTTAAACATATTGTCAATATTTTTTATTGTAAAAATATAATCAGTATGACTATTCACACCATGGAAATCATCATTTGATTATTTGAGTGTTAATTCTATATCTACTTGTAACTGGCTGTGAGATTTAATAATATTAAATTCACTTGGGACCTGCTTACTCATGTGAAGTGTTGGAAATATCTTTTCTCTAAATTAAAAGAAAATCAGAATTAATGGGGATCTACTTAGAATATTAAAGCTACTGAAAATTACAAAGAAACTCTGACTCATCTAAAGCAATGTTTAAAATCAGTGATTTGTAAGAGCTTTATAACCAAAGGATTAGCATGATTAATTGAATTTGTTTTAAACTTATTCATAAAAACACCAAATTGTACATATTTATAGGGTACCATGTGATGTTTAGATATATTTATATATTGTGTAATGTTCAAATCAAGTTCAACATATCTGTTTCTTCTAATACTGTCTGTGGTAAAAACTTTCAAAATCCTTCCTTCCTTCTAGCTTCTTGAAATATGTATTACATTATTGCTATGTATGATCACTTTGTTGTACAATGATACACCAGAACTTCTTGCTCCTATATAATTGTAACCTATTGCATATTCATAAATCTTTTTCCATTCTTCTCTCTTCCCCACTCTCCATGGGCTCTGGTAACCAATATTCTTCTTTCAACTCCTATGAGATCAACCATTTTATATTGCACATATGAGTAGGATTGTGCCTGCCTGTGTCTAGCTTATTTCGCTTAACATAACATTCTTCAGTTTCTTCAGTGTTGTTGCAAATATCAGCATTTTCTTCTCTACTATTGCTGAATTATATTCCATTGTGTATTTATGCACATTTCCTTTTTTCAATTCACTGAGTTATTGGTACAATTTAGGTGAACATTATGATCACATTCATCTTTGAGAATTTGTACCTGAATATGGTATATCTTGATTCTAAGTTTTTCCCCATTCCCCTTCCCTCCCTTCCACCCTTCCATCCCTCCCTATTTACAGAAGCTTGTTTCCATTATTTCCTTCTTTTCTTATTTTTTCTTTCTCTTCTTTCCTTCCCCCGGCCCTCCTTAGTTCCCCTTCCCCTTTGAATACTTTATTCCTATTTTATAATATCTGTTATACATTTCAGTCCTGATTTGCACTCACACCAGAGAAACTATTTGTTATTTACACATTTGTCCCACTTATTTCATTTAAGAATATGGTCTCAAGGTGCATTTATTTAGCTATAAATGCCTCTAGTTTATCTTTCTTTATACCTGAGTAGCACTCCATTTTATAAAAGAACCACATCTTCTTTATCCAAACACCAGTTGATGGACATTTCAGCTGTTTGTGAGATTTAGCTATTACAAACTCTGGTGCTATAAACATGGGCATACTTATATCACTATGGTACAAAGCTTTTAATTCTTTTGGGAAGACATCAAGAAGGGGGATAGCTGGATCAAATGGAACCTCTAATTTTAGTTTTTTGAGGAATCTCCAGATTGATCTCCACAGTCATTGCACCAGTCTATACTCCCACCAACAGTGGAGAAGAGTTCGTTTTTCCCCACAGCCCCAACAGCATTTGTTATTGGTTGATTTCTTGATAGTAGTCATTCTTTCTGGAGCGAGAAGGAATCTCAGTGTCGTTTTCATTTGCATCTCATGAATGACCAGGGATGTGGAACATGTTTTCATTTGCTGTTTCTACTTCATCTGAGAATCTCTATTCATTTCAGAAGCCCAATTTTGGATTGGGTATTTAAATTTGGGGGAGGAGGTCCTTACTTTTTTTGAGTTCTTTATATATTCTAGATAGTAGTACTTTGTCTGAAGAACAGCTGGTAAAATTTTTTCTCCACATTGTGGGTTGTCTCTTCACTCTGTTAGTGGTTTCTATTGCTGTGCAAAATCTTTTTAATAACATGAAATCACAGTTGTTAATTCTTTGTGATAGTTCCCATGGCACTGAGGTTTTGTTCATAAAATCTTTTTCTATGCCAGTGTTTGCAAGAGTTCTACCTAACCTATTTTCCAGCAGACTTAGTGTTTCTATTTCATTAAGTCTTTGATCGATTTCTATTTTAGTTTAGTGCATGGTGAAAGATATGGGTCTAGTTTTAATCTTTGGCAAGTTGAAACCCAGTTTTTCCAGCATCATTTGTTAAAGAGGCTATCCTTCCTAGGAAAAACTGGACTTTATGAACAAAACCTCAGTAGCATGGGAAATCCCACAAAGAATCAACAACTGGGATCTCATCTTATTAAAATGCTTCTGCACTTTGTTTCTGATTTTAGAGTGAAAGCTTTCAGATTTTGTCCATTTAGTATGATGTTGACTGTTGGTTTTTTGTATATGGCTTTCATCAGGTTGAGATAAAGATAATCTATTTCAATTTTCTGTAGGGTTTATCATGAATTAATGGTGGACCTTGTTAAACTCTTTTGCTGCATCTATCTCTTTTATGCATCTTTGAGATGATCATAATGTGTTTGTTCTTGACTCTGTTGATATAGTGTGTTTCATTAATTGATTTGCATATGCTAATCCATCCCTGCATCCCTGGGATGAATTCCACTTGGTCAGGGTGTATGATCTTCATGATCTTCTGAACTCTGTTTTCCAGTTTCTTATTGAGGATTGTTGTATCTATGTTCATTAAGGAGACTTTCCTGTAGTCCTCTTTTTCAATTGGGTCCCTCTCTGCCTTTGGAATCAGGGCAATGCTTGCTTCTAGGAATGAATTTAGGAGTATTGATTCCTTTTCAATTTCATTAAGGAGTTAAAGAAGAAGGGGCATTAGGTCTTCTCTAAATTTCTTGTAGAATTTGACAGTGACTCCATCAGGACCTAGGCTTTTCTTTGTTGGTAAGTTTTTATTTACATTTTCAATTTCATTGACTGATACTGGTTTGTTTAGAATTTTTATATCTTCTTGGATCAGCTTTGGTAGTTCATATATATCTAGGAATTTGTCCACTTCATCTGTGTTTTCCGTCTTTTTAGAATACAGGTTCTCAAAGTAGGTACTGATGATCTTGATTTTTCCTGGGTCTGTTGTAATTTCACTCTTTTCATTTCTAACTGAATGGATCTGAAGTGCACATTTTCTTCATCGGTTAATCTGTTGATAAACACTTGGGTTGCTTCTATTTCTTTACTGTTGTGAATAGTGCTGCAGTGAACACGAGAGTACAGATGTCTCTTCGACATATTGATTTCATTTCCTTTGGAAATGTACTCAGCCATGGGATTGTTGAATCATATTATAGTTCTATTTTTAACTTTTTGATGAACCTTTGTACTATTTTCTGTAATAAGTATTCTAACTTACATTCCCATTAGTGGTATACAATGGCTCCCTTTTGTGCACATGCTTGCCACCCCCTGCTATCTTTAGCTTTTTATAGTAGCCATTCTTACTGGAGGAAAGACTTATCTCACTGTAGATTTAATTTACATTTAACAGGTTAGCATTTTTAATAATTTTGCAACACATATTAATTACACACCTAAATCTGTAGAATGAACACAATACACAATAATAACTCGCATTTATGTGTTTTAACACTGTGGAACAAAATGAAGTATACAATTCTTTCAAGTCTCAAATCTTAATAATATATGATACCTTAAAATACAAGTGAGTATATCTGTTATTTTTATATGATAGACGAATCTGTTAGTAGCAGAATTACATGTAGGATATCAATGAGTTTGTGGGCATGCGGAGAAAGGGGATGTGTGGCTTTAGACATTCAAGTATTTTTACACACTGTGTGCACTGAGATTTGGCTGAAACCCATGCCTAATGCATATCTTGGAAAGGGTGAGTCTTCTAAATCAAGACAGAGCCTGCCTGCCAAGTGCTGGCGTGTTACATGGATCACCACAGTGCCGTGGTCTCAAGGGTACACTCCAGGAAGGAAGATTGGTGTCAAATGTTTATGTCATCTGTAAAGCTAAATTAAGCAAAAAATTGACAGTGTGTTATAAAAGGAAAAATATGAAGACTTTGATCTGACTTCTTGTTTGGAATGTGAGTGGAATTATCTAGGAGACTAACTCCTTTCAACATTACTCATATATCTGGTTTGTTCTTCTCTTCAATGAAAACTCCAGAAAAAGAATTCTATATACCAGTTTTAAAGTGTTACAATTATAACAATTGTTTTTAAGTCCAAAGATATGACATAGTAAGCAGTCATTGAATAAACATAACCTACTTTGAGGTGTGAGAGCACACTGAAGTGCTTTATTGCAGTTTATAATGGCATCTTAAAGGAAAACTTCAAAACCATGCATATTAAAGGCCTTGTTCCAACTCCTCAAAATTGTATTCAGAAGCCACATGTGAAAACTACTTGAAATGTTCAATTCTGAAGGCTCATTTAACTCTCTGTCTTCTCTTTGCAAAGTGATACACTGTTCCATGCCTCTGGCTGTTATTTGATATTTATAGGATGCCATCAGCATACATGGAACTTTACTGAAGACATAAGGGAAGATCAGTGTCAGACACTGTAAACTAGTTTTCATTCTATTTATACAAGCTTAATAAATAGTAAAGGGCCAGCCTGGTGTAAAGCCAATAGAGTAGTAATGTAGCATAGAAATTGCTCTGAAGTTTCAGATTTAGATAATCATACTACTAGTGTTACCAAATACTGTAGCTTCTATGCTTAGAAATAGAAACAACACTTTAAAAATATTTTGCCACTCTTTGAACTTATGTGGCAAACATTCTACCTTATTACTCAACAAGGTACTGATGAAGGCATTCAAGAATTCTTCACCCTAAAACATCAGTTCTCAACACAGAAGTCATATATATTGACATGGTTTCTGAGTAAGCAGTAAGGGGGTTTCATTTCTAGCTGAACTCATCAGCAGTTGTACATCATGATAGATGTTATCATGGGAGTGTACTATATTTTTAAACATCCTAGTAATGGAAAATCTGAAGAGAGAATTAGTCATCTTAGATGTTCCTTTTCCCTTTAGTAGTTTTTCAATTAGAAAGTGTCATATGCATAGTGGAATTTCAAAGTGATACATTAAGAAAGACTTCATAGATAATGTAAATATTAACCAGGATTTAAAAATAGAATTTTAATAAGTACTTAAGATCAATAGAAAATTATTCTAAAATTATGATCAAAAATTGAGTTGTGCAAAATATTTTTCAAGTAGAATGTTTGATTTGCTTTTGGCAGAGGTCTTGTGCCAGAAAGTAGTAAAACAGTACCTTATGAAAATAATTTGAAGCCAGATTTCTTAAAGAGAGTAATATTCAATGGTTACCCATTTTTTTCCTGCAGCTCATCTAATACTCACAGTTACCTTTTAGTATATTTTAAAAAATTCTTTTATTGGTACATTTTAGGTATACAGTACGTTTACAGTTATCATTGGGTGCTTGTACCTGTACAGGATGTATCTTAGTTCTACCTGTAGAACTAACAATTCGAATATTACATTACTCAGTTACCATGGAATTATTTAATAACCAATAGGAAAATAAAGCTTAAAATAAAAATATATATGGAGTAAATTTTTCTCTTTTTATCACTCTATGCAGATAAACCATGCGCCTTGTTTTGTTCTCCTGTTGGAAAAGAACAACCTGTGCTTCTATCAGAAAAAGTAATGGATGGAACTTCTTGTGGAAATCAGGGATTAGATATATGTGCAAATGGCAGGTGCCAGGTAAGACATTCCACAAGAAAGACTGTATGTTGAGGGAGGATTGTAGGACTGTTCAGAAGCTTCATAGCATGGTGGAAAGCCTTGGACTAGGACTCGGAAGATGTGAGTATAGTCTTGACTATAATCTTGAGCAAATTTTATCTATTTTGAAAGTCTACTTCTTCATTTGTGTAATGTAAGAATTGGACTAGGTAATCCATGAAATCCACTACCAGCTCAAAGAACCTGAGATTTTGATTGTTAAATGTGCATATTACAGGCTTATTTATTATTATATTTTATTTATTATTTTTTTTGGTTCTGAGAATCAAACTCATCACCTGGTGCTTTCCAGGCAGGTGCTGTACCACTGAGCTACATCCCTGGCCCAGTGCTATGTGAATCTGGTGATCTTCCTTACATTAAACTTCTCTGAAATGCATTGTGACTTTTAAAGGCATTAAAATACTTCAAGACTTTGACTTCTTAATTAAAATTTTTCATTCAGTCTTTTGATATAACTGAAAACATACCGTTTGTTCTCACAGGAATCCGTAAGCTTGGAATTTGACAAGAGTATCTTGTTTTATCACAAAATGTACAACGTCAAAACAATGTAGAATTCTAAACCTAGTAAAGGAAGGGCATCATGAACAGCTTTCTGCTAGTGGCCCAGTCTGGCTCTGTAAAGGATAAGGAAGGCTCAAGCCTATGTTGTCACATTAGTTGACACCTCCATCGTGCCACTGATACTGGTACCTGCCACCACTGAGATGGCACTGCCTTTTCAAAGTAGTTCATCCTCTGCTCTTGGATTTATGCAAGCATATTTTGATAAATGTGGCCACTTAAGACTACTTAGTATATAATTTATAACTTTCATTTTAAAACTATGTGCTTCTTAAACTATAGATTGTATGTGTATTTCTAACTTTTCACTTAGACATATAAACTTTGTAATATGTTAGCTACAGCAATAGAAAAAGACTGAGAAGCTGCTAAGCACCATTCTATTCCATTATTTAACTACTATTCATTGTTTTCAATTAGAGACAGAGCAATATAGACAGTTTTAATTCTTCAAATCACTTTAAGGTCTACCCTACAATTTTTCCTCATGTACACAGAAGGACACATTTATTCTTAACTAGGATTCAGAGGATTTTTTCCTGACTCCTGCTTATCGTCCTCTTCACAAATGTTCTAAGCATTTCCGGTGGTGATTGCTTCTTTCTTTTACTCTCTCCCTGAATAAGCTTTGACTGGCTGGTCACAGCTCTCTATTCATGCACAGTTTGGTGTCCTTTGACACTGATGGGCCCTTGGACACAAGAAAACAGAACTGTAATGCACAGTTTCAATGTGATTTTTACTATCCCAAGATATTCATCCCAGAGCTGCACTTTTTAATCTGATTGCTTCCCCGACCCCCAACCCCACCGACACCAATCACAGTCAAGGATCTTGTTTTTGTTTCTGTTTTACTTAATATTTTAATTTTTTTCTAAAATAATGAGAACTTTTCTTAAATGAATTATCATCAGTTTATCTTCCAAATCAGTTTTGATTAATAGGGATTATGTGAACCTATAAGTTGTTCTGGAGAGTATTGACATGCTGAATTCTGAGTTCTGAGTATACACAACTTGGAAAAAATAGGATTATGCTTTCTGAGCATCAGTGGAGGATAAACATTATTCGCTAGAAAAAGAGTCAATTGATTTGATCTCAGAAGACTCCCATTGACAGAATTCATCTGAGAGAATATAAACATTAATTCTCTAGCTTTTCGTGTTTTCTTTTATCAGGTGTGTGAGGTGGTATTACATTTATGTGCTGGGTGCCAACAAAGATGGGAATAGAAGTTTATCTATGAACTGCAGTGAAATTAAATATTTGTTTTCAGTTTTCCATAAATCTAATGCTTAATATTTACCATCTGTTTTACAACTTCTTTAGAAATGAAATAAACACAGTAAAGTGTCTTTGTTCTATGTTGAGTAGAATTAATTAAATAAATCAAGTTATGTGCAGTAGAAATGTGATTTATTTGTGAATTTATATAAATTTCATTTTCTCAATATTTTCTTCCAAATTACTTTAGGATATTATTTAATACTTAATATAAGAAAAATACTCTCACACTATCCTGCAATTTTGTCATTTAACAGATTATATTATTTTACACGAGCTTGCTTTATAGTTTGCACCAGAGAATATGGTATTTTACTAGTTTTCCTATTAATTATGCCTATGTTGTAGAAACTAGGTTCATCCTTAATTTGTTGCTTAAAAATGAAAAGAAAACAATTAATTGATGATGCACTCTCATTCTCTTCTTACAGAAAATTGGTTGTGATGGTTTACTAGGGTCTCTTGCAAGGGAAGATCATTGTGGGATATGCAATGGTAATGGAAAATCATGCAAAATCATCAAAGGGGATTTTAATCACACCAGAGGAGCAGGTAATTGTTCTTATTTTTCATAATTATTAGTTACTATAGTCTTTGGGTACAGAAATTACATTGAACTTGACTTAGAAATAACAGTTATGATTCTATTCAAGATATTTGCAATGGGTATTGAATGATTTTTTTGTGATGACATACAATATTTTTGATCCAAACCAGAAATTCGAACAAGCTCTTTTCTCAATAATGAAAATATGAAGTCATCTGTTGTGCATTTAATAAGTAAGAGCAGCAAGGGAATAATCTAATTTGCATTGGCTAATATTATCAGGTTTCTAAAGACCTTTTTCTCCAAGGCAAAGCATGTCTAACAGAAAATAATTGTTTGCAAAAGCCTGGAGCAACCACTGAGAATATCAGTCTTTAGATTGTCAGCTTTCCATTTTCCTTTTTTAAAATTTCTTAAGGTTTTCCCTGAATTTCAAGGGAATAAACTTTGGGAAATACAGGGCTGATAACAGTATAACATACTGAAAAATTTAGAGAGGAGAGGTTCAGATGATGTGGGGAAATTTTCCAAATATATTACTAGTAGAGGTTTCATTTTCTCTTTGTTGCTTGATCTATAAATACTAATACTCAGGGACATGAGAATGAAATAACAATGAATGATATATGTATGTGAATATAGAGATTCACAACAGTGATACAGTCTGAAATGAAATACAATGTTTCACAAAGATGCTTTATATGAAAAAAATGTTCTGTGCTCAAGCTTTCAACTGTAATGGGAAGAAGAAATGTTTCCTGTTTCTGTTAGTTTCTTACCTGGATACATATCTGTTGATCCATCACCTATGACTCATTATTATTATCATTAGTGTGCTTATAGCACACACATTTTTCCCATTTAAAATTTTTCTTGTTTAAAAAGAACATCAAAATCAAAGACTACAACAGATATCAGTTATATTTCAAAGAACAAGATATTTATGTTTGAATAATAAAGACTGAGTTCATTCTAGATAAGAATTCTTCAGAAAAGAAATTCAACACAGCCTGAAGATTGAAGGTAACATTTTGGTTAGACCCAAAGAAAATAAAAGATAAGCAAGCCTGAAAAACTTGGCAACTAAAAATAACTAAGGCCCAGGGTAAATTGGAGATAAATATCTCAATTTTTGAGGCTCTGTAAAAGGTGATAAGTCGTACGTGTCAAAATCTGCCAGCACCCATTAATTAAGACGCACTTAGTTGAAACATTCTCAGATGTTCAACTGAGAAATTTAAACAAGCTGTTTCTTCTGATTGTGATAAGAGAAGCCTTTACAGTGCAGAACCTAAGTAAAATCTGAAAGACCAAAGAAATGTAAAGCCACCAGAATATTAGAGAGAAATTCATCCATAGTTACTGTGCATGGAAATACTTCACCAGCAGACACTGAGGAAACTTAAGCACTGACTTCTTTATTTAATTGTAATAACACTTCATTATTCCACTATGTATAAAGCATAGAAATAACATTAAAAATTCAGTGATATTTTAAATTTTGACTGCAATTTTGTGGCTGCTTTCCCCTCAGTCATTTACTCCAACCCTTTTTAAGCTTATCCCCTATTAATTTCCTCTTTTGTTTGTTCACTAGAGATAAATTATATTAGCAGCATTTGCTATTTGGAAAATATCAGAGGTATCTATGATATTAAGAATATCAGAACTGATAATGTGACTTTCTTCCTTACAACTTTGTAAGTTTTATGTTGCTCATTAGGAAGAAAGCAGAATTGATAACTTGAACCAGAAGGTCCTACATGGTAGTGTTCCCAATGTCTTTCCAACCTCACCTCACACCAAGTTCCCTTTTCACTAAGTCTGAGCCACCAGTTTTCCTACAGTTGCTCAGATTCTCCCTGCTCTCTCAGCACCTCATATTTGCAGATGTTCTTCCTCCTTCCTCTTAACTTCGCTGGTTGGATTCCTGGACAGAATGTAGTGCAAATGTTATTTCTGTAGTGAATTGATTCCCAAACAAGCTCTGTCTCCTATAACTTCTGACCGCTTCTGCTTGTACTCGTAAGGTGTAGCTCTGATCACATTTGTAATTTTATGTTTAATTATATTGTATTGCTTGCTAGATTTTTTGCTAAATTTTAACACGAGAAAAAATACGACTATTTTGTTCAATGTCATATTCTCAGTTGCCAGCATCATGTAATCCATTAAAATCTTTTAATTTAATTAATAACAAAACATTGTTCAGAACTTTAAATTAAAAAAAAATGTTCTTAATTCTAACATGGCTTCATCTATTTGAAACTTTAGGAATGTTGTATTCATTTCTCTTGAGACTATTTTATCCATATAGCTTATGGACTTCCTAGATTTTTTTTTGAAGGATATACAGGCTTTTTGATCCAATTGGCCATGCACACTGTGTATATATCATTAGTAACACACGTGAAGACACATGTGGGTGTTTTCAGCCCTGCACTCTATTTAAAGACTGCTAAATCATTTTTGTTGGAGCTAGAAAATAAACTTAAGAACTGTTTCTTTTTCCTTAGTATATTTATTGTGTCTTTCATTGTATCTTTCCTAACTAAGCAATAATTTCTTAAGGAAATAAAGGTAAATCATGTGTTTGACCACATAATTATCAGTATAGACTAAGAAAAACTATCCATACAATGTGTTATTCTTAGTATACCAAAAGGAAGATATTCTCCTCTATTAGAAGAATGTGGTCATAGAGATTTTATTTGCTTGGTTGGTTGCTACAGTCTCATATATTCTATTTTATGAAATAGTGACAGTTGCAGTAGGAAGTAGTGGAATTGAACAGCTCTTACTTCAAAGTTTGGGTACAGTGTTGAAAGCATATTGTTTTCTTTACCTTTAAATGAGAAATATAATTTAGGTTGAGTAGCCCTTATCCCACTGCTTAACACCAAAAGTACTTCAGATTTGAGAGTGTTTGAGTTTTGGAATATTTGCATAGACTTTACCAATTGCATATCCCTAATTCAAAAATCTAAAATCTGAAATATTCCCAAATCTGAAACTTTATGAGGATGACACTCATAAAGTTTTGTTTTAGTTTTTTTTTTTTTTTTTTTGGAGCATTTCAAAATAGGAATATTCAACTTTGTCTACCTTGAATGGTATCATTATGGCTAAATGTAGCAATACATGTAAAGTATATAATAGTTATCAGGATATAGAATTTGGTGAAAATATGTTATTACTTCATAATTAGTAGATGAAAGAAGTTAATTATTATTTGCATTTTATGATAGCTGATAAAGAGTGAAATCTCTGGCTATTATGTGAGAAATTTCTCTATGCAAAACATTCTCTGACACAAGGAGCAAATTTATGATATCGTGACATCATTTGGCTTTACATTGAAACTTTTTTTTTTTTTTTTGCAGTACTAGAGATTTAACCCAGGTCCTTCGCACTGAGCTTTATCTTTTTCTACTTTTATTTGGAGACGGGTTGGCAATGAGTCTTTAGGTTGCCCAGAATGGGCTCAAGTCCCAGAGTCCTAAGATTGCAGATGTTCCAAATTCTAAGCTATGCAATACCAATTTTTGCATTCACCTCTTCAAACAACATATTTTCTCAATTGTGCCAAGTGATTTTCTAAAAAATATTTAGACATTCATTGACTGGCTGTCTTGATATGGCTTTGTTTAACATTTTTCTCCCTCTCTTTCTTCTTTAAAATTAGTCTAACTCACCAGCCTTGTAACTCATTCCAATTGAATAATAGAGAATTGCTCTAGATATAACTTCACACTTAATTATAACTATTGCTCTAATGTATAGTATAGTTTTGAGTTTACTGCTAAATTCAAACAGGAATTCACACATACTACTTCTAGTCTTCTTTTTTTAACATCCTGAAATTTAATATCTTTTGCAAACACATTACTGAATTGCTCACAGATTAACAGTTACCCCTGATTTTGATGTCTTGTGAACCACCCATTGCTTTGCTTTTTGGTGTCTCTACAGTAACTTATGCAGTTTAGCAGCAGCAGTTTTTAAAATAGCTCATTCATGTGATTTCCCTACACAAAAAGAGGCACAATTTCCTGCTTCTCATAATCATTTCTTTTCAGTCTTGTATTCTTATTTATTTCAGTTCTCTGTTAAAAAATGTGACAGTCACCAAGGTCAAGACTTTGACTTCTCTTTTCGCTCAATTTTCTCCCTGGCAATTTAAATCTGTGGCCTACATACTGATTCTGCAGTGATATCACACAAAGGTATATGGATAGCCTGACCTCTCTCCAGAGTTCCAGATGTTCCAGAGCTGTTTAGATGTGTTTTACTAGCATGTTGTACCATTTTGTTAAATGCAAAGGGTAAAGAAAAATAAATTATCTCTTAATGTCCCTGTTTCTGTAAGTGACAGCTCCATTCTCACATGAGTAATACTGAACCATTGTGTTCAGTGTTTATTTCCCCCTTTCTTTTAGTTACCAAGTTCAGAATTTTTGTTTCTTCACAATGTCTTCTGCATTTTCTGCCATAGTCTTTCATCCTGGCTTTCAGCGTTAGCCTCCTGACATTGATATCAAGAGCTATACCCTGTAAATCCTGCATATTGTTCTTATAAGGCCTCAAAAGGAGAATCTAATTACCAAGGTCCTCACCATGTTCAATAACTATAAATTGATCAATTTATTTAAACTCTAGTGGAATCACCCTCTTACATGTTCTCATTCCATCAGAATTATTCAAGAGCTACTAACAGCACCATTTATCCCATATTCTTCTTTACTCACAATGAATGTTTCCTTTTTCTATAGCTATATACTTTCTTACTTTGGACATTCTAGAAAGACCATGCTCTATTTACTTCTTTATGAAACTTTTCTTAATATATATGCATTGCTCTCTGCTCTGAATCATAAAATCCATCTTATTAATTAAGACGAGTACAGAATCTTTGAGTGGTTTGTGACCAGAGAAGTTGGGGAGACAGTTTAAAAATTCTAATTTATATTCTTTGGCAGGAAATTAACTATATTGTTTTATGTTATCTTTTAATTTAATTTTTGCAGTTTTATTTAATTCATATTTACATTAGATATTTATATCTTGTCTTCCCATATTAATTATAAGCTTTCTGAGGCAGAGATCACCTTACCTTACTTCTAATACAAATACCCACCAACAATATGTTTCTATTTTCATTGCTGCCTATCTTGTTCATATAGTGTGCAACTCAATGATTAAACACTTCCTGATTAATTAAATGTGTAACTCAGTGATTAAGCAACATTCTTGATTTTTTAATGGAAATTACGACTCTAAAAAGCCGTGCCTCTATTTCCAGCCACTGCCACCAGGTGGGGTATATGCAGTCTTTCAGTATATGATAAATAGTTAAACATTTTCAGGAACTTGAGTAATTAATAAATGAGAAACAACTCTGGAATTAGCTCTTGTGCCTTTTAGAAACTTTTAATCAGACTTTTATCAGATACATGGATATACAGAGAAACACTAAGAAGTGTATTATTTAATATCATTGTAAAACATAACCATTCAGCTAAAAGTAGACAACTTCTCTCTGTGTCTGTCTTCTGCACTAAATGAAATCTTGATTCTCTTCCTGCACACCCTTTCCTCTTGTTCCACTTTATCTTATTCTCTTATTTTACTTCAAGCATTTTGGCCCTAACTTGTACTGGAAAATCTTTCCTGAGAAACACCCGATCCTTTCTTGCATTTAGTAGTCCAATACTTGCAAAGGAGACACCAGATTACTAGGTGCAACCTTACACTTACTTGTCTCCAGCTCCAGTTTCCAAACAGTTTGCTAATCTCCTCTTGGGAATGCTGAGTTTCTCTTGTCCTACACTAAACTTCTCCAGAGACTGGTCAAGGCCAGCTGGATTCTCCACAGCTGTGTTTCCTTCACTCTGCACTTTCTGGCTTAAAGGAGTGCCCACAGCAAAATCTGAGGTTATTTGCCACAGTCCACAATCTACCATGTTTCTAATTAGGCTAACCCCGACACTTTTCCTCTCCTCACAATTTTAGGGTGAATAGAGCTTTTCTGCATAAGATACAATTTCCTACCTGTCTCCAGTAGAACTCAGCATGCTTCTAAGAATCTTCTTTGCTTGAAATCATAACAGCTTTTATTTATACATAACAACTTTTCTTTCCATAGACATAGAGGTATAGCAATAACTAAATCCAAAAGGAAAAAAAGACAAGTCAATTAAGAAAAGAGATTTTTTTTAAGAACTGCAGATTTATTTCATATTTTATTAACTTTTACAGGTTATGTCGAAGTTCTGGTGATACCCGCTGGAGCAAGAAGAATCAAAGTTGTGGAGGAAAAGCCTGCACATAGCTATTTAGGTAACCCGTATTACAGACACAGAGACGATCCAAGTACGAGCCCATCTTCTTGCTCTGAGACTTCTGTGATGACAAGGAAGTCAATCTGTTTCTAGTTTTATGTTTGAACTTCCCAGGAAGCGCTTCTTGTCATAATGAGCAAGAATTTCTATCCTTCTGTCCCAGGGGCTTCCCAGGAGCAAAAGCAATCTGGTTGTCTATATGTTTTGAGGGAATTTAAATTGCTTCCACATGTTAGCCTATGATAAATGAAAAAAAACGCATTGAATAATTTTGGTATGCTTTATTCTAAATATATACATTTATTTTATATCTATCTACATATGTGCACAAATATGTATACATATTGCATGTACAAATGCACATGTTTATTTTTGTGATGATTATCTTAAAATTAAGAAATTCTGTGCTTTGAAAAAAATTCTACATAGTTGAGGGTCCTGATCTTGCAGTGTACAAGGATTCTCTGTCTTGCTTCACTTCAAGAAAACTCACCTGTGAAGCAAATATTTTTTAAAATTTCAAGTATTACTGTAGAAAAGATGTATTGACTATTTAATACTTTACATCAATTAATAATTTTAAAATATATTGAGAAAATACTAAATATTAAAATTATACTTGCATATGTATTATTTAAATCTAAGTCATGACTTTTGTATTCATGACAGCCATACATACAGAGACAAAATATTATCATGGTAAACCAAGGAATAGATATTCTTCAAGAATTTAAATATTTTGTTCATATCATCTTTTTTTTAAAGTCCTCAGTATGTAGTTTCTTTGGAAAAATCATGCCCTCCTTACACTTCCTTAAATGAGCAATAAATGTCTCAATAGAGAAACCCCTTAACACATGGAAAACAATCTATCTTACATACTTGTTTCTGCTCTAATGTCAAAAATAATTCAAAATTAGTTAAAATATTTTCACTAGAATTTGCTTTGTAATAGAGGAAAAGAGATAGCAAAAGAAATCCTTTCATCTGTGATATACTCATTAGTTTCCTATTACCAATGTATAAATTTAACAAAATTTACCTACCATGGTTTTTAAATTCTTTTTAAGTACAATTAGATCTCAGATATCCAAATTCAAATTAAAAAAATAATACTCTGTTTTTTAAGACATTGGGTATTAGATGATGTCAATAGATTTATTTATTTTTAATTCTTTCATTGGTACATTGTAGGTATACAACACAATTACATTTCTCATTGGGAATTGTACCTTTACATGATGCATCTTGGTTCTTATTTTTTCCCCATTCCTAGCCCTC
>NW_004624774.1:11579620-11682325 GCF_000247695.1 Heterocephalus glaber | reverse complement strand
CAAATATTTCTAGATTTTCAATAGATATTTTGTTAGGAAATTCTATTTCAAATATTTTATAGAGAACATAATGTGATTTCAATTCAAACTTTTTATAGTACATGCTTTGTATTGGTTAATGTTTCATTATTTATACTTGAAAAAATTATATTCAACAATTGCTTACTTAATCTTCTCTAAATACTAGTTAGGTTCATGTGATTTAGATCATCTATATTCTCATCAATATTCTTCCTATTTTATCAACTAAGGAAAGAGAAGTAGTGAAATATCTAACAAAAGTTATAGATTTTTTTCTCTCTTTTCCATTACATCAGATTTTGCTTCATGTATTTTGATGGCTTAGCATATATTTAAGACTATTAGGTTTCCTTAATAAATTTTCTCTCATTTTAATTTTAAATTACTTGCAATGTAAATGATATTTTAAATGTCCCTTTTTATCATTGGAACTAGTCCTTATTGTGAAGCTCAATCTGTATGATATTAATATTAATGAGTGACTGTTTCAAGTTTTAATACATTTATTAGTATCAACATCCTTCTTTCACACAGGCATATTCCCATCTGAAGCCATTTGCTTGTAGCATGAAAAATGTTCTTTAACAATTTTGCTACAGTAAGTCTGATAACAATAACTTGCTCAGGTTTTGTTTGTCTGAAATATATTTATTTTGTCTGTGGGTCTAAAGGATATTTTCATTGGATGTAAAATTCTAGATTTTATTTGTATGTTTGTTTGTTTTCATGTTGTTTTATTTTTTTCATTATTAATGTAGTATTTCATTGTCTTCTGACTTGGACTAGTTCTGATGGTACTAGTTCTGATGGTATGCCCAGTAAATTCTTGAGTCTTTTTGTCCTTGTTTATAATGTGTCTGTTTCTCTCTAACCATTTTAAACAATTTTTTCTTATTATCATGAGCTTTGTATGGCTGCCTTTATATGTTTTCTACATGGTTTCTTCATACTTTTTCAATTCTATGTATATGCTTTCTACCAGATTTAGAATATTTTTGAGCACCATGTCTGCAAATAATTAGTATGACCTCACTCCCTTTTCTGACATTCCAGTTACACATAGGTGAGTCTAGCATGTATTTCTTGTGAGTCACTGTTGCTCTGTTTTTTTTTTTTCTTTTAATTTTTTTCTCCTCTGCAGTTCAAATAGATTGTATTTAAGTTCACTGACTCCTTTTACAATATCCAATATCCTCTTAAACTCACCAGTGAGTTTATTCTTATAGATATTTTATTTTTCTATTCTGAAGAATTTAATTTGCTTATTTTCATAGTTTATGTTACTCTTCAGCATTACATTTTTTAAAATTTCTGTGCACATCAATCATATTTATAATAGGTGTTCTAAGGCTGGATCTGCTAGTTTCATCATCTCTATTATTCCTGAATCTCATTTTATTGAGTAATTTCCCCCTGATTATGATAGGTCACATTTTCTAACTTTTTTGCATATCTAGAGATTTTTAGGAGTTTTTTGTTTTTGTTTTTGTTTTTGTTTTTTGAGACAAAGTCTTGCTATGTTTTCAAAGCTAGCTTTGAACTTGATACATAGCCCAGGATAACCTCAAAGTTGTGATCCTCCGATGCCGGCTTCCCAAGTATTGGTATTATAAGCCTGTAACTCCACTTCCACCTCTCTAATAATTTTTGACTGGATTCCAGACATGGTTAATATAACATGACCAAATGGCCACATTGTTTTGTTCTGTATTATTGAGTATTGCATTTCATTTTGCTGAGCAGTTATTTTTAAATTAGCTAGATTTATTAAACCCTTATTAAAGTTTCATTAAAGTGGACCTAAAATAACTTTTAAGATTAGTTCAGGCTTAATTCTTATATATGACCTTTCTGGGTTCTTTACTGTGTACTCAGAATATCTCACCATTCTGGTTACATAGAACTCATGTGTCTTCTATTCCTACTTGAGCTCTAGGTGTTGTAAAGTTTAGAGGCCCAGGTAGTTGGGTTTTTCCCTGGCTTACAGGAGACATATCCTGCTTGTTGGGCTAAATTTTACCCCACAGTTTCAAAGAACACCTCTGAATGGTGGAAGTCTTTTTTTGTGTAGCTCACTCTTCCCCAGTACTGCATAAAACAGATGCCAGTTTCCTTAGCCAATTTGACTCCATTTCTCTGGGTCCTCATCTCGCTAAAGCCCTCATCATCTATGCTCCACTGAGGTTCAACCTCCCAGTGAGGGGTCTGGCAAATTTTTCAAGCCAGAACCCTTGCAGTTTTACAGATCATATCATGTGTTCTCCATCCATTAGTTGACAATTATCTAATGTTGAGAAGAGTTGTTGAATATATTGTCTATTTGTTTCTGGTGAGAGAGATAGGATATTTCCAGTTCATTCAGTCAGGGCCAGAAGCAAGATCCCTGAAAACACACGTTTAAACATCATCATTTAAAAACAAAACTAAAAACAAAGAAACATCACATACCCAAACTAGTGAATCTTAATGTTAGGTTCCTATTAAGTCGATGTGGATTTGCATGTATATGTGTATGTGTCATTTTCCACAAGATGAACCAAAAATATGAATTGAGTCTAAATATCATATTTTAGCAACCCTCTCAAGAGGGTATTTCAAGCATTTTTATTAGAGATCTTCAGGAAATATTCCTTTATAATTTTACCCTGAAAATGTGTTAAAATACTGGAGTGGGGAGGTTGTATAAATGTAGGCCAAAAAGATTTCTCAAAATATTTAATAAGCTCTAGGGAAATAAATGGAAATTCTTTATGTTTTAGGTAAAAATCATCAATTTTTTATCAACAGCATTTTTAACATTGTTTAAAGTTTATCCATTTGTACATGGTAATAGCTAATTGAAAAATGTTGAGTTTTCTAACTGTATTTGCTCTTCAAATTAAAATTTTAAATTATTAATATATGTATATTTTTACAAATCATAAAATGTATATCTATTTAATATTTAGTTGTTTAATATTTTAATATTAATTGTTTGATATTTAATACATAATTTTAGATTTTACAAATTATTTGATAGAAGTTAAGAATGACAAGGTAAGTTTCAATAATTTCATTAACATTTTGCTTGTATTAATCGGAATACAAGCACCAGAAAAATCTTTTGGTGGACTAGAAATAACAGGTAAATAAAAAGAAATACAAGTAACTGAGTAGGAAATGAAAAAAAATCTTCAACTTCAATAGTAATAAAGTAAGAAACTCTTAAAAAAGGAAAAGCTAGATTTTTCAAACCTGAGCTCCTAGTATTTCTCCATAATCATATTCTCTTGATAGCTTTTTATTTGCCATTACCTCATTATTGGCCATTATACTACACCCCTTTTCTCATCCTGGCACCCTGGCACCCTACAGGACAGCTGACAATCATGTCATCACCATAGTCTGTCAATTTTACCCTGAATTCATCTTGCTATTGTTCTGTATACTGCCTCCATTCAAGCCTCCATTACTCTCAATTGTGTCACAACCCATCTTCTCTGCCCAAATTTACTCTGCACAAGTCCATTTTCCTTGTAACATTTTAAAAATTCCTTTATTCAAGTTTTATATTTTTTGCTAGAAAGTTCCTAGAAAGTTTCCTTATCCCTTACTCTCCAGCCTCTTCTGCTTGTGATCTGCTTTCCTATGCCTGGCTTCAGGCACACTTGTCTTTCTAGCCCAGATCAAGCTGCATTGAGCTTTAAGATGCTCCCACTTATAGTTCTCTCACTCAGCCTTAAATATTTTTTTCTCTACTTCCTTTATTCCTTCAAACTGATTCTCTCAATAAATAATATCCCTCGGACAAGCCTTTCTTGACTTTCTTCACACCAGTGTCAGCATGTCACAAATTAGTTACTTATATCCATTCATCTGTTGATAGGCAGATGAATGGATAAAGAAAAAGTGGTATTTATCACAATGGAGTACTACTCTGCCATAAAGAAAGATAAATTTGAGGCATTTGTAGGAAAATAGATGTACCTTGAGACTATATGTTAAGAGAAAAAGAGTAGACACACAAGCTTAAATATAATATATTTTCTCTTATATGAGAATCCCAAATTACCAAAAAAAGAGAAAATTAAAGATGATAATAAGAAACTGGGTGATAGATCTTTCTCAAATGGTAAGGGAATCAAAAGATAGAGAGAAGGGAAAGGGGATGAAAAAAGGAATTAAGATGTGTTATGTACATGTAACAGCTCCATACGAGAAATGTAAACATTAGGTACTACAAATATGTACTAATAAAAATAAAATTTTAAAAATTAGTTACTTGTATAACTTGTTAAATGTCTGGTTCTTTAATTAGGTTATAAACTTTGTGAGTCCAGAGAACATATGTATGTTTTTCATTCTTTGAGGAATCTAAAATATTGTATTGCCTGAGTTATGCTTTCTACTCAATAAGTAGTAGGTCAGGTATGATTAAATTTTACATTACAGGAAGTTCCAAGTAAGTTTTCAGACATGGGCACTCTCATTCACTGATGTTGGCATAGAAATTGATACAATCTTTATGAAAATCAATTTTAAGCCATTTTTCAAAGTCTTTAAATGTTCTATTTCTTTGCTTCTATAATAACAAACCTGGAAATGTATCCAAGAGAAATATTGAGACATACATATAACTAGAATACAATATACTTATCTAAGCATTATCTACATCATGTAAAAGTTGAAACACTCAAACATCCAATAAATGCAAATTAGTTTAAATAATGATTAGTGATGTTATTGGCCTAGGTTTTCAAATGTTTTAATATAAGTGTGTATGTTCTGTAGAAAGACAATAAAATTATATGTGTCCAAAATTTTAAATGAAAAACTAAAATCTTTGGAATAAAATTAGAAAGAATCTTTAAATTGGTAGCCATGACACCTCATTTTCATGTTATAAATCATGTTTCAATAGTAGCAGAAATAAGATCAGCAAAGAAAGAGAAAATTTTATGTAAACAAAGTTATTCTGTGAAAGCTCATAGAAACAATGGCTGTTTATCAGTAGAAAGTAGCACTTACTTTTCATTCTTTTTAAAGAAAATTACAGATAGTATAGATAGCAAAAGGCTCTATTTTTAGAATCAAAGTATTATCTTTTTTTGTAATACTTATCTCCCTGCATTTTGATCTGTTAGCTACCAGGCTGTTTAGTAACACTTCCTTAATCACGCACTTCTCTAGGTGGCTGTAGTGGACACAGAGAATGTATAAGTGGTAGTGCTAGCCTTTACAATGTTCATGGAATTACTGTCCAGAGGAGATCTCTGCAGATGGCTTAACATAATACTGTTAAAGAATAATTGAAGAAGGGCCAGAATAATGTGCATAGAGTGTAGGAAGGCAGATAATGTGGCCGAGTAGGTGTGAACAGCTTCAGAAAAGGCAAGCCTGTGGCATATGCCATGATTGTGGTTTATATCAGGATGTGTTGAACCATTGGTTTAGAAATAAATGGAATACTTTTAAAGTGATAATAAGTAGATATTGATTAATAATGCTGAGTTGTTAATAGTATAATTTTTTAACATTTCCAGCTCTGCGAGATGCTGGCAAACACTCTATTAACAGTGACTGGAAGATCGAACACTCCGGTGCATTCAGTTTAGCTGGAACTACGGTCCATTATGTAAGACGAGGCCTCTGGGAGAAGATCTCTGCCAAGGGTCCCACTACAACACCTTTACACCTCCTGGTATGAGGAAAAGAATTGCTAACATTGCTTCATAATTTTTTGTTTTACTAGCTATTTTTTTTGTTTTGCTCAAATTCTTTTATTGGAACATTTTAGGTATACAATACATTTACATTTATCATTGGGTACTTGTACTTGTACATGATGTATCTTGGTTCTTAATTTTTCCTCATTCCCTGTCCTCCCTTCACCCTCTCCACCCTTCCCTATTTACGAAGACTTTGTTTCCATTTTTTCCTTTTCTCATAATCTTTCCTTTTCCTTCTTTCCCTTTCCCTTCCCTTCCCACTTCCCCTACCCCATTGGACCTTTTCTTCCTATTTCAAATTATCAGTTATTCATTTTAATCATTTTAATCCTTATTTACACTTTCAGCTTCATCATTTTTTATGGCAAAGATATTCCTACTATGTTTTCTCTAATATTTTTTCTAAATTCAAATTTTCAGATAGGCATTCCAAATTATTTAAGAATTGACCTTTTAGAGACATTTAAAATGTACTTTAACCCATGATTTCTAAAAATAATAACTGTTACAAGTGGAACAGTATGTTATAGGGAATTCACAGAATTAAAATAGAAGTGTATTACCAAGGAATAAGGAATCAATTTTTCATAAATTATTCATTTACTAACTAAAGTGGATGTCCATAAAAATAGTGCTATAATATGGCAAAATAATAATATTTTGTATCTACATTGAATGACCACATCTGAGTCTCTATAAAATGCCTTTGATGAGTTGTTGTTTTGCCCAAGGCAAAGAATTTGGTAAATATATCTAACAGCCCTCCCAGTGATTCTGTTATATTTTTTCACCAGCTTAATGGATTTCTGTAAAGAATTATGGAAATTTGAATATTTGGGATAACATTTTTACCATGGTAAAAAAATAAATGTGAGTCAGAAGTGTTTGGAGAAAATTAGAACAACGGGATTTTGTCTAGGCTGGTGGCAAACCCATGATCCCCTTTGAACTTCAATCATCGTGCAGAGGCCTAACTACACATCTAACTTGGGTTTTCTATTCTAGTGGCAAAAGCAAGTCTAAACTTCAAGCACCTCAAAACATTCTAATTTCTACACATGATACTAGTGTAAAACACAATTAGTTGTCTTTATTTGAATGTGATCATCCATATTATTTAGTATGTCCATGCAATTTAAGTTGACTTTGTCTTCAATTGGAAATATCTCTGTTGCTGGTGTAGGAGGTAGAGGTTCAAGTCACATATTGATCCATTTGCTTCTTCTGCTTTAATGAGCCTGCAAATTTCCTGGGTTTCTTGTTGAAAAGCATATGCTGATTCATTTAGTTGAAGCCAGGATCTGACATTTGAATTTCTAATCAGCTTCTACAGATGCCACTACTGCTGGTCCATGGACCACAATCTGAATTTACGAGATTTTATGAAATTGAAATCTATATATTTCACCAAAAGGAGTAAAGGGAGCAGTGTGAGTGGTGTGGTTCCCTTCTGTTCTAATCTTAATATCCACCATTCACTGAACACTGAGAATTACTGGCCAAAAGAGCATTACATTTATTACAGCATTTAATCCTCACAAGAACTTTATATCATATATCTTATTATTACAGACTGAAAAGAACCACAGATGAGAAAAGTTAAGCAATGTGCATAGTATTGCCCAGTAAATTATTTAGAGATCAATAAAAGGTCACTCTTAGGTCCTATCATTCTTGTATAAAGCTTAGATTTTTTTATACCAAACTGAAAATTATTTTATGCATCTCTTTACAAGTCCTTTGGATTCTTTCACATAATTTCAGTTGAAAAACTGAAAAAAAACCCTGTGCCCTGTTACATCTAGAGGAAGAGGAAAAAATTATTAATATCATGTGAGCAATATCTAGTTCCTTCTATAATTAGGTCACATTCAATAACATCAATATATCAATAACAAACATATTTTTAATGACTGGGTTTTAGAAAAATGCCATTATGTTTACTTATGTAAGTATAACATACATTTTTTTCTTTCTTATGGAACAAGGCTTCGGCTCTTGTACTGAGCCTCTACATATTTAAAAATCTTAAAACAGTGTATGTGAAACTTCAGTGTCAGGAGGAAGGAGTTTTCTTACTACAGAATCCTTGATCTGATTGGTAATTATCAAGGATTTTCCTGGAACCATGAAGTATAAGTTAAGTCAGTGAACTATGTCTAAAAGAAGGTATCTATGTGACCTTTATTTATTCCATAATCGAAGGGAAACTGCCCTTCTGAGATACTTTTCTGTAATGACTGTTACAGATCGAAAGGAGATCCTGATTTCTGAAAGGCAATACCTGCCACTGCCATGCTTCAGTATGTGTCCTCCACGGCAACATGGTCACACTTTCCTTTCTGCACGGAACACTGCCAAATTCAGATGGTTTAAGAAATAGCTAACAGTTTTGTGGCCAGTGTTGCTATTTTAAATGGCATTAGATATCCAAGGACAATCTAAAGTTCTATCAATGAAAAGGTAGTGTTTTAAGGAAAAATAGACATGTTTTCACGTAAGTAAATAGGCTGGTGTATAGCTGTCATTTTAATGTTCATTTCATTAATTTAAAAATTAGGTAATAATCTGGTTATAACTATAAACAAGATAAGTGATTTTTGAAAAAACTCATGTAAGTTCTTTCTCTTTAAACTTATTAGGCTAAAAAAAGTAACCAACAACATCAAATGAAATATTTAAGCCAAAAAAACTCTTTATTTTCCTATTGATATGTGTTTCATAAAGGTGACACACTAGTTTCCCATTCTACACATTAAAATATCTCTATTGATATATTGAACAAAACCTTGAGGAAAAGAAGTAAAGAAAATATATTTTGAACCTTAATCTTGGACTCATTTAAATTTCTCCCATGGAGTGTTAACTCAGAATTACCTGTTATTATAGCTACCTAGACCCAGCTTAAATATTGAACAAAGTTTCCTAAAATTTAGAAATCATTAAAAATGTAGTTATATATGTCTTTGACGTCACATTTTATTTTTTCCCTATTTTATGTTTTTAAGCCCATGTTTCCAATACATAATGATTCTGTCCACTGTGGGATATATGCACATGTACATAGCACATCTTAATTGCTTCTCCCTTGCTTTCTTCTCCCTCCAACTCTTCTTCCCCTCCACATTTACAAAAGCTCTATTTCCCTATTTTCTCTCAATTCTTTTTTCTTTAAATCCTTTTTTGCTTCTGCCTCTCCTCTCCCCCATCTCTTACCCCCTTCCCACTTGAACAAGATCTTTCTGCTTCCTAATATCTCTCCCCCATCCCACTCCATATTTATATTTTGGATTTCTTACACAAGTGAAGTAATGCAATATTTAAACTTGTTTTCCTGATTCATTTTACTTAAGATAATGGTCTTGACGTGTATTTATGTACCTAAAAATGCCTCAAGTTTTTATTATATAGATTGCTTCTACAGATAAAGCATCAGGAAAATAGAATTGGTGTTTTTCATGTGGTCATTCATTATATTTTCTAAAAGTGAATTTATAAAGAAACATATTTCTATTCTTTATTTCATTTAAAAATATACACATAGATACATATGTATCTATGTATATTCACTAAATCATTGTAAGCATCCATTATGATTCAATTGTGACCTTGTCACTGGAGACTGATAGAGAAGAAAACATACTTGGTTCTTGCCTATGGTTGTGTTTAGTGTATCCCAGAATTCAAACATTCCTGTACATCCATTATGGTTTATGCAACTGTTTATGTGTATATAACTGTACAATTATTAATATTTATTTAAGCCTTTATTTCAACATACATTTATTTTCAAAGGAAAACTTCTACATTACAAATGGAAAATCAGTTGCCAAAATTTAAAGTTACTGTACGCATACATGGAATAAAATTCTTATCCTCCAGTTGGCTTGGAAGTTCTCTTTCCTTACAGAGCACATGATTCCTGCAGTGTTTCATCCTCCTTCTCTGTTATCTCAGAAACTTCCTCTCTGTCTTTTCTTTTTATATGGGTGGAAAGACCACAGATGACATTATACAGTAAGTCATAGCTTAATATTAGGACACTCATCTCTACCACCATTCCCTCAACCCCCTCTAGAGTTTTCATACATGTTCTGTGCTTAAGGAAATTGTCCAGTCCATAAATTGAAAGAAAATGATCAGGTATTCAAATGAGCTTTTTTTCTTGTCTTTTACTCACAGGTAAGTGTTGAGCTCCAATATTTTCAAAAGTATGACAATTTTAACAGTTAAGAGTGCTGTCACATTTCCACTATGCATTAAAGAGAGAATGTTCACCATGAAATAAGCATTTTACAGTATCAATATTCTTGATATTATACTTCACATTGAATGTCCAATAGTTTGAATCCTCTTCCTTATTTGTCTTTATATAGGTGCTTCTGTTTCAAGATGAAAATTATGGCCTTCACTATGAATACACTGTCCCATTGGATCCTCTTCCAGAGAATCAAAGCTCAAAAGCACCTGAGCCTCTATTTATGTGGACACACACAGGCTGGGAAGACTGTGATGCCACGTGTGGAGGAGGTGACTTAAAATATTTCTCTCCAAAGCAGCAGTTGTTTTCTCATTAACCATTGATAGTTAAGGCAGATCCCAAATCCTCAATCTGCAATTCCAAAGTCTATAAAGAAAAATTTTCATGACATATTTATTGATTAAACATTCAAACTACTTTGTGGCAAACCCTAACTTAAACTGAAAAAAGGTACTTAGAGCTATTATATACTTATCTAACATGACTACTCATTGAATTGTATAAATATCAATGTATTTGTTTATAATACATCAAGTTTCCTACATACTATTTAGGTTATAATATAATATGTGTGCAATGCATTTCTTCTATTAAATCTTAAAAAGTTTTAATTTCAGTTCCCAGGAGGATTGTAGACATGAATTGTAATTGAAATGTAAGGGTGCTTTGATGGAGCAGGTTGGAGTTTGTCTCTATATTGTGTGCATACTTAAGCTAAACATGAAAAAAGAATTAGGATGTTTTATGTACATATACCAACTCTGCACAAAGAATATAATCATTATGTACTGCAAACATGTACTAATAAAAAATAAAAATTGAAAAAAAGGTAAGAATAATCATGTGTACCAAAAATTACTAAGTAAATAATGCAGACTAAGAATTAACTATTGAATTTAAATATATAGTGAATATATTAAAAATGTGCTATATTTGGAACATGAAATTCAGTGCTGTCTCTGTAAAAATTAATTTTAATGACATGTTTGACTTAAAAGACTAAGAGGAATGAATTTAAGAGAAAATACAGGAATGATTAGAGGAAGGAACTCTGTTTTACTCATGAAATGTTGCTGAAAGGAGAAAGCAGAAAATATGGCTGTACTCAGAGGGAAATATATATCACAGGAGCTTGTTTTTGTTTGTAAGAAGAGAAAGTGTATATCACTGCTTCTCAGTGTGTATTTTCTAGAATAGAACAGAAACTTATAATACAATAAAAAAAATTCTGGAACAATATCCAGGTGAAATGAGATGGGGAAGTCAACTTAGACAGAACTATGGACAACACATCCCAAGTAACAGGAGAAAAGATGAGTGGTGGGAGCTCAAAGTGGTACTCTCCTCCTGGTGTGCACCTTCTTGAGAGTGAGGGTAGAAAGGAGCTATTGGAGTTTTGAAAAGAGAATGTGAAGAGGTCACTTAGAGAATGAAAGCATGAATAGAATTGGTACATTAGCTTGCTTGTGTTGTGGTACTAATGGTCTACATGAAGGCGATGGTGCTGAATTTAGTGTGACAGCAATGTTCATGACAGTATGCTACTCTCTGGCCATGGAGAGCATGTGAGTGCTCTATTGGAGTGTGGCTGGGACTTTCTGAGTATATAAAATAAGAGAGGAGTAAATGATTGTCCTGAGATTGTATGTAACAAGTTGAAAATGATGAACAAAAAAGTAAGTTGTAAGAGAAGAAAAATAAAGATAGGAAGTGCTTAAAATATGGTTAAAAGGGAATAGGTTTGAAAGGCTCTGGTGGCGGTAAAGAATTGTTAGACTCATAGTACTAATGGACTGAAAATTTAGGAGATAGAAGAAAATAAAACCGAGATTATATTGCAGTTACTATGACTCTTAATAAGACCATGGGAATTACTGACAAAACTAAAATAAAAAAGCACAATTATTGGGAAGAGGGCCAAGAACTGAGAAGAGCTGGTGGGGGGACAATCATTCACTAATAATTTGTAATTCTAAGAATTGTTCCAGGGTCAGCACAGGGTTAAAAAAATATATATATATATATTTTTTTCAGAACCAAAATCTGAAAGGAAAGAGTGAGAGTGGCCCAGGGACTGGTTTTTAACTCCAAGAAGGGTAATACGTTACCTAGTCTGACCCCAAACTGGAGGTTTACAAAGAAGAAAGTAGAAGGGTTTGGTAGTAACAGTGAGGAACGTGGAAACCCACACTGCATCTAGGTCCAAAGGTACTGGGCCTGAACAACAAAATGCTGACCTTAGTGGAGATCTGCAGAGAAACCAAGAAGCAGTGGCCTCAGAAGAGAGCAGGAAGGTGTGGAAACATTCAGAAATGCAGGAGTTGGGAGGAGCAGCCTTTACCAGAGCGCCCAGATCTTTGGGGTTTGGGCCTGATACCCACAGCACTTTGCACTCTGGGGCCACCGGGGCAAAGGCAGCCCAGGGCCAGGGAAAGATGAGATTACACAGCACACACTGTGCTCCCAGAATACAGCGCCATCACAACAAAGCATTTCTCAAAAACAAAAAGCTCAGTCATGCTTGCCACAGGAGGATTTCAGTGATCATGTTTCTCCCCTTTTTTTTTGATCTTATAGAAAATCAATTATTTTATTTTCATTTTAAAAAAAACAGGAATCGTTTTACATATATGTGGTTGCTATTTAAAAGTTTGTATCTCAAGATACTCCAAAAGATCCCAAAGATTACTATCATATTTTACCAAGTTCTAAGCAAAATTCTGGAACTCAGTGATATTCGGTTTGTCCTTAGCAAGTCCCAAGCAGCCCGGGCTGCCCCTCCAAAGCAGCTTGAAAATGTCCTTACAACTGAGACACAACCTGGACAGGGGAAACTGTCAGGAATCAGGAGCCTGTCCCAATTTCCTGAGGAAGAAGAAGATGGTAGCTCTGTGCTCAGCCACCCGAGCTTCTTGAGATGAGTCCTTAATGGAAGCAACAGCTTAGAGGCACCAAGACAGCAAGCTGGGGTTCAACCAGCCAGCCCCCTTCGCCGCCTGAAGCCCCTCGCTGGAGCAGCCACTCCAGCCAGCGAGTGGTGCTTCTGAGGCAACCTCGGGAAGGTCCCTGGGTGTCTGTGGCAAAGATGAATGTACCCGAAGTTCTTTTCAGTTGAAATTAAAAAACAACTCCCTAAGTCAGTTCACATTCTCTCCATGCTGCTCCCAGAGAAGTCCGTGCGCAAAGGAGTGATGTTATGGTCGTATGCGGCGAACTTGGAGGTGCTGTTGCTGGGCGGCATGGGTGGCGTCCGGAGCGCCTTACGGGGCAGCAGCGCGCTCCCTCCAACTCCAGCATGTTGGCCACGCCTTTGCGCAGGTCCGGGAAGCCAAAGGCCAGGGCGGCCTTCTGTGTTTTTTCAAGTAGTTTCCTTGCATTTCTCAAAATCTTCGGTACATCCGTTTGCAGGCCTCTGGGTTTGATCCAGACAGTCACGTTCTGGGCGTAACTGCGTTTGTTTTGGGGCTGCAAGGGGAGTGGGCTCTTATTGCCATGTGATTCAGTTCGTTCCCCCTCCTGTCCTCTCCTGTGGCCACCTCATCTGCACAAATTCCTCTTACTCTTCTGCTCATTCTTCACTAATGCTGGGGCTCTGCTTCACATCCTCTGCACAAAACACAAATAGAAGCAAATACAATCACAATGAAAATATACACAAATTTCTCTTCATTATAAGCCAGAAAAATCTAATAGTGATCTGCAGGCCACTGACCAGCCCCTTCCCATGGGCTATGGAGTTGAGGAAAGTGATCCAGAGGCCTATGGTTCACCTTATAGCAATAAAAACCAGTCACTAAAACCTGTTTATATTTAAAATCTGGAGAGGAAAATGCTTGCCCAGTGAATTAAATTATCCTCAGTTATTTTTCTTCTGCAGTTGTGATACAATAAAAGATAGATAAGAATTAATCAAATAGATAGAACTTTTCAGTCTTCAGTTTGAAAAGGCAAATTGTTTAGGGTTAAAAAATTCCCCCAGTCATATTAAATACTTCCTAGAGTATGTTTTGCCAATTTCCAAACCTTAAAGAATAGATGGACACTATGAATTCTTTTCATTTCAGAGTCAGTGGGAATATCAGATATTCTTAAACATGATTTCTTAATTATCAATATGCAAAAAGTTAAGTGCATAGATATGAAGGACTTTCCAAGATCCTATAGTCCACATGGGTAGAGCCAGGATGAGAATCCATGATTCCTGAGCTGAGATTCTTTCTTCCCCATTTATTCCTGCCTTCAGTAGCAGCTTGAGGCAGGGGCTTCATGTAGTTTCTTTCCCCAAAACAGAGCACATTCCCTGGAGATAATGTACATTTTCTTTGGATACAAAGGCTGTTCTATTAGAGTTTTTAAAATAATAATTCAGACATGTCTTTTCTTTTTCACTTCCAATGGCTGATTTTATAAAATACTCTTCATTATACACAGCTCCTGTAGGGATTGTGCTTGTGTGGACCTTTCTCAGGATTCTATTCCACTGCGCATAGCCCATGGTCTTCAGTTATCCCTGGCTATGTTTACAGGGCACACATTCACTTCAATACCAGAATATTTCTGGGCATTTGGATATGTGTTCCTTTTTAGTTTATAAATAAAGCAGATGGACAGGATTTCAAGACTTGCATCATTTCTAACTCCATATTGTCAATCTTAATAGCTGGAAAAAGCTTTGTGATGTTTCAGCATATTCATGAGTTAAATAAGAATATCTTCAAAGCCCAGAACATTGGAAACAGATTCAGGCAAAATTTATCTTCAAAAAAAAAGAGAAATAATAACAGAATTATTTCACTTCACAAGAACATTTAATAATAGAAAATAAAATGTCATTGGGCAATATAAAAATTTCAATGTTTGACATTATTCTAATTCTGTTTTAAATTATTAGATTCACTGTAATGAGTGGGAAAATATTTTTAAAATATCTATTGTCTAGCTGAATTTTATTTTTAGTAATCTTTTACATCAATACTTCAAACTGAGTTTTAAAATAGAGACAAACTAATTCATTATTTGTATTAACTTATTAATGACAGTTATTATACATATAAGACCTGGGTAGTGAACAGTCTCTTTTCAAAGAAATATTATCCAAAAATATCTAACAAATACTAGTTATGGCAAGTAAATTTTTCCAACAATTAAAAAAAACTATATATATATATATATACTCTATCATATGCTGTCATCACAATTTCTTCAAAATCTGATGGTAATCTGCAAAAAATTAAATGTACCTTATAGGGAAAGGGTAATGGGAGTTGCCAGAGAACCCTGCAGTGGTCCTGGCCTCCTGCAATCCAGTACAATGTCCATGAGATAGGAAAGTGGGATTTAGAAGAAACACAGGACAGAGACTTGAGAGAATCTAGCTTCTCTGGGAAGCAAAGACAAAGAACTCCAGGACATCCAGTGTTTATTCATTATAAGGAAATTGGAAAGGGAGGAAACTTGGCAGGCCTTGGGACACCAGCTGATAACAAGTATCAAGCAGGCAGGACTGTAGAATGAGGGCATAAGCATATTTTTGCTGAAGAGAACAAACGGTTAATTCAGAGGGGAAGAATTTAGTTGGAGTCAGTTGACCTTGGCTGGAAGTGAACTCGGCTGAGCCCTGCTGTGTCATAGACTAGGATTTAAGTCTCCATAGCAGCCACTGGCAAAGGAGCAATACTAGCCCAACTCTGCTTGCTATCTGACATACCCATTTGGTCACGTAAGCTTTGGTCAGACTCCTGAAATAATACACAGCCAAATTACAGAGGGGCAAGACACGTATGCAACTATAGCCTTCTAATAGGCAGAGATGTCTGCTACAGGATCTACCATTATTCTTTTAGCAAACAGCCATTGAAATAAGTCATTTTATTTTCAAACAGCTGAAAGTTTATTTGGGAAATATTTACTTTCATTGAGGTTCTAAAATATCTAAAAATACGGAGGGACTGTGACTCATTTAATTAGACCTAGCAATGGAGTAAATTGCCATGAACGCAGTTATAGACTATTAGCAGCTTGCAGCTTCTCATGGGTTAGTGGTTCAGGTGGAAAGCGAGTTACCTCACCACTGCTTGTCCCTTGGCGCCAGAGTATTGGATGCATTGTCAATAATGCTATCAGATGCTAGAATGGAAATTTCCTGTGTTGGCTGGGACATAAGAATATGTATATCATATAAAAAAATAACATTTTCATATGGCTTTAAGATTTTAGTTGTATTTCTGTAGGCATAATGTGTCGGTAGCTAAGCAATACATTTTTCCTGATTCTAATGTTTTGTACAATGAAATTTTAAAAAACAACATTGAGCTTCTCGAATTGCCAAAATACTTATGATGTTCTGTGCTACAATATGAACAGAATTGTCCCAGTCATATTTACATGCCTTCATATTTTATTAAAGCACTGCTAATCTAAGATCTAAAATGATATGAATGGTTTTATCTCTTTTGGTATATTAAATTATTTTTTTCAATAGCTATATGTGGCGGATATGAGCCAACATAATTAAGGCTAGGTATCGTCTGAGAAAATAAAATAATGCAGTATAATTAATACACATTCTGTGGTTACATATATGTTCTTTGAAAACTTTCTTGATTATATCTGTTTTTCATTCTTTCTATCCAGTAGTTGGAAAAGTGGCACTGTTTAAATTTGCCAGCTATATTTTGTTAGATTATTTTATAACTAGGAGGAGCTCAAATTAGATTTTATATTTTATAAATGTAATATCCATTCTAATATAAAAATTATACTTAAGATATGGTATCATTATACACAATTTGCATAATATTACTTAATATGTATAAAGGAGTCCCTGAAGTATAAGAAAACAGAAGGAAGTTGACTGAAAATCTGTCCCAAATATTTTACATTTAGGTATCTCCTATCTTGTGAGATCCATTTCCTGTATTTAAAAAAAAGCCCTAAGTTAATTTTGCTACACTGGAGCTTATTTAAAGAATATTTGAAGTTGATAGCTATCGAGCACTACTGTGATTAAGTCCAGTGCCACCCCAGCCTTTTTTGACCTGTGGAGTCACCTGGAAAGTCCCCTTTGTGTTTGCTGGGGGTGGAAGCCTGCCTTTCTTTTGCAAGGGAGCATCAGGCTTCCTGAGCTGCATCAGTCAGGCTAGGACTCTGCAGGTGTAGCAGTTTCTTTCAGGTAAGCATTTAGTGCATAAGTTTGTGGCGAGTGGCAATACAATCCTGTCATGCTCCATTTATAAGCCATGGACCCTGATGAAAGGCTGCCTCTGTTTGAAAGAGGAGCAGTTTTCTAATTCAATTGCTTATATGGCATAAATTTTCCCTATTCCACCCATGCTAAGGGGCACTTCTACCTGTGGTTGGAGAACTGTTTCAAGGCCCTCCCTGTTGTTAGCCTGAAGATGCACACTTCAGAGTATCAGGCTCCCAAGGAACCCACAAAGGAAAAGGTCAGTGACCTGCCTGGCCCTCTGCTCTTGGTACTGAACTCCCATAGACTCTTGCCTTCCACCAGAACCCTGGGACTTCTCAGAAAGGGAATGATTTGGCCAATGTTATGCTACCTCTGAAGGTCTACTTGTTTCAATAACATGCCATAGTGACAGACATAATTGTTAGTTAATCCATATCTTTATATAGATGCCGTTGTGTTTGTGGCCTATAAATTGGAGAGGCTGTGCTCAATGTTGTTGTGATGGAAATAAAGAAAGATTCTGAGTCATATCTGTTCTTTTGCTTTTTATTTGATGATGCCCTTTTCTCTTCCCATCTCTCTTCGAAGTTAAAGATATTTAAGATTATTCAAAGTAGCTCCCACTCTACATCTCTTCTCTCCTCCTTCCTTTATCTAGCTTCCTCTCTCCATTAATTGAGTGACAGAGTAACCTCTCTGGAGCCAGCCTAGCCTTTTATGTTTGGTATGACCAGCACGAGTTGCTCTCAGCTCCCTAATCACCACTGCATGACAGTCATAGGGACCAAACTAATGGGCTACTCAATTGTGACCCAGAAGACTTGCAATTTTTCTTAATCCTTCATAACCTGTCTGGCTTTAAAATTGTTGGCTGATTTAATTACTGCATAGCATCAAACATAAAATATATTGTTAAATCTTACACAGATATCTCTCTTTTTATTCATAGGAAATTAGCATATAAAACTTGCAGAGTAATAGAAATTAACACACACTTATTAGATTTTTTTAAATCAATAGTAAGGAAATGTGCAAGTAAAGAAAATAAATAAGCATGCAAATAGTTATTTTTGCCCCTATACCCAAACTTTATCATAGCATAGAAAGTAAAAAATTGAGTTTTCTGAAAATTGTGAAAGATAGTAAGAGCCCCTTATTTTTTCTTAGAAAAAAAAAACATTTAGGAATAAACATTTCTAGAACTCTTGGAGTCTTCCTTCAAGGCAACAAGAATAAAGGTCTGAATATATCCAAAATAAGCTTCCTGCCTATAATTTACTACGAACACTGGTAGTGTACATACAACCAAATGACCCAATGTGCACACGTATGCCTATTTATTTGTCAGTCCTAGTAGGGAAGGAACACCCCTGCTGTTTTCACACACATACAGGCTTCAACCCCGCAATGCTAAAAGCTGGCCATGGTTCCTCATAACAAATCTCAGTTAACATCTTGTAACCTATGTTACTAGTATTTCTTTGTAATATAAAACTTACCATTTACGTTCTAAGAGAAAAAAAATCCTTAAGCTTGTAGATAAATTCTATTATATAAATTATAAGCAGTATTATCTTCATTGATGTAAGCTAAATTTTGTTTAAAATATCTATGAAAATTACAAGCCTATGAACATTTGGTAAACCCATTTCACAAAGGCTTATCACATTTCTTTATGTGTTTATTTGCTCTTTCCAGGAGAAAGGAAGACAACAGTATTTTGCACAAAAATCATGAGCAAAAATATCAGCATTGTGGACAACAAGAAATGCAAATATTTAACCAAGCCAGAGCCACAAATTCGAAGGTGCAATGAGCAACCCTGTCAGACAAGGTAACCCCATTCCAGCAATCATTAGAGAACTGTTTGACCATTATATTGCTGTTCTTTTAAAAATTCTCTGAGTATTATTGAAAGCACATTTTTAAAAAATTGTTACCAAAGAATATGTACCAAAATGTATACTTTTAAATAACAAAGTCAAAGAAATGAAGGCTAAGATTTTTCAACTTTGACTATGTCCTCCACAATGTGAAAAGAACCATTTAATAGAGGCATGGGGATGGTAGTGGAAGTAATTAAAATTATTTGGTAACCCGCAGGACACCTCTTACAAAATCTGGTTATTTGGTTTAATCTAGTTATTTGCTTTTTAATTCTCTGAAATGGTATGTTAGAACTTGCTAGGAATAAACATACCAAGGCGGGAATGATCAGGACCCAGACCCCAGGAGAGACAACGAAGTCCTTCTGTTTCTGCAGCTGGCTCCCCACTTCTTCTCCCAGAGTTCTCAGCACTAATTGCCTAATTCTTGCTTTCTGATGAGACTTCTCACCTGAGTCTTGGTTTCTCCAGTGAGTATTAGACAAAAAAATATAGCCAGGCAACTCATGAATAGCAAATAAAACAACAATGTTGAGCAACTTATAAGCTAGGCAGAAAGAAATAAGGCCATGCCCTATTAGTGGAAGATTAAGCAGAGACAAATAATGGAAACCTGAATATAATTTTGGAGTAGCCTAGTAGCAAAGCTACTTGGTGTGGCTGCTATTACAGGGCTTCTGAAATTCCACCCACTTTCACATACAAATCAATGTCGAGCTGAAGTGATTCTCAGTGCTAGTGCCAAAAATCCTAAAAATTTTTAGGGACTAGATGACAAAGAGATTGTGGTGCTGGGTTGATTCCCCTAGCATAGTCCCAGCAATATTTACTTCATCTGGCCCTCAGGGGTTTGTTGAGGTTTACTGAGTTAAGCATAGTTCTGTGTTCTTAGAAAGTTCAAATTGATTTCTCCATCAAAGGTCTTACAATGGAGCCATGGTGAATTTACTAATACCTTACATTTGAGATATGTAAAGAATTTATAGCTTTGTAGACATCTATAACTAGCATACTCATTTTCAGGATCTTCCATCTCAATGAATAAGTATGGGAGGATGCTAAAGGAGAGCAAACAAAGCTGCCAACTTACTCTACTTGCACTTTTCTCTTGAAAATCTGTCACACCATGTTAATGAAAGTTTAAAAGATTGTAGAAAAATGCTTTCTTTCTTTAAAATGTTGAACTTTCAAGGCTTACTTTATTGTGGATTCAGTGTATTTAAGACATCATTGAAAGCTAATCATCATTCCTTTCTTTTGTACTCCTGCTCCAACAATCCTACCCCTATGCAAGTATGTGATGCAAGAGAATAGAAGAATGACATATAAAAGGATGTGCAAAAGAAAAAGGTGGATTAATACACTTTCAATAATGTCATATACATTGCACTTTTTGGAGTTCATACTTTTCAATATAACTCCTTATGTAGGTGAGCTGGTAGAAGTCTTTTATAATGCAATGCAGCAACCACACGGGTTTACAAACATCGTAACCAAGTTGGCAGTTGACTTCAGACAACATGCAAATCCTTGAGTGCTTTCTGCCCAGTGTTAGACAGATATCTAAGCAGAAATTTTGGTCTTTCTCCTGTTAACTAAAGAACCTGAATTTTTGTAGTTAGCACTATCCGTAAGAATTCTCCTTTTTATTTTCCTATCCCCTTTAGTAGATATTAAAATACTAAATTATGTTGCAAAATATTTATTGAAATATTTTTCTGTTTTGTTGAAAGAGCAACAGCTTTTCCTGATAAGTCAGGAATTTTCAGGCTTAAGAACTGGAACATATTGGTCACTTCTTAATTTGCCCTTTGAAAGAGCAGAGTTTACAGAGCTGGTCACTAATTGTTCCTTCACTGACCTCAGCCATCTTAGAGGAAAATGCTTCAGTAATGACTTTGTAAAATGAAAAGTTTTAAAAGGTCAGTACATTTCTGAATGAGAAATTTTTGCATCAGGAAACTGGAAAGTTTTTATTATTGTTGTTAAAGATTATTATCTTCCTTCCCTTGGAAAAGGAGACAGAATACTGTGAACCACCAAAAAGTAATGTCAGTGAGGTGAGCCAAAAGTTAGGAAAGTAGGTAATGGATATAGGCAATTATTAAGGATCATTAGAGGGAAACCTTCCAAAACTTGTTGGCAGGGGCTGGGGATTTAGCTCAGTGGTGCCCTGCCTGCCTCTCAAGTGCAAGGTCCTGAGTTCAATCCTTTGTACCGGAAACAACAACAACAACAACAACAACAACAACAACAACAACAACAAAACTTGTTGACAGACAACATCCTTTATTTCTCCTACTTTTTTTCTTTTTCCATTTTCCACCCTAAAAGGAAGCATTCTAATTTTCATTTTTTCATTAACATGTATTGAAAAAAATTCACCAAAGTGCCTAGTGGCACCCTATGTGCCCAAAAACAAAATGGACTGGTACACTAGTAAATAGGTTTATAAGAAGTCTTAATGTTAAGGAGATCAAGTCATTTCAAATTAAATAAATTCTAGAATACAGAAATGTTTTGTCTCATTAGAATACACTTTGCTTCATATTTTTGAAGTTTTTAAGAAATAGAAAAAGTAGCTTTCTATCATTATAGTAATGATCTGCAAAATTGCTTAATTTTTTAAAATGAGTTTGTATAAAATTATAAATTCTTCTTTTTTGAATACTGTTCTCTGGGTTCCATAGTTGGAGGACAAGATATGTAGGTGGATATAAATTATGATTATTTTCTGAATACTCTTATATAGAAATATAAAATAGAAACTAAACTAAATTGGGAAGATAAATATTTATTCTAGGAAAAATCCACTGGAGGACTCCAAAGAAAAATGGTAGGTTGACATACTTGATAGATCAAGAAACAAAATCTGACTAGTATTGAATTACCAATGTTATGATAGAATTTTTCCCTTTTAGAAATGAAACCTAAAATAATTTAGAATTAAACCATTTTATAGATGAGAAAATTATTTTTAAATAATTGAGACTGTGTAAAATAGAAATCTAAATTTCATTTCAAGAAATATTTAATGAAAAGCTATTGTGTGAAAAGTGCTATGGATGCAGAAAAGCAGGGTTTTGATAAATACCCTTCAGGAATTTATTTGTATCCTAAGAAGGGAAGGAAAGGCAATTCCTAAGGTAGGCTTTGAGTCCTGAATGTCTCAGAGGGTAGCTAGTGAGTCCTGTGGGTACCAAACAGGACTGAGTCAGAGCTGGTGACAGAGCTCAGAGGAAAGGAAAGATCCTGTTGTCTGGAGGGAAAAACCAATCTAGGAGGAAGAGGTTTAGAGCTTCTGGTCAGCAGTGCAGGCAGCAGAACATATGTGAATAAACGTCAAGTTGTGAAAATAGCATTATTTTTGAGCTAAGAATATGGTTTATTTCTCAGACATGTGGAAGATGAAACTAGAAAAATGTATGTATATTGTAACTGTAAATTATTTTTAAATATACTGCAGTGTATATATCATCTGTTGTATTTCCCCTTATCTGTGTCTTCACTTTGTGCAGTTTCAGTTACCCACAGTCAACACTGATCTAAAAATATGAAATAGAAAATTCCAGAAATAAACAATTCATAGGTTTTCAATTGCATGCCATTCCGAGTACCATGATGAAATCTTGCTCCATTCTGCTGTAACCATTATCTGACCCATAGTCACTTAGTTGCCATCTCAGTTATGAGATGGTCTGTCTCAATACCATAGTGCTTGTGTTTAAGTAACCTTACAGAAAAGCCTAGTGCTGTGTTACAATGCCTATGCCACTTACCTCACTTCATCTCATCACAGAGCATTGTATCATCTCATATCACAAGAATAAGGGTGAGTACCACACAAAAAATAAAGGAAGGAGGAAAGGAGGGAGGAAGAAAGGGAGGGAGAGAGACAGAGAGAAGACAGAGACAAAGAGAGGGAGTGGGGAGAGAGAAACACTTGGTTCTTTCCTGAAATAAATTTGGGGAAGTGCTTGCTTTGTGGTACTTGGGGTAAATCTCAGTTCATTAGAAATTGAAGTAACATAGATACCTATTCATGCTTTAATGATTATTAAAAAGATTTTTAACTATCAAAATTAGGTAAATGTTGGCAGAGTGATTGAATTGGTGAAATTGAAAAGTATTGGAGTCCTGAATACCTATAAAGTGGTATTAAGTTAAATTCAGATCTAAGTCCACTCCTCCCATGTCAGTGATCACAAACACCTAGCCAGTGGCTGGCTAAGAAGTATATGCAGCTCTCTCAGGAAGGATATGTCTCCATCTTTTGGTAAACTATTAGCAATTTTATACTTAATTTTATACTTACTGGTACCTCAGTATCATACTATTATGAACAGTAAAAGTCAACCCATAAAATAGCATGGACAGAATCTGAGATGTACTTCGGAATTCTAATAAGAGCAATCCCTTGACATAACACATAAAGAACATTAAATGCAATAGAAAGCACAAGAAATTTACAATGTTAGTTTAAACCAATGGTAGCAAAGTTGCTTGTAGCTTCCTGCTGACTCTGGGCATGTCCCATATATGCTAAGTAGAAATCTTCTAACCTATTCCCAATGAATATTGCTTTACTTTTAGGTGGATGATGACAGAATGGACCACGTGTTCAAGAACTTGTGGAAAAGGGATGCAGAGCAGACAGGTGGCCTGTACCCAGCAGCTAAGCAATGGAACTTTAACAAGAGCCCAGGAGAGAGACTGCACTGGGCCTAAGCCAGCCTCTGCCCAGCGCTGTGAGGGCCAAGATTGCATGACCGTGTGGGAGGCCGGAGTATGGTCTGAGGTGCGGTACAAACCCATTTCTTTATCTTCTCCTTTTTTGACTCTTCACCTTTCCACAAACTCTTGTTCCATGATGTCCAGACTCTCTCTGCACAACAGTTGATATTTTTACATTATACTACATACTAATTTTGCTGAAATAAAAGGAACATACTCAAATAATTTTGAAAAAATAGAAAGAATGAAGATATTTATTTTTTTCTATAAATATAATGAGCAAATTTTATATACATTTTAGAAGTCTGCTTTTGCATTTACATATTGTAAGTATGGTCTTTAATAGGCACACATTAAAATACATATTTAACTTACTGCATATTTCTGAACATTTAAAAGGGAAGGGAGATCTAGCAGTCATTTTATGATAATAGCGTATATTTATACATCATGTGTATTATATTATTTACATTTAATCACCAGTGTAAGAAACTTAACAGTTTCACCACTTTATAAGTGATGGTAGTGGAGCTTAAGGAAATTAAATTGTTTATCCAAAGTCCTACCTAAGTCATAGAGCTGGGACTGAACCAGGGCTATCTAACTCAATATGCCACATATCCTGTAGCTAATAGCTTGTAGTGTGTGACATACAGATATGGTCTATGCTGATCCACAGTGACTTAATTTCTGTTATCATGATGTATATCTTCACATAATAATATGCATATTAATAAAAATAACTGCCATTCAGTGCATGTATTTACTGACTATTCTGAAGCATTTCTGGCACACAAACCCAAATAGACTTATAAACCTATATACATATGCAAAGACATGCAATGCACACACAGCAAAATTAATTTATTTAATTTCAGTCTATTGAATAGAATCTGAAAATGACAAACAAAATTCTCTGGTAAAGTAAGTAGCTATTCTTTTAAAAATGTGGATTAAGTGGCTTAGGTAATGCAGTTTCTAAATATACTTTAATTAATGCAACTTCCCAAAAAGCACATTAGCAGAGAGCTAGACTTCTTGCCCTCTGGCTTTTCTTGGTTTTACTTTGCTGTTTAATAGATACTTTTTCATTTATAATTTCTTTTTTTTAACGTACATGCCACATCAGGTTCTACATCTAAATGAATCTGTTCAGTATGGAGTGAGGGTTCACATGAATATCAGAGAAATAATAATACCCTTGCCTCCAATTCAATCAAACATTTTTGCCAACACTTTAAAAGGAAATGGGTCAAAAATATTCTGCTGTGCAGATATTTGGCACCAGGCAGGAGAAATAATATGTCATAATGCAATATGCCAGTTGAAAATATTTCTCTTGTTTTGACTGAATTTAAAATCTGATTTTATGGATCAGGGCTCATTTTAATGACTAAATCTAAAAATATAAACATTAGAATATCAAATCACAATGTATAATCCACTTTATAGCTCAGTATTCAAATGCAGGCTATAAATTATGGTATAAGTACTAATTTGTGCAAGATTTAGCCTATGTTAAGTGTCGTAAGTTCCATGCTCACATTTTTGGGAGCACAATTGTTGCAGAAGCCTATAAATGTGAACAGGGCAGTGAGCTCATCCTCTGCCTGCCACTGTGGCTCTGAGCAATGACCTGGGGAAGCAGCATGGTGGCTCCTGTGTGACATCATTGCCACATTTATGCTCCAACACTTTCTTTGGACCTTTTTCAGGTGTGCACTTATAAATAAGACTGTCAAGTTTTGCCATAGCTGTTCCACTCCAACCACCCCTGACTGCAGCCCAATTACAGTTTGTGGTCCATTCATAGAGTTGCTGATACCTACCTTTGGAAGACAGGGTGCATAATTTATAATAAGGAGCATAAATGTAAATTAGATTTGAATTCGGTAAAACTGTAAAATATACACCATAAATATTTAAATCTATTATGCCACCATCATCAGTTAGGCACCATTATTTGTGAAATTAGCTATACTATTTTTGAACTAAATTGTAATCCATACACCTATTGAGAATAATGATTTCTAAACATATATAATTCTTTTGATTTTTTGCTAAAATTTTCTCTATTTCAGTTAATGAAATATTTGTGAGAAAGTTCATCCTATGACATACTGTTATCTTTCCCCAACATTTGAAGCTGAAGAAAAGTAAATATTAGCAAAAACAAAACTAAGATTTTTCTTTAAATATATAGAAATTTGACATTAGTTAAATTTTTATATTTTACATTTTGATCACTGTATATTATTGATGTTAAATTATCTTGGTGTTATTATTACTCTCTGTAATAATAGTCTGCTGTTTCTGAAAACAATTTACCGGCAATACTTTGCCTTAGGCTTTATCTGGTACACAAGCTAACCTGGTGTTACCCTGAAACTTACCCTTTTTCTTTCACCTGGCTTTCATGGGGGTAACAGACTCATGAGAAATCATTAGAAACCAATACCTAACAAAATCTATAGGTTTTCCCAATCACCAACTCTCTCTAAACCCTCTGATACTATCTTTCAGTGTTCTGTCAAGTGCGGCAAAGGTGTGCGCCATCGAACCATAAGGTGCACTAACCCGAGAAAGAAATGTGTCCTCTCCACTAGGCCCAGGGAGGCTGAGGACTGTGAGGACTACTCAAAGTGCTATGTGTGGAGAATGGGTGACTGGTCCAAGGTGAGCACCATTTTGTACATTTTCAGTAACAGCTTTCAATGATGTCCACGTTGTCCCAGAATCCATAACCACAGATTATGCACTCTAAAAGGAGAGTTGAAGTATAATAATAACATATCTGGACTATTACATACTTTGGTTCAAATTCTGGTTATCTATGATCATGACCTTCATAGAATTAAACATCTAATATATTCACTTAATAAAGTATTGAAAAACCTCATGCTTAAAGATAAAATTCTGGTCAGATGTGGGTGAAAACAGTCTAAACTACAGGTTTTTAGAAACACAAATATTAAAAATGATTCTGCATTTAGCTCTAATATATATTTATGATCATGGAATCTTAAGTTTTATGGCTTAGATGAGACATAATGAGTCCTTTCTCCTTCTTTATTTTATAAATGGGAAAAAGGTAGTAATGCTGGGGCACAGTGGGGGTCATTCATAAATAATCTGAAGAACATTGTGGGAGAGAAATGTTCTCAATATGTAAATCATCGTGATTATCCAGGATTCCCAGCATTGCCACACATGAAGTCCTTGACATTTAAAACCTAAACTATTTTTTGTGATTATTTATGATTTTCCTCCCTAACAAAAATTTCTACATTATCATTATATCTGAGTTCTCAGTAAACTATACTCTTTTCCCATTACTTTCAACATTGAAAATTCACACTGGAACTCTTTGGGGAATGGATCTGTAAACACTGTAAATCTACCCTTGGTTATAGCAGTAAGAAACATTCAGCCCAATCTGTGCAGCATTTAAATGTTGAACCATATAAGGAAACTTCACACTTAAGAGTAAAAAATATTTGGGCTGCAGAGGATTCTGAATTAACTACAGATAATTTTGGTTATGTTCAGGATTTATGTTTTTCCTAATTCTAAGGGAAAGAAATGGAGTCGCATGGTAAGGAAACTTTGGTTGAGAATGCAAGAGATGTAGGGACAATTTGGATGTCCTCCTATAGGGAAGTAAATCGGTTATGCCACTGGATATTTTATAAACTTGATACCATATCAGCAAAATAAAGGAAACAATCATAGTATTCCAAGTTAACCTATATCCTAACTCTGCATTCAGCACTGAGGGGATAGTAGAGGAGGAGAAAGTGGAAAAGGCACTCGCTACAGAGGAAAGTAAGATCACCTGTTGTTCTTGTTATATTGTAGGGAGTCATTTGTTTCACTCATTTCATTGTTAGTGAAATTCTAGGCATTGTTTTAAAACAATTCTGCCAAAGGAAAAAGTTTGAAAGCTGCTAGATGTATTTTTTTTTCAATTTTGGTGATGAACAGAATCATTTTAAATTGCATATACTTTTCGTCTTCAGTTAACTACAAAGCCCAAAAGATGTAACTGTAAAAAACAAAAGATCTAGATTTTATTGCAATATTTGGAATGAAATGGGAAGCTTATACAACTAGAAGCTATGGACATAGAATTAGCAGTTCTTATTTGCATGACAAATGCTATTAGTTTTGATTAATAAATGCCTCTTTTGTGACCTGTAATTAAACCTTAAGCAAAGCCAAATTAACCAGAGAGATCATGAAAAATATTGATTTTGTTTGTGTATGCTAAATTTGAAAAAAATGTATCATTTATTGTGCAACAATTATATAGCTAATTCTTATAGTGGGATTAGATTAATTTTAATTCAGTTTATTGTGTTATTATATTGAGCAAAAAAAATGGGTGGCTCCAATAAATACTCGTCTTTATTTTAAACCTCTTTACCTTTGTTAGTTTGTTTCTTCCTCTGCTTATTTAGAAGACACATTGTGCTGTGAGCTTTTTTCTGTCCTTTAAAAAATTCTCCCCATGTGAATATATCTTCTCTTTTCCTTAAAGACATTTTTCTTCTCTGAGGTCTCATCATCTCAAATTCAAACAACAATGTGCACAAATTAAAACCAGTGGCTCCATGTGAATTTTATTGATTTCACTCCTCCTTTTAAACTTCTAAGATATCACTTTCATGTCAAAATAAAGACCATCCCAAAACAATTACAGAGAAAAGAAATACTGTTGTGATTATTAAGTTTCAGTGATTAAAGTATTGAGGGACAGAAAAAAATACATAGATCTCTTATTTATATCAGCTGTGTCCCTGGAATAGAAATAACTACAAGATGTCTGCATTTGTGGCTGGATTTCTGTGCTCCTCTGAGGTCCATTTATCTGTCAACTTCACTCAAATCCAACTCATATATTTTAACTACAGATATCAATTCACCTAAGAGTACTGAAAATTGATCTTTGTGTTGGCTTTAATCAGGAATATTCTGCATACTATCTACAAAATGTAGCGCTGAAAACCATGTCTCTCTTGATAATACAGATGTATCTTGAGGTTCTTTCATTGCCTCAGGGTCACTGATCACTACTGGGGAAAGAATGTCAGCTACAGGTAGAGTAAGAATCTAGCATATGCCTCAGACTGTGTTCATTGAATTTGTATGTGATATTTAGCATCTACGTTTGGGGTATTTTTTGTGAAAACAGTGGAAGAATTACTCTCAACTTGAAAGAGAAAAAAGCAGATCCAGGTATGGTGAAAGAAGGAAATCTGCATTATAAAATTGTTACCACTGATTTCTAGGCAGATATAATGCAAACCTCTTGAACATTGCTCACTTTTTTCATTGAGACTAGAAGGTTGACCAAAAAAAAAAAAAGACAGAGTGGCACTGCTTCACTCTGGCTTCACTTAACTATTGACCCAGTTGTTTGTCACATTCTGACTATGTCTCTAATATGGATATGGCTTTAAGATCTTTACTGGAAGAGAAAAGCTTGACCTGGCAACATAAATCTGCATTCACTCATTTAAGCTGTCCTAAGTTTGGAATGCTGAATTTAAAAATAATACAGTTCCTTGTGTCACATATGATGACATATTTTCTGCTTGAATGTGACCTTTTTGCCTTCATTTGAACTTCTACAACTTCTGGTTTGCATTATTGAAAGTAAGCAGAAAAGCAAATAAAAGAGTATTGTTTTATATACTTGTTACAAAGAATTTGGTCCTTACAAAGCTTTTATGGAGATAGTATTTCTTTAGTACTTGGAGTGGTTTATAATCACTCAATTGAATTTTAATGATAATCCAGATACCTTAGAGTTTCAAATATTTATTCTTGGTTTATTCTTAGAGTCAAACCATATGCTATAATTCAAATTTACTTACTCCTTTGAAATTCTAGAAAATGCGTAGCTTTGTCTACAAATCAAATTATGACATTATTAATAGGTATTTGGACTAGAGAATGAGTCTTTTGTGATGATGTAATGCTAGTAGCACCGTAAATCACTGGGTGATTTGCTTGTGTAGCTAGGTAGTTATATCTTTTTAGAAGAGGCAAATATAAAGCTTGTAGTCCAATGAGTCATTTTTAACTTTTTCTGCAAAAGGAAAACTCTACCATTTTCAGCATGTTCACTTGCATAGAAGAGGAATTAAATAATGAAGAATCTAAAAACTAAGGTAATTCTTCCTAATGGATAGAAGAAATATATTAAATACCAGTAAATGCTTTCTAACTATAAAAATTGCATTTAAGTGAGAATTCTACTTATTTTAAGGTCATCCTTACAGTGAAGATTTTCTAGTTTCATATATTTATAAGTCTCAAAATGATGTTTTATACTTCTTTTCCATCTTCTCTGGAAACAATGTAGTGGCTGAAAAATATATTGACTTTTTAATAATTTATTTTAATAATTATGAAACAATTACCTATATCTGAGTTTTTCTAGTAAAAATAATTTTGTGGCAAGCAAAATAGTATTGATGTTATAAAAATCTACTTTATATATTGTACTTGATATATCACATATTGAACTCTATAATAACTATGGGAAAATAAGTGTTCGTATTTCTAAGTAGTTAACACTATTTAAAAAGAAATTCATAAATAGAATATGTAAATTAATCAAGTGTACCAGCTCTTTAAGTGTGTTTTACATAATCAAACATTATGACCTCAAAGCATCCCTATTTTAAATAATTCTTAAGATAGTTCAGAATAATGCAAGATCAAAGAACCAACAATTTTATAAAATATTACTTACAGGAATACATAAAAATGTCTAGGAAGTTATGTAGATTTATCAACCTATCATTTTGATCTTTATCTTTATCCAGATTGGCCAAAGGTCAATATTAAGGGCCATAATTTCCAATATTTCACATATCCCTGAAAATAATCTTTCATGTCTTATTTTGTATTAGAGTGTATTCTTATAGAGACAATGTATGTGAATTACAAACTCTCAATTAACTGAGAAGCTGTAAAGTATGGGCTCATATAGTAAGTGATAAATAAGTTTGTTAAATAAATGAGCCAGACATGATATTGTTAGTCTCCAATAATGAGTAAATTAGAACATGATGATCATATATAGATAATGTGTACTTTAAAAAAATCCCCTGTGATAGGTTTTATAGGTAAAAAGGTTAAAAAATAGCTGCTTTCCAGCTCTCAACAGATGATTGGATAAAGAAAATGTGCTATCTATATATAATGGAATACTACTGGACCATAAAGAATGACACATTTGAGACATTTGTAGGAAAATGGATGTACCTAGAAAATAAAATGTTGAGTAAAATAAACCAGACACACAGGCTTAAATATTTTATGGTATCTCTCATTTGAATGAGGCAAAGTACAAAGAAAATGATAAAGGAGGGATATAAAGGGACAAGGTTACAGATCTCTTGCAATAGGGAAGTGGTCCAAGGGAACAATGGCAAGGAGTGAGGAGGGGGAGAAGAAATGAGAGAAATAAAGATATGCATGTACAGGATTCTAATAACTCCAATCAATGTAAATGCTATAAGCATAACATGAGCTAAGACAAATAATATCAACAAAAGAAGATTGAGAAACCCAAGGAGGAGGGGGGAAGGGGAGGGAAAGGAAGGATATAAAAAGAAAACAAGCTGTAACATGTACATGTAACCACTCCCCAAGATGATTATAAACACATGAATTGCAACCATATACTAATAAAATTTTTTATAAAGAAAAATAAAGTGTGGGCTCATAGAGACTGCCCCTTTGACCTTTGGTATTTTTTAATACAGAATCTTGTCATTACTTAAAATTAACACTGTTGGTGGTGGTTGTGAATTATCACACAGGTACTCGAGAATAATTACAAGAGACATTGTTTTCCACTGAAGGAAAACTCAGTGAATCTGAAGGAAACTTCAAGAAGCAAACCTTGATCTGAAGCAATCGAGAATATTCTGAACTAAATGAGTAGATAACGTGTGTGTGTGTGTGTGTGTGTGTGTGTTTGTGTGTATGCTTGTGCATGCTGGTGATTGAAGCCAGGGCCTCACACATGGAAAGCACATGCTCTACACAAGCTGTGTTCTCTGTCCGAAATAACATCACCTTTTTAAATCATGCACTTCCACAGCCTGGTGTTTTTTGCACTAAGTCAAAAGGATGAAAAACATTACATCCAAACATTCCAAAGTGTTTTTGGCTCCACTTTGGTCAGGCTAGGACCTTAGCATTACAGATTCCCACATGTTTGGACTGACCCAGTGCTATGTATGCCCTATCCCAATTAAAAGCAGCTAGCAAGCAGTCCCAGAATCCAGACGAGTATATGTAAAAATAGCTTCTTAGTTTTAATACAACTAAATGCACTGGGTCGTTACAGCATAGAGAAAAGCTAAATCATTTGTTAAAATGATTTCCCATTCAAATTTAAGAAAATACTTACCAACAACTGCAAATAATCAAATTAAATTCCTTCACAGAATGTAAAAATAGAAAAGGTTAGAAATTTTTATAAAGTTAAAATGAGAAGAACTGGGTTTGCTTAGGAGGAAATGGAGAAGAGCAAGGTGTTAAGGTGTTGAAGACTCACAAGTTAGTTTTATGGCCTGAGCAACTTGAGTGAACATGATACCAGAAAGCCTCCATGTATGAGAAATGCTAGTGTTAAAGAAAAATGAGCAAATACTTTTTGCTGTGCTACCTTTCATATTCTTTAGCATTCTTCTGTTCTTGGTAAATGCAAAAAAGGAGACAAATTATTTCTCTCTCTTTTTTAACCAAAGTTCACTTTTGCAGAGGATATAGCAGATTCAGTATTTAGCACAATAAACTGTGAGTAATGTCATGTTAGATTAATTAAATTTCAAAGGCTAGTTATGATTTTTTTCTAGCCAGAGAAAATTTTCAGATTGACACCAAATTGAAATTATCTATAATCTGGAGAATCATCTTTGAACTAGGTTAGCACTGTTATTCAAAATTACTATTTTATTATATCTATAAGTGTATTGATATTGGAAAAGATAGTTGCTTACAATTATTATAAATAATCACATAAGACAAAATTGAGTTGCTATTTCTTCAACAAATACAAAACTACCACACTGAAAGTTATCATTGTCAGATCAATCAGTTAACTTAAGAAATCAAGAATTGTAGACTGAGTTTTAAAGCATTTGGAAACTATCCAGATTTGTTTAGGACAAAAAAAATTGCAAAACCACTTACACAGTATTTTCATGAACTAGTTATATAAATCGTGATATTTTCAAGTCATGATATGTGCAGTGTAATGTTGTACCTTTAAAAATCATTTATAAATAGTTACATGATGAGGAGAAAATTTCTCCAAGTCCTACTATTAAGTAATAAATGACAGGCACTAGAGTTAGTGTCAGCAAAGGTGATGTACATATGACCTTTATGTAGCTATATTAAAAATTTTCTGCAATGATGTACAAAGAGCCATTTATTTGAACTATATAGTAGAAAGGAGACTTTGATCCTTCTAATTCTAGCACATTTCTGTGATAGTTTTAATTTTGCAATCTGAACAGTTTCTATCTGAAAATTTAAATACTTTTTAAACCCTTATATCTTTTCAGTCTCTAATATTAAGAGTGACTGATGTCATGGATATAGGGAGATGTGAGACTGCTACAGTTTGTAAGAATGTGTAGGGATTTGGGACTGGAAGAGGTGAGGCAGCTCAGTGTATGAAATTAGACACCTCTGGTTATATTTCTGGATCTTTTATTCAAATAAACTAATGAATCCAAGTGAAATAACTCATAGAAAGTTCTTAGGATTGGGTCATATGTACAGTAACTACACAAATGCTATTTCTATTATAGTGTCAAGCCTGAGGGGCAGAATGATTGAGTTTAAGACATTTTTGTAAAGTTAAAATAAGCAGAACTGGGCTGGATTGGAAGAAGCTGAGGAACAGGGAGGTGTTAAGGTGTTGAAGACTCCCAGGTTAGTTTTCTGGCCTGAGCAACTTGCGCTAACACGAGACAGGAAACCCTCCAGGAGGATTATGTTTGAAAGGGAAGATTGGATCTACTTTGGACTGTCTTTCATGTGCTCATGAAAGAGTCTAAAACTGGTGTCTTGTGGACAGATGAAGGAGAGTTATGAGATGGAAATATGACTTATGGAGTAAAAAGTATGTAGATGTCTAATTTTCAAAGTATAAGTGTGGCTGGGGAGGGAGTGCGGCTTGAGAAGAAACAATGCAGTCTGAGAAACTCCCACTGTAAAAGGCATACGAGAGAAGAAGCAGCTGCCAGCAAAGGGAACTGAGAAGCAATTGGGCAGAAGAGCAGAAGGAAGATCATCAGAAAAAGGCTGGGCAGTTGAATGAGAGGTAAAGGGATTTCAAGAGTCCTCCTGTCTTTATTTTAAACTCAGTCTTCACCTACAAGAGTGCTAGTGGAATCCAATTAGCTGCCCAAATTTTCTATGTTTAAACCAAAGTTCTTCATTTTATTTTCTCAATTTATGGCACGCTCCCAATGTTTTTAATGAAAAACATCATTAAGTCTCTAGCTACCTGAGCTAGAGGTCATCTTTAGCACATATTATCTTTCCACGTAAATAGGGCATTGCCTCAGTTGCTCTTTACTTCCAATATAATTCCACAATGCCTTCTTAATTTTTCCCTAGGGTTAGAGTACCATGTTTCTTACCCCCATACTCCTCCTTTTTCAGATATATCCATTTTCAAAAAATGGCTTCTTTATTTTTGGTGCCTAGATACTTGCAGAAAATTCCTACTGGCCACATTTTCAACTCCCAGACACTCTGGCATTCAGAGCTTCCCAGAGTCTACCTTAACCTATCTATTAAGGTTGTTGTCATCATTTTCATCGAGTGTTTCTACTAAGCTCAGCCTGAGGAATTTTTAATGCAGAAATCCCTGTGTCTTTGTAGAGTTTTTTGCCTACAACATGTTTCTTCCAACTTTCCAAGTCCTGAAGTACCAGTTTAAATCCCTAAATTATTAGAGGGATTAACCAATAAATGAAGCCCCAGAACTCTGGACAAATTGACTGTATTATTTTTCTCAATTATATATGTATTGTCTTACATTATTGCTGTTTTCTTAAGAATATCTGAACTTTACAAATCTCAACAAATATAAAGAATATAGTACTATAGATAAATGCTTATTGAAATTTAATAATTATTTTCTTGATTTATTATGTTAGCAAAAATCTGCAAAAATATTAAATAGTAAAGATACTGTATTGGGAATCTATGCAATGTATCTGAATAGTATAAGATTTTCATCATTTTATCATAAAGTATGATATTTACTATTGAATTTGAGATATTTTTACCATATTTAATTAGATTTTGTGACAACTTTAGTAGTGATAGCTCCTGAATTTTACTAGTTCCCTTTTTAGCATCTACTGGTTATATGAATTATATTTATTGACATAATTCATTATTTTTTAAAAGTCAAAACATTGAATCATTTTGGGAAAAAAGAAATGTTTAATGATTAAATGACTGATGTTTTAATCAGCTAAACAAAAAATGTATGTTAAACATAAGCATTCTATTACTTTTCTTCTATGATATGTTCTACTTGATTTTTCTGGCTCCAGTTCTATGACAGCTAATGGATTTCATATATTTTAATGACAAAAATAGCAACTAATATTTTTAGGAAAGCTAAAATAATCAATATAATTTTATATAGCCACATGATTCCCATTACCATTTTCTATATGGTAACTCAAACCACTTGCCAATATACTTTTAAAAGTAAATCTATACTTATTTAAATATTATGACATTTAAGTGAAAAAAAAACCTTCTTAGGGTTGAATTTTAAGAAAGCTAGCAAACTTATTTTGTGTCATCTTCAATCCATTTGGAGGGAGTATCCACCATCAAATCAGATTGCAATTATCAAACCTAGAGGGTAAATAGCAAATAGAATCAATAGAATCTAACTCACCTAAGGATGTTCTCTTTGAATTGACAAATATGTATGTAGTTTATTTCTACTTGGAACAAGTTAAAGATACCTATATGATGCTCTATATGGTAATTTAAATCAGGGCTTTATTTACTGAAGCAAAAAAAATTTTTTTTAAAACATACAGTTCTTTTACTTGGCCACAAAAGGCTATGACCAATTTTGACATAGAATTGTTAGACTATATAAGCAGTATTTTATTTGAAAAAGAAATTTAATCACTAGTATTCCAAAAAGTTCTAACTGAGAAAAAAGGTGTTTTACTGGAATGACTGTATTAAAATAGAAATGTCTTGATTTCTATACATGTTTTTTATTGTATTAGCAAGTGTTTTGTATACTGAATCCTGGGAGAAACACAAACCTAACAAACACTTTATGTTTATTAATTATTTTGTAATGTCAAATGTCTTCCTTTCTGCCACTGTTGTACTGATCAATGTACTATTTTGGCATAAAAAGTATTTTGTTTATTTTGACAATCATTCTACAACATACTCAGTTCTCTATAAATCATGACTAAGTTGATTTTGCCACAGGTTTCCTTCATTTACTGTAATTGTATGCAAACACTTTCATTAAAAAAATCAGATGAGTTTAAAATAAAACAAGAAAGAATTGATTACGCAGATAGAGAGAAAGAAAACACTTTCAATTGTCTGTCTTCTAAGAATGGATTCAATTCCAGGAACCCATGTGTTAAATAAGGAAGATGAACTATTTTAGAAAGATGCTGAAATACTAAACAAAATAAATATTAAACCTTAAAAAGCAAGCCTAACTTTTGTTCTTTAGTATTGCTCACATTCACTTTATTAAAATATTGAGGGGCTGGGGATTTAGCTCAGTGGCAGTGCGCCTGCCTCACAAGCACGAGGTTCCCAGTTCGATCCCCGGTACAAAAAAAAAAAAAAAATACTGACAGAACTGCCAAACATATACATAAATGAGTGGGAATGCTGCACTAATAATTTCCAGTAAAAGTCACCGTTTAATCTCCTTATGAGATGCACTCTCCACTGTGAATGCTCCTTCGCTCTTATTTAACCACTTTAGAATAATCCATTCATTAACAAAGATAAATTTCAAGAGTCAGTGCTGTCACCTAGTTGCAGATTGGCCCTTACTATCATGACAGATGATATCAGACACTGTGAAATTATCTATTACATTGGTGTGCGGGGGGGGGGGGGGATTGTGCTCCGCCGGTGACAATTTTCCCTTAATTTAGGAATTCCTATTTCCTAAAGAGGGCAGCTAGAAATGAGTAAACCATTACAGAGCCTTTCTTAGCTGTTGGCCTGGAGAATATGAATTCTCTCCAAAATATATATCTTTGGCACAGTGTAGAAGTAAGGGATTTTGGGTAATCTCTGTGCTGGCCAAGAATGAGAATTATTATTTTTAACCACTAAATGCACTGATGTGGTGTTTACCTTCTTAAGGAATTAAGAAGATAGGCCCATGTTAGTTTAGATAGGGTTTTCTAATCTAATAAAAGTTTAAATAAATACCTGACAATGAAATTTTTACTACTGGGTTTTCTGCCTCTTTGTTAAAGTCTTTAAAGTGACATTTTATAGTATTTACAGCTTCAAGAGTTTTACAGTTTTTTCAGGATTATATTTAATATGCACAAATTAATAGTTTCATAGACTCTCAAATTAGTTGATTATATAACCTAAATGTACAAATTTATACCATAATATTGCATTTAGACTGACAAGTAACTAACTAGCACCAAAATGGTGCTTGCATGACTTTTCTGAAATCCAAAATTGAAAGGTAAAGTTAATGTTTAACCAATAATTTTAAAGTTTTTCATTTTACCATAGAATCCCAATACCTCAGATATAATACTTCTGTTTTAGACAGATGTTGAAAATTACACATTACTTCAGATTATAATTTAATGGATAAATATATTTTCTATCATCATAGTTGTTAGATAAGAATATTTAGTTATTCAATAAATATGATATCAAGATGATATGATTAAAGTAAAATCTCAAATAGCCAGTTCAGGAAAAATTTACTCAAACATGAAAATCTTTATTGCTTTTTCTTTTTGAGCTATTTAGGGCCAAGAATCAGTCAGAGCTTCTATCATATACTTTAATTCTAGACCAAGATTGTATTTTATATACTTCTTCCTCTCACATTCACTTTGAGAAACATTAAGAAATTTTTATTTTTAACCCTAGAATTATAATAATAATGAGACTTAATGTCATAATTCAAACATAGTTTTCAAATTAAATACAAAAATATAGGCCAACTGTTGACTTCTTACTGGACAATAACAGTGTGAGTATTAGCATGCAAATACTGTAAATCCAGTGGCTCTCAGAATCCAGGCAAGGAAGAAACAACCTAAGAACCAGAGATCATTCCAAGAAAGGAATGTTTCCTCTCTAAAGAGGAGAAGTATTTTCAAATATCCCATTATTAAAAGGTTCCCAAATGAAATTAAGTTCTCCAGAAGTACATAGGCAATGTTCTTTGGTGAATTTGATGGAGACATAAAAATGGTTGGATCACATGAGGCACCATTGTAGAAATTTGTACATGATTCATGCATTTTCTATGACAGAAAGAAAGTGTTATACTTTATAAAACTAGATTCAGGTTGTACTATGCACAAGTCTTAAAGAAACTACTGAAATCATGGGAGGCTATTCTCTTGCCTGATTTGGGCACTGTGTCAATTTGTAGATTACTATTTATTGGTGGTTATGTAGCCCCTTTTCTTTGAATTGTTTTAGTTTGATACATTTGAGAGCATATTTGCTCTTATTCACTGGTCCTTACTGAACACTTACAAAGCATAGTGGTACTCAAAGAAAGGATGGGGAAAATTCATATAGATTATTTTAAAAATATGTGTATTCTCATTAAGCATGTAAGTATATTTTATGAGTATTTCCATATAAAATAATGAAAATTTAAAACACAGTACATTTATACCTTTATGTACTACTTGATTCATCAAACATCTATGCTATCTACTTGGATCATAATTTAAGACTAATTGTCTGCAATTCCTAAAATGCATCAGATTAAACTTGAAAAAATTTAATTCCTCAGGCCATAGTTATTCAACATTATATACTCACTGCTTCAGAACATACTGAAACTATGATACCACTGTGTGTCACAATATAAATGGCCCTTCCCTGAACACTTTTTATAAGGTGTTTACATATTTTTAAGATATCAAACTAAAATCTTAACAATACAATATTTTCTAGGAATACCATAAATAGCACATATAAAGAGTGAAATTTCCACGTTCAGTTTCTTGCTGCAATTTAATTTCTTCATACGGTCTTGCCATTCATTTACCTTTTGAAATGGAAGAAAGGGCAACACAAGTTGCTTTGACCAAGAGATTGATGTCTTAGCTATTCAAAATTTATTTCACTCCTTTGTTTTTATGATAATGTCACAGTTAAGAATTTGCTTAAGTTTTGAATGTATTTTCATTTTCTGTAAATTTTGGTTTTCCTTCATTTGTTCATTGGTTTAAGCCAATGCATAAATTTCCTGAATCATTCTGGCATCTTAGCCTGTCTTTGTCAATACTGGAAAACCTTTTCCTCTCAGTGCTAACATTTAATTTGGTAAAATTAACTTCCCAAAGATTTACGTTTGTATTTATTACTGACTATTCTTGATCATTTTCAGGAAAAAAAAAAATCTCAGTTAAGTAAATTTCCACTCCATATTTCCAGAAACTTTGTTATTGCTTAATCTTCTTCAGATAAATCCCTTCCTGTTAGTTTATTTTCACAAAATCTCTTTAGGTAAAATCAAGTCAATCAGTTGTTATTAGCTAGCATAAGAATGACAGACAGGAAGCAGATATTTAAATAATGGACATAGTTATAAAATTTAATGTATATCTTCTTTTAAAGGAAGGTAAATTTTCTTGTGACCAAGTTTACTTCCTAATGTTTGTGTTTGTGGTTCTCATTTTCCAAACTACTTTCTTAATTTTTATTTATGTAAATTATTGAAAAAGTTTCTCTCATCATTTTTACTGCTTGATGTGCAAGATATACTATAGATATAATGTAATATGCCCTTAGAATTTGTCACTAGTATCCTAAGGCAAGAGATTTTATTTTATTATTAGAGAAATCTATGGTGAGATTATATAAATACATTATTCACATATAATTGAGTACATGGAAGATCATAATTTTCATAAATAGACTTAAATAAACTCCACTAAGTCAATGAAACAAATTTTATTTTCAGAACCCTCAGGACTTATTATTTTATGATAAAGAGTGATTACTAACATCAGTTATTTTGTGCCTTGCTATTGCTGTCAAAAGCTCTGTTTAATTCCAAAATCTTCATGAGCAATTTTCTGAACTGTTTAAATCTGTTCTAAATATTACTGATTCCTTTTAACTCTAGTAAGCCTGAGATATCATAATTGTGCTGCCTGCAAGAATGAAAGACTCTTCATTCATGCAATTGATTTATGAGGTACTTTGTTTCAAAGAGTCCATCAGGGCAGTATTAAACTACATAGGAAACAGAATGTTTTTTCAGACAATTCAATTTAAAAATTCAATTTTTAAAATATTCTAGTCAATAACTTATCCTTGTAAAAGAAATATCAATGGCATATTACCTGGTACATGCTGTTTCTTTAACAGGTATTGGTAAATTGATGTTGACATTTCATCATTTTGGCTTTTAGTGGTAGTCTATAGTGTTACTTTGTTTCAAATGTATGTTAGATTTACTTGACACATGTGTGAAGATAAGATATAAAATTTATTAGAAAAGAAGACCGTGAGAAAGGAGAATGAAGTAAAGAGAAGACAGACATTGAAATTGATCCAGGCTCTAAAGAAATATTGAAAAAAACAAAAAACAAAACAAAATAAAAACACTGACTTCACATTTCCTCCATGCCTTCGTTCTCCTTATTAAACAATTTGAATATCGTATCCCAGAATGTGTGGATAAAACATGTACAATGCACACAGTAGAAAGAACTATAACCCACACATATATAAGTGAAAAGTTTATGTGTGTATAGTGGAGTGAACATAATATTTAGAATCCAAAGAATTACATTTAAGGTTTTTCTCCCCTTCTTAAGGGACAAGCCTTGGTCACTGTCTCCATGAATCCTTCCCTGGTCATACCATTTGAATTACAAAACCTCTTGATCCAAACTTTACTATTCTCTTTACCCACTTTAGTTTTATCCATTGCGAAAGCTTTCAGAAGTCATACTCCCTATTTTCTTTTACCACAAACAGCAAACAGTGCCTTTGTAGTTTAATTGGTTATTTAAATATTAAACAATTGGCTAAAAATGTGTGAAATTGCCCAGCTCCCACAGCAGTTAGTAATCTGCTTCTAAGTCCATCTATTGTATGCCACTGTGTTTGTTCATAAAGTTTTATTGAATAAGACTCGAGACTCATAGTGGTAGTATAAACTATCTCTGCTGTTTTTATTACCCTAAGCATAGCAAGTAATCAATAAATATTTAAAAACCTGATAAATGATGGGGTATTCAGAGACATTCATGCAAATTACAATTTTGAGATTTTTTTTTGACAGAAATTATGTCATACCATTGTATAGGTGGCACAGTGAAAAAGATTAGCCTTTGGTCTTGGGTAGTTGCACAAACTAAAAACTTCCACACTGTAATATAACATATAATAATGAATTACTTGGAATTTTTACTTCCACAGTAATTAGACCAGAATCAGTGGCTATGGTGTATGGCAATGCCTTGCTTAATAGAATGGAAAAATAAGCCCCAGATATATTACTTGCTAGAGATAACATTAAAAGGCAAGTGTACTAATTTCAAAACCAAAATTATTTTGGCTTTTTAAAATATATGTTGGTTTTAAATCATAGTGATGCTATTTGAGAAAATAGTGAATTATTTATACCTAGTTATTAACCCAGGGAAATTATGATCATCCTTGTACTTGTCTTTTGTAATAAAAGAAGAACTAGTTTAGCCAATACCTTGGGATTCAAATGGTTCCATTTCAAATATCAGTTTACTTTTCACATATTTATAATAGAAGTTTTACCAAATTATATTTTATAAAGGAAATTATTACTGTCACCAGTAAGAGCTTGATTTTTTATTGTTAAAATATTCTAATAAAATTATGTTAAACCCATTATAAAATTTAATTCAATAATGAAGCTTGTTCTACTAGTGCCCAAAGCAGTAATGATACCACTTTGATAAAATGAATTATTGAACTTCTACTATTTCCTCAGTAATACAATTATTTTCAGGCTATGCCCAAATAGTTATGAAACTTAACTCCCCAAAAGACTGTAACAACATGTTTTCTTTTCAATTTTCCAATTTTTCATGAAAGGAACTCTTCAGCCATTATCTGCTAATATTATGTAATTCTTGGTTATCATGTTGTTATTTTATTTCATTCTTGATATTCTGAAAAAATGATGTATTACTTCTATTTACTCATGTCCTCTGATTTGACCATGAGATTAAATGAAATAATCAGGACTAGGCTATAACTGATTGCTGGGTTTCTTTGAAATATTGAGAATCTTCCCTATCTTATCAGATTAAATTCAGCTATTGATTGTTTGTAAGACAAGGTCTCACTGTGTAGTCCAGGCTGGCCTTGAACTCATGGTGATCCTCCTACCTCAGCCTCCAAAGTGCTGAGATTACAGACATGGTCCACCACACCAGGAAAATTCATCTATTTAAAGCTTTTACTTTAGCTCAGTTTAGTTCACATTTTTTTGAAAAAAATTCTAAGAAGCATTTTGTAAAGCAGTACTAAGATGAAGGTTTTGCAGGACCATATCAAACAGTTAGTTCTCTTTATAGAATGTTAATCATTTATCAGATACAAAGAGGATATTATGCAGAAATATTTAAAAATTAAAAATTTGAAGATCAGTTAGCCAGGCATGATGGCATGTGCTTATAATCCCAACTATTTAGGAGGTGAGTGGGAAGATCACTTGAGCCCAGTAGGTTGAGACCACCTTGGGCAACAAAGCAAAAACTCCCTGAAAAACACCAAAATAAAACAAAACAGATAAGTTCTCTGTCAGTTTGTGTTAATGCTAATGGTGTATGCATAAAATTCCATTATTTTATAGTAAGCTATATTTTTAGTGAATGTGACATGAAAACAAGCTTAATTTCAGTTACTATCTAGCTGAGAAGACAAATTGGATGGAGCAAAAGGTAATATTTAAAGATAAGAAGCTATACAAATTTACCTACATTAAAAGCAGGGCACATTTGACCAAGAGTTTCTAAATCAGGCTATACTACATAATAAACTGTTTGTTTATTTGTTTGCTTGTTTCTTCTAATTCAGAATGCTAGATCCCATGTGAGATCACTGACTTAGAAATTCTATGCATATATATATATATATATATATATAAAATCTCTCCATGGAGTTCTGAAGTGTAGCCTCAGTGTACCCGTAAACCATAAATATTGCATAAATATACATGGGGAGTTGGGATAATGTAGAAGCCTTCATGGAGGAGATGAATTTGAGACTGTGTTTTTAAAAGAGGCAAGAAATTTTAGAAAGAATACTATAAGCACAACTGTAGAATTGGAGAAAGAAATTGCATTGGTATGATTAGTTTATAATAAAACATGGTTTTTATAAGGAGGAAGATAAATGAAAGTCTGAAGATACTGGTATCTGAGCTTTAGTTTATAGGCCCTGGTGAACTGAATAACCAATGATTTTTATATGAGGAGAGTCTATATGTAAATAAATTTTAAAAAGTACATACAAGTTAATATGAGGTTCACTAGAAGATAGGGAATTAAAGACAAATTTAAGTAATAGTAGACTAGGCTTAAGGGTAATAAGGATTTTTACAATATTCCTGTTAGACAAATGAAAATAAGAAAAAAATAAGCCTGTTATAATCATGAAGGAGGAAATGATACCACTGAGAATGTAATCTTAATAAGGATTTGTGAAGTACAGGGAAAATATAAACTCAAAAATTCTCATGGTCTGTATATTTAAAAAATTGCAATTGGAAAGCATTTACCAATTTTCACTTAGAATATCATGTACTAAGATTTTACTTAAATAGTTCTAAATGAACTAATGAACCTCTTTAGCAAAATATGGCTAAATCTTTATCGGACAGGAAATATGATACTGTAAAATAATTATATTTTCTTAGTCAAATTAGCTTCACTTTATTTGTGTCACAGGTTAAATCTAATTATATATATGGAACCAAGAATGTTCTCTATAAAAATTATTGTATATCAAATATGATTCTTACCAAAACAAATATTCTACAATTGAATATAAACTATGTTTAGCTAAAGAGCAAGGAATCAATTAGAAGTGCATTTTATTAGAAATCTGGACTAGATACATATGAAACCAAGGAACTTCTCTATAAATGACTATTGTACATCAAATATGCTTGTGGACAAAACAAATATCCTACAACTGAATATAAACTACATTTAGCTGAAGAGTAAGGAATCCACTAAAAGTGCATTTTATTAGAGATATCCAGGTTTTGAATATTTTTATCAGCAAAACAGTGGATATCATCTACTCTACTAAGAAAGAGCAATTATCTCAATAATATATCAAATTGATAAATGTGTATTGTTGCTACACATTTTAGGCCCAGAACAATTCAAAGGGCTGAGTAGATTTTAAAGATATTAACAGGGATTTAGCTCCACAATTGGACATGTGCTAACTTGAATATCAGTGACTAAGTTAAAGAATAATAAATCAATTATATGTTACAAACCAGGTATAGGCCTTGGAGAACTATCTGACTAAGCAAAGGGGCATCATTCATCCCTTCAAGTCACACACTCAACTTCCATTTTCCTGCCTTAGTCTCCAGTGTCCTTCAGTGTCCCAAGTTGTGCTTGAGGACAACCAGTGGTTCTCCACAGAATTCTGCCCAAGTTAAAATCATCAGTGTTAATCTTTCAGACTATTTTGCATCAACTCTGGATGGTGTTGGTCATGTTTAAGAAATATATAAAGAAGATGGTTCACAGCCTAAAAATAGGAAACAGCAGAAGAAATTTTAACAAACCTTCTATTTCTCTTAGTGCTCAATTACCTGTGGCAAAGGAATGCAGTCCCGTGTTATCCAGTGCATGCATAAAATCACCGGAAGACATGGAAATGAATGCTTTTCTTCAGAAAAACCTGCAGCATACAGGCCATGCCACCTTCAGCCTTGCAATGAAAAGATTAACGTAAATACAATAACATCACCCAGATTGGGTAAGCAGACCAAACAGCGAATGATTTTAAAAATAGAAATGTTTATAGCTTTTTCTATTTTGTATATCACTTTAAAGCCTGAGAGTTGAAAAGCTATGCTAATTGCATAGCTCAAAGTTGAATCTATTTAAATATGATTTAATCTAAATGGCCTTGTGAGTAAGAAAATCCTCAACTGCTCTGATTCCTGAAGTTGTTTACTGAAAGCCAGATCCAGGAAATATTAATCTTCGGTACTTGACACTGGAGGCCACCTCATAAAGGGTTATAGGATGCAACCAAATTTTAATTTCAGATCTGTCCTGTGACAAAATGATCAATTAAAATGATGTCTATAGAAAGGTGAGATCGGGAATATAAGCCTATATCCCTTGTGGTCACCAGACTTCCATGTGGTCCTGAATACAAATTATCTTTTGGAGAGACCTGGAATTTTTAAAAAGGCTTTCATGAAGAATGAGGTGTGTGAATCTGCGCCAGTAAACAAGAAGTAGTTTGATGGTCATCTTGGAGGATAGAATAGTAATTTTAAGATACTAGTAGTATTTTGATATTTATGTAGTTTTATGTTATAAAACGCTTTCATACTTACTCTCAATTTCTGTTACTGGATCTAAACTATCACCAAGTAGAGTATATACCTTAGGTAGATGTAGCCAGTACTTATACAACAAACACTAACATATGAGCTAGGCTTTATTTCTATGAAAACTAGTGGCTTTTAACAGCACTTCTACCTGCTGCCAGTGGGTTAATTTATCTTTTACATCTTTGGTTTTAACCTGTATATATAATCTACAGGAGAAAATTGTTAATGATGCAGAACAGCATTGCCAAAATGCAAGGAACTATATTACCATATGTACTTTTTGAAGCATAAATTCAGTGAAATGAAAAAGTTTGCTTCTTCATGGAAATATAAAAACCCTCTTTTCCAAGCCAGATAATTAACATTTCTAAGAAATAATCAGTGCACATAGAATAAGACTAATTAAAACAAAATTTAGCAATCCTAAAGCAGATGCCCCCAATCCATGTATTCAGTAACAACATAATCCCTTTTCTCTAGTAATTAGTTGAAGTCCTTGAAGTATTATTTGGCAGAAAATAATAGATTGGGAGAAAAGTTTATAATTTTGTTAAAATTGCATTTTCAGTCTTTATTATTTCTTGAAGGTATACCCAAATCACAGAAGTAAAATAATTGAAAAATCTAAGATTTTAAAAAGTAAAATAACTAGCTGAATAGTGACCAAAGAAAGAAATACAGTAACATGAACTCAATAAACATTATTTCCTCTGAAAAATTGAGGTTAAATATGTATGATAAATTTCTATATCAGAGTTTCATTTCAAACACTTTATTGCTACACATTTCAATCACTTGTGATGATCAGCTTTGATTTTTACACACTTGCTGTTCAAGAATCTAGGATATGAAATAAGTGTGAGCATAGTTTCATTTTGCCATTTCTTTGTAATTTCATTTATAGCAATATGCATTTCCATAAAGGTGGATATATTGAGTACATTCTGTTTCTTGTTTAATCTTCTCTAACAAAATCCAAAAGAAGATTAACTGAAAGGTATAAAATTAAAGCCTAGAAATATCACATATTGTATCTGGGAAATCTAACTTTAGTAAGCTTTGAAAAGTTCATAAGTGTCTTGGACACTCTCTTGTCACTGAGACATAATACCTGAAATCCACAAATTAAAGGAGGAAAGCTTTATTCTGGCTCTCAGTTTGTATAAGTTCAGTCCATACTTGGGTGGCTCCAAGGCAGGATGGCATAGCAGAGATACAGAGCAGAGAAGAAACCACTCATGTCATGGCAGCTGGGAGGCAGAGTGAAGGAAGAAGCTGAAGAAGGAGATAAACTCTTCCAGGCCTTGCCCATAGCAACCCACTCCTTGCAAGCAAACACTACTTTCTAACACCATGCTAGCTATACATCCCATAATCCAATCACCTTCCAAAAGTCCCAGCTATGACCATAAGAAGTTCTTGGGGGACATCTTGATATAAATCATAACATTCTGCCCGTGGCCCTCAAAGACATATGAATATCATTTTATGCAAAATGCTCTTAGTCCATCATCTGTAAGAGTTGCCAGTGTCCTAACAGTTTTAGGTTTGCTAAAAAATCTAAGCCAAACTTTCCTCTGAGACTTAAGACAAACTCTTACCTTTGCTCCTCTGTAAAAATTAAAAGAAAGTTAAGCACTACCAACATACAATGTCACAGGGTAGATATTCCTATTCAAAAAAAGGGAATGGGGGATATAAACCAATGAAACCAAAAGAAGGCAAACATTGAAACCTGTAGTTCCATGTCCAGTACCCAGGACAAGCTGTGATAAGATGTGGCCCAGACCCTACAGCATTGCTGGTGGTCACAACTCACAATTTTTCCTTTGGATTGGCTTTGCCCACTCCTTGTGGCTTTCCCCCAGTGTTCCATGTTCCTGGCTTCTTCACCTTTCTGGGGTCTCCACTGTAGTTTCAGCTTCATTCACTTCACTCACAGTTTCACTTCACTCATTTCACTTCATTTCACTCACAATTTTACTCAGACACTGCCCTCTCAGAGGCATACTTCCTGACCTCTCAAGCCTTCTTCTGAAATCTAGGTGGAAAACTTCCTGACCCCACAACTCTTGTGTTCTGCATGCCTGTGAAACCAGCACCTTGTGGATGACACCAAGGTCTGCCATCAGCTGGAGCAGTAGTCAAGCCCTTAAATCATGGCTGCACTGGTCTCTGAGTAACTGGATGGCTAAGGACTGTAAATTGGATACTGGGGAATCAATATTCTAGACTGCCATTGTCCTTCTCAAACAGGGTGCCCTGCGGCTCTCTTCCTAATGCTAAATCTTTCACCTTTGCAACTTTGAGTCTACAGAAAGACTAGAAAGGGGACTGCTGATTCCTGTGATGCCTTCAAGCCATCTTTTCTATTGTCCTGTGGTAAAGTACTTAATTTATTTTTAATGTTAATCTTTTTTAGCAAACAAGCTCTCCTCTGTTCTATCTTTTCTGGAGCTTTCTTTGTGGCAAAACTGAGAGCTTTTTGCTCTTGTTTCATGCAGTATATTATACTAAAAGCAACAATCGTAACAGTGTTATAGCCTCAACATTGGACTGCCTTTAAATTTTTTCCTCCAGATTAATTAGTGTGCTGCCCTCAGTCTAAGTCTCCACAAAGTCTCAGAACATTGGCAAAATGTAGACACATTTTCTGCCAAAGCATAGCACACATTTCCTAGAGTCCAACTGCCAATGAAGCCCTTGTTCCTAACTGAAACCTCATGAAGTTAGTCTATCAGCATTCTGGTCTTCTGAGCTCTGACCAGAATCTGCCTTGTGCTTGGCTTAAGGCATTCTAAAGCTTCTTCAGTTGCCATTTCCAAACCTTTCCAAACACCTCCCACAAACCATTCCAAAGATTTCTGAACCACATGGTCAGGTAATAGTCACAGCAACGACCCCAATTTTCTGCTACCAAAATTTGTCTTGGTTATTTTCTTCATTACTTGTACAAAATATCTGACACCCACGATTTAAAGGAGGGGAGGTTTCTTTTGGTACAATTTATAGATGTTTCAGTCCATAGTCAGCTGGCTCCAAAGCAGGATGGCTTGGCAGAGGGGTGTAGCAGAGGGGAAGCTGTTTATATCATGGCACTGAGGAAACAGTGAGTCAAGCAAGGAGCACAGAAGAGAGATATAACCTTCTAGATCATGCCCCCAGTGACCTACCGCTTCCAACAAGCAAGTCAGCTATAATGTCCCTATAATCCAATCACCTTCCAAAGGTCCAACCTATGTTTACATGAAGCTTTAGGGGAACATCTAGATATAAACCATAACAATGAGTAAGAATATTGGTTTTTCACTGCACTCCTGGTTTACTGTGTATGTGTATGTTTCTTTGATTTTTATATTTCAAAATGTTATATAAAAGAGTCAAAATAAGTATACAAAATACTTCCTCTTGAATCACTGAAATATGTTTCTGCTAATGACAGCTATGTTATCTGGAGGTATTTGAATTTCTATGCTCTGTATCACAGCTGCTCTAACCTTCAAATGCCTGGGAGATCAGTGGCCCGTGTACTGTCGAGTGATACGTGAGAAGAATCTATGTCAGGACATGCGGTGGTATCAACGCTGCTGTGAGACTTGCAGGGACTTCTACGCCCAAAAGCTACAGCAGAAGAGTTGACCTCTGGCACACTGGCTGGCTCACAGCTCTTTGTAATTATATTATTTATAAACACACACACACTAGCATGTTTTTCAGACCAAATATCAGATTACATATAATTTAATCAAATTAATTTATTTTTTGCCTGTGAAACATCCAACGTGGTGTTTTAGTTATACAGACATTTTGATATATACTATAAGGCTTCGTAAATAATTTTATATGAATGAACAAGTTGGATCTAGCAACCTAATAACAATAAAAAGGAAACAAAGATCATTAGACTTTTTTTGTTGTTGTTTAAGTTAGGGCTGTCCCTAAGGTGCTACTTTCTCTCTACCAATACCATTGAGTTATCCAGAATATATACTACCTTAGCATTATAATTTAGTTATATGTGGAGGAATATCATGGATTTTTGTTTTGGTTTTTGGTGTCCTGATGCAGAATTAGCCCATTTTCTGTAATCTGCAGATGTGTAAACATAACAAACCTCAGTGTTGAACAGGGTTTTAGAGAATGTATTATGAATTTGGTTAAGATTTAGAGATATCCATGGAAAAATTCTACTGTAATTTTAACCTTGCTTTAATAATGAAAAAGTCAAGCAGAGACTTTGATCATGTTCATGAACATGTACTTGAACACAAGTATTGTAACAATGAAACACTGTAATGATTTACACTGAATCACCATGGCACTGTTGATATAGTGTAGAGAAACTGTTATAGAAATGGTAACAGTCTACAAAAAAATGTGTATTATTTTAACATGTTGTCATTAGATTTTAGTGCTTTAAATAGTTTGAACAAAGAAAACATTGATCCACCATCCATTTTTGTACCATTTTATCAGATTTATGAAAAAGCATAATACATAGTTTCACAAATCATGAAATTTACTAAATACTTTTAAGCCTTTTCCCTAGGAATAAGGAAAAACAAAAAGTATATCACATTGTGGTAGTTTCAATGTATTACTTTCCTTTTAAAAATTAAAAAGTATTACAATTCTGAGAAACGTTCAAAAGCCAGCTTAAATTTTTTTCCTGTGAGAAAATATCATACATGATTCACATGATTTCTTAGATTTCTTTCAATAAAATATGTGAAACTTTTTTCTTTTGGGAGATACTTCTTCACAGATCTCCCACATTTCCACATGTTTGGCAAGAAAAGGCACTATCTGCTTTTGTTCTGAAATATCATTTAAAGGATATTTGTATAGTGAACCACCATGGAAAATAATGTCTCTGTGAAACAAAGGACAAAGGTGCTTGCTTCTCATTAAATATTTTCAGGTTTCTTTTTTATTATTTACTGCATGTACAGATATAACTTTACTGTTTTCATATTACCCTGTGTGAAATGGGGCTCAGAGAACCAGTACAAGAAAATACAAATTCTCTGAACATTGATATTGTTGTAATAAAGTCCTTTGTCTTTAACCCAGGAGTCTCATGTCTTCTACTCTAAAAATATAACAGGTAAACTTGAAAGATTGAATGTATAGTAAAAGCTGAACACTTTTGTAGTGTTTGACACTTTACTCATTAATATTTTAACCTTCATTTTAATAAAGTTAATATTGGGGTAATCTTGTTTCTAGATTGTTCTATGTAAATCTTTTCATTGATGAGATATAAGATTAACCTATATCCCCACATCTTGTGAAAGATGGTGTGCCAATAGTAGTAAAGAAATGAAATGATAAGAGGAGGCTTTCCCAATTCCATCCCTTGATTTCTGAATCTGTGAATCTAAGAGAAATAGCACTATCAATGATTCAAAAAAATATACAATATCTTACATGTAAGCTATTACCTCAGACCACCCAGTGGATGCCAGAACTAAATCTGTTTTTAAACAATATCATGTCATTCTATTACCATCTGTTCACGTCTAATAGAGAGCATGATAAGAAATTTACATGAACATGAGCCCATTGCCACATTTTATTTGCTATTAAACAATTTTTCTGAACAGAACAATATTGTGTGGAATATCAAGAGTGAGACATTTGTTAAGTCACAACTGGTATTTTGAAAATAGCATTGCAAGTTGAAAAGGCAAACCATATTCAGAGTAAGTGACCATTTCTTCAGGAACAAGCCACTGTCTCTTTTGTGATGGAACTGGCCCCATGTAGTCAACCCACCATAAAGCTGGGCCAAAATTATCTCCCATATAGTGATGCCAAATTGAGGACATATTAGCTTCTCTGCTATCATTAGGATGAACCCTCAGTGTTACTGTAGCTAGATAGGCCTTGGTGAATGGAAGTCCATGTTAGGGATCTCATGCATTATTTCCCTTCCCCCACCATTGTCTTTTTCATGGTCAAAGATAGAAGTGATTGGTGTGAGAGACTGGTCAGCATCTATAGGTCATGTCATCTTACCCATCTGATAAATATTATTCTTCTGTCCTGAAAGTGCTCTTTGGTAAGCAGTCAAATGGAATATAAGTATATAACCTATTCAGGGAGGTCAATCCACATACTCTTTACCAATAGCTTCCTTGTCTCTAATTTTTAAATTGTGTTGCTTGTAAGTCCCTATCAATGCACCCAACCACTTATCCACAAACAGTGAATTACTGTATTTCATTGTCTTAAACCACTTTTTCTTTCAGACAAAGTAAATAACCAGATGCACATTCTTCTTAATTGCAAGGATTTTCCTCACTACTCTTATTTAAGGCTCTGTGTGGAGCTGTAGAGCTACAGCTTTCTATTCTTGGTGGTGCTAACATATGTGAAGAAATGTTAGTAAATGAGGCCCAGATGTTTTCTGTTTCAATCAACTGGTCATAAGAAATGTTTTATGAGACCTGAAGTGTGGACTGAGAAGGAAGAGGCAATGCAGCCATAGTAGACCCATTAGCAATGAGAGGCGGTTGCTCGTGGAACTTATGTTTGCTTTCAAAATGTGCTCAAAATGTGATCTTGTACCCTTGATGATGGGAGTGATGTTCTGCTCAGGCAGTAGGTGCATGGTTTGTTAGATAATACATTATTAAATTTATAATTTGGTGATCCATGCTCAAACATTAAGCATTTGGAAAGGTTGAATAGCAAGCAAAATATTTATTTATAGAGAAATGTACAACTTTGCTCCAAAATCCCATATACCTCATTATGCTTCAACAGTGTGAGCCTACCAGAAGCACAATATTGGATCATTTTGTGCCACTGATTTTTCTCAAGTGCCACATTATCTGCTGTACCATGTAGTTCAAATAGCAGAGTAGCTTCAATTGCAGGCTTGGCTGACTGAAGACTCTCCTCTTATTCTATGCACCACACAGAACTAAAAATGTTGGGAGTACACCTTAATTAGTTTTAGAAAATACATTCACAAATGAAGTATAAATTGCTATGGCAGCCCAACTGGACTTTATATCTCTTCCTTAGGAATGGCAAGAGTTACAACCTTGTCCTTTGTCTAGGAAGGGACAGAATTTCTAGAATCCTAGAAATTTTACCAAGGTGTGATGTCTCTAAAATTTTGAGTATTTTAATTCATACCCACCAGCACACCGGAATCTTCTTAAGGAGTCTAAGTAATGTTATTAGCTAATACTTCTTATTCAGCAGGTCTGTCAACATGACATCATGCATGTGGTAGAACAGTATGGTAGCTTGTGCAGATAGTGGAGAGCGTGGAGTTTGTGTGTTAGAGAGTTGATCTGACTCTAAGGTCAGAAATTAAGGTAATTTCTAGATTACACTAAACTGCTATTGATAATTTTTACTAAGGAACATATTTAAAATTGTTCTGCCCCTGACTATGAGGCTGCAGTGGCAATTTGATGTAATCAGAAATTCTTATTAGTTCAGAACCAGTAATTCTAGAATCACAAAATAGACTGATTATTTGTCCTTCATGGAAACACAGTTATCCTATATGAAAGGTCTTCCCAGGGAAATCTGGAAAATAGATTTACAGGATGAATTTTGAATGGTACATATATATATATATATATATACATACTGATCCTTTCTCTAAATAAAACTGGCCTCACCTTTATTCAAGGAGTTCTGGTTCAATGAACTAGCTCTCTTATGGAACCTGAACAAGAGAATTCAGTTCTCTGGGTGGTGATTCAAATGATACTTTTCTTCACCAAGCACAAAGATATAATGCTACTACAAATCAAGCAACACTTTAGTAGAATGCACATATATTTCAATTCTGGGGATTCCTTAATCAATTGGCCAATACTAACAATTTTTGCAGATAAAACCATTCCTGTCTCAGACAGTTTTTCCTATTTGAACAAAATATTTTAGACTGTGAAGTTTATAAACAGAAATGGATTACAGTTCTAGAAATTGTGAAGTTCAAAGTAGGATATCAATAGATTTTGTATCTGGTCTGTTTTTCACAGATGGTGCCTTCTATGTGTCCAGATGAGGTGGAAGGGACAAGTATATCCCCACAAGCCTCTTTTATAAGGATGCTAATCCTCTGCTTTCATGACCTAATCTCCTCCTAAAATCTTCACCTCTTAATACTATGGCATTATGTATTAAGCTCCCCTTACGAATTTGGTGGAACACTAGCATTTAGACCATAGTAATTCCCTTTACCACTTTGATTCTGTTGCCCTTTATAGTAATCATAAACACATGGCCTCTAGAAGCTAAATTCTGACATTTAGTTCCTGTCATTTAGAACTTCATTTTCCTCAAGAAATTTAAGAGGCCCAGTTTTATGGCAGTATTTTCTAATCTCACTCCAATATGGATACAGAGTTCTTTAAGGGTCCCAATGCTGTCTTCAACATATATTTTTTAGAGCAATGGTGAAAGACTCCTAACAGATAAGTGAGCACATCTATTATATTAAAAGCAATCTTTCTAAATTCTCTTCTGCCTTCCTCTATAATACATTATAACCAGGAAGTTCTAGGATCTCCACTTTGTACAGTGTAGGCCATCATTTGCTCTAGTTTTCTATCATGTTGGTAAAATTACTTACAAGTGCATGGAATCCAGAATTTCTGGATTCAATCTCCCCAATACACTGATACCAAAAAATTTCAGGCTAATCCAACATTTTATTCTTTCTACCCTAATCTAACACCCTTAAGGAACATTACTATTCAGCCAATATGAATTAGCAACATCTTGTAATTCTTTGTTATATGTGGTAATACCTCACAAATCACATTTTTTACTTGGTGCTCCTGGATATTTTTGGTACTAAGTCTAGAAACAGATTTAGAAAATATGACAGATGGCAAGGATATAACCTCAGAAATGTTAGCAATAGATTTAATAGAGATTATTTTAGGACACTCGTGGAAGATTTCTAGTTCCCAACCTGACCTTGAGCTGTGAATAATCTTAGTATTTTCTTTCTCTTAGTTTTCCAACACATTTGGAAGCAACTAATTAATCCCATAGTCATTAACCTATTTCATTCAATAAATTATAATGCAACAAATACTTAATGAATCTGTGTTTTATCTTCTATAAAAATTATACTTCAAGTGACTATGTGTGAGAATTTAAATAATAATTTAGTTATTGCATGCTATGGATGACCAAGGTTATAATTCTCTAAATCTAGTCATGTCAGCAAACAAATTTCAAATTCAATTTTGAAAATTCTATTCCATGGAAATACTACTGATACCAATAATTATAGTTCAACCAGCAGGGCTGTGTTAGAGTGATTATGTTCATTGTAGGGAGTTGTTCCATGTATATAACACATCGTAATCCCCTCCCCATCCCCTCTCCATCTCTTCCTCCCTTTCCCATTACCAAAAGATTTATCTCCATAAATCAATTTCATTTTTTTAATAAATTCTCACTCCAAATCACAAAAGGAAGGAGATTATGGAGAATGTAGTTGCTTTTAAAATACAGATGGCCAAATGGCTTTTATGTTTCATTTTTTTAATTGCTTTATAGCAGACAATTGAAATGTACTCCTATGCACTTTTAAAATAACAGCAAATACTTTTAGTGCTTAGAATAAGCTATATCTAGTTAGTATTTGCTATATCTAGCAAATCTCTAGATAACTTTGTGTTATGGCTTGTATCTAGATGACCTCCACCAAGCCTCCTATGCTTATAGGTGGTGCTTCTCCAAAGTAGCTGGATCTAGAGTGTGTGAATATCAATTAAGAGTGTAATAACTGAATACAGTAATAATTGAATTACACTCTTAATTCATTGGTTTAGCATAGTTCTCTGTGTGCATAATGAGAAGGCTCACCCTGGGTGTGGGTAGCACCACCCAGAAGTCTTTAGATGAGATAAAAGGGAAAAGGAGGCTTGCTGCTTGCACCTGTCTCCTGCATCACTGCCCCTAAACTGATTTGCCTTTGTGATACCCCTTCAGCATGCTGTCCTGCCTTGGAGCCAGCTGACTATGTACTGAAATCTCCATAAACTGTGAGCCAGAATAAACCTTTCCTCCTTTAACTTTGGCTGTTGGGTATTTTGTCTCAGCAAAGTAACCAAGGCACTTTGTGGGATACTATTAATATTTTGAGTTTTAACCTAAGAAACTGAGCCTTAAAGAGACTCAGTAACTTCCCCAATAGACAACTTAGTTGTAAAAATAGAACTACTCTGACTTAAAATTCTGTGTACTCAATTACTCTGGTGGCCTCTCTGTTTTGAAAATATTTTATAATAGATGCATAAAGATTAACAAAACCTAATCACAGGCTTGCTTTGTAACCAAAATGGTCCAAATAATTTTCAAACTCAGATAATGTGATGAAACTCTACTGTACATCTGGACATTGTACAGGGTTTTCAGCTGGAAATACTTTCAGATATTTCAGTTGGTTTCTGGTACAATTTTGAAAGAAAAAAAGGAAAGAAGGGAAGCTAGGAAGGATTATTAGTATGTAGAGTTTTCAACTAGTGAAATTTATATTTAACTCTATATTTTCAATTCCCCTGGTATAAAAAGGAATAACTGAGAGTTAAAAAGTCCATGGGAAAATGATATTTTTATAAAAATTTGCTGAAAAGAAAGAGTAAATGATTACCTGCATGGGAAGGGTTGAGAGGCTTCATATATCTTCTGTTACTCTACACTATTAGTGAAAGTAAATGAATAAGAACCCTAAGCCAGTATTTATTCCATTTTTAATAGTTAATAAAAAATAATAGAATACGTGTTATGGGATCAAATAAACCGAGAGAATGTTAGTATAAACAAAGCAGAACTCGTAACTTTTCGATATGAGCTTATGAATTATAAACTACCAAAGCAACTATAAAGCATATCATTTTTTTTTCACTGAGCATGACTGGAACAAAATTGAAAGACAGAGCATGCAGTCATTTTTTAAATTAAATTTAATTGGATTATCAATTTCCAACAATAGTTAGATCCTAAGAGACTGGGAAACAACAGAAGTCATTATGTGTTGAACAAAGGATTTCACTGGGATGCTCAGACATGACTCACATGACAGGGGCCATCAAGTAAGATGGACATTTTGTAAAATGTCACCTTGTATAGAGGCTCATAAAAGTATGGAATACATTTTCCAACAAAAGATAGTAAGATAAATTGATAATTAACTCTAAAGTTTCAAAGGAGGGAAAGATCTCATATCTAAAAGGAAATCGAATAATATTTTTATGTGAGGTAGGTTTTAGTCATGGCCCTTGAAGGATAAGTAGGAGGTCATCAGCAGGTATGAAGAGGAAAGTCTCCAGGTGTGAGCAGAGATACAAGCTTACTGTGATGAAGGTGTGGGGAAGTAGTAGATGAAGACAGGGATAACATGTGACTGGTTGCAGTCACAGAGGCTACCTACAGAGGTAACAGTGAAGATAGTTTTCACAGTGATGACACAATGGAAGAAGAAGAGTCTGGGACTAAACCTGTGAATGAAACAACAGTATAAAAACTTCTGGACACACAGGGCATAGTAGAGGAATCTGAAAGGATGCCTAAGGAAGACTGAAAGTTCATGTCACCTACCTCATGCTTTGGCTAAGAAAAAGGCTTAATCAAATATATTTGGATCTAAGTTATGTGTCTCCCTTGCCAGTATAGAAAGCCAAAGACAAGTAAGGTTCTTCTTGAAAATGTGTGATATTCCCTAAAGACTCTTTTAGGAAAAGCAGGCACTCTAAGAAATATTTGTTCATTAGATATATGCTGGCAACAGCCAGAAAAATCCGGATAATATCAAGCACATGCACATATACATAATAAACTTGATTCTTGAAATACTGGTGTTTATTTTGTTAACTCTCATATAACATATGTATTACTTTCTCTAGTAAATTTATTTTAAAAGCACCTAAAATATATTTCAAATATTGTAAGCAATGATAGAATTTGTGTCCCAAAATTTCTTATAGGTTAACTGTTCAAGTTTTATAACTATAAGTAGGACAGATTTTTGTTAAAACACATCCTTTTTATTGCTATAAAGAAGGTAAGAACTCTGCGGGGTCTTGCTTGCTTCAAGACCATCCTGACTGGGGATTGGTGTAAGTGATATGCCACTGTTCTGAAATCTAAAGCTGATGCATTCCCTGTGGAACCTCACTGCCCTTGAAGGGAAGCCTTTCCCCTGAATCAGTGGGGTTTATACACGTGCAAAAATTAACAGACAATCTGTGCCTCTTAGACACTTCTGATGTATTTATTCTTTGTTTTCTCACAAGTGGGACATTTTCCTCTTCTTCCAGATGGAATTCTCTACTTCCCCAGTGAGAAATAGGGGTCACCTAAAGCAGAGTGTCTTGTGAGGACAGTGCATGTCTCTCCAGTAAAGTCATCACCATTTGCTGGCTGGCTGTACTGTCCAAGCCACGCCCCCACCTTGGCTGTCTCAGCAGGAGACAGCAGCCCTGGCAGCCATGTTTCCCAGTAACTCCAAATATGCCACGTGAACACCAGACATCACCGGGAGCTCAGACAGCTTGCAGTAGAAGCTAAAGTATCTCAATAATGAGTGGTTCAAGGCCGAGGATGGGTCACTAAATTACTGTAGCAAACTCTAAAGCAAATTCTTGCCATTTCCCTACTCAGAATAAGCTGACAACCTGAAACTGGTTGGGTGTCACATGAGCTTGTGACTCTGGTGGCCAAAACATGAGAAGAAACAAGATACCAAGTATCACATGTGAGGCTGCCTAGGCAGGGCCAAGGGAGCTGTGTTACCTCAGAAAAATTCAAAGAGAAAAATCAATACAGGTGATTATTTCTTGTGCTTCAATTTATGAGCTGTAATATTGAGAATCTGGCCGCCTTCATACAAACAATGCCCCCCGTGCATTGTTAGTTCAGATTCTGGATGGAGAGACATTAAATGATATAGCTATCTAATTTGGTCATCCTGTTAATTTTAATCAGTGCAGCCCCGTCTGTCCCATTCAAGCACCTTCAGTGGCGCGCGCATGTGCGTGTGTGTATGTGTGTGCATGAAGGTAGGAGAGTGCGTTGCTTTGCTCCTGTGAGTTGATGTGTCATTTCAAGAATGGCTTGAGTACAGCTGAAAGACCAGGTTTCACATGCCACTCAGAGCATTTTCAGGCTCATTAATAATGGAGGAGTCTGACAGGAGCAGCTCTGCCTGGCTTTGTTTCCACTGAGGAGAAGGGAGACATGGATCTTTCTGTTTTGCCCAATAACAACCATCCTGACAAATTCCTGCAGCTGGATGTGAAGTCTTTAATGAAGAGCCCAGCCTTTCAGCAGGCCAGCCTCATGAGACTGCCAGGCGGAAATTACCCTGCTGCACAGCACTGGCAGAACCTTGTCTACTCACAGGTAAGCTGGGAGGCATATAAATATGGGGGGGGAGCTTATTTCTTACTACAGAACATTTCATTATTTGTGTAAAAGATGTGATGGAGAAGTGAGCACCAGGCAGCTGCTCTCTCTTAGAACATACCTTTCTCTAACCTTTTTACAAAATGTGTGAGTTCTCCATCCTATCCATTCCTCTCCAGTCACTGGATTCTCTCCCTGTCTTCATTTTAAATAGCACTCATTTTTCTCATTCGCTTCAGAATTTTTGAAACTAATTGTTGCATTTTCAAATAAGGTTTTAGAATGAAACCTGTCTCCCTTGTCTTTGGTGTGGCATAAATATAAAGCCTCTGAATCTTACACTCCAGGGGATACAATCCTCTGAGACAGTTATGGACTTGCTTCTCCCTCACTTACAGGCTAGCTCCCTTCCCTTTAAACAGTGAAGACTCAGCAGAAAATGAAAATCTAATGAATGAAAGAAGGATAAAAAAAGAGAACAAACAACCCAGGTAACTCTCCATCTTGGAAAGGTGCTAGCTATTATTTTAATTACATTTATTTTCCACAAGTATCCTTGTGGATGAGACATCCTAATCACACCTTTGAACCTAACATGGATCTACTTACAGTATGCTCTTGTTCTTCTTTTGTTTCTTCCCTCTTACTGCTGACAAAAAGGGAAGAATAAAATTGTGATGAGTTCCATGTGCTAGAATAAACATAAAGACCCCAACTGTTACACAGCTAATGAAACAGGAATAATCTTTGTTTTAAGATGAGGAGGCTAATGGGGTTAAGGGTTAGTCAATTTGGAAACAGGAAGAAGGATTTCATTTCAGAACAGATGTGACTGACCTACAAACCCCTGCAAGTCATTAAATCCTTTGGAGTGGTTCAAATTCCCTGAACAGAAATTTGTTTTCTTTCAATAACAGTTGCTACTCATAAGTCCTGATGTAAAGTGACTCCTTTGTGGTATATTTGTGGGCTCTTTGGGACATTTACTATGAGATCATTCAAAATCAAGCACACTCAAACGATTATGTAAGTGTTACCCCCACCTATAAGGATTTTAATATATTTCCATTCTAAACAGGCTATTGGGGCAACTGACTTTTTTAAAAATTTTGCATCCATGCTTTTGTAATCTTTAAACACTTTTTCCTTACTCTACATAACCATTGTATGTAGTTTTGTGTTTTAGTTTTAAATTAAATGGAAAGCCCTTCTGTTTTTACCTCCCTTGTTCTTTGTATCATAGAACAAAAGGATTAAAAAAATTATTTCAGAAAACCCAGTCCCTCCCCATCCTATGAAGTTTAGTCTAAGAAGACGTAACCCATAAATTCTTTTGAGATTGAAACACCTAAGTCTAACATCTTTTATTTGGGACTGGTGTTAACCTATTTCCTTCATTGGGAACTTTACAGCTTAAAATTCTTCTTGTTTTTTGTTCCTAACTCTGAAGGAAATGTAAATTTTTGAAAGGCAACTTTTTCTACAGGTCTAAAGAGTATTCAAGGTAAAAACAAGGAAATAAACCTCTTCTTCATATATCTTTAAATATGTGCTAATAATTAATTATAAACTTCAAATACACTTGATTTAGTTATCCTTTTAGTCAGAAGACGATTTAATGCAGGCCAGTTTACCACTGAAATAATGCAGGCCCTGGGAAGGAGAGGTAGTAAATCAAGTACAAATTCATGTGATTAGGTAGGTGTGGTACCAACTATGAGTAACAATTATATTCAAAACATTACAATCCATCAATAAATAATTCTCTCCTTGGAAGGATCTTAAAATCTAGATATATTCATTGGATAAAAAATAATTTCAAAGAAATGGGCATATGAATGTTTTAAATAGTTGTAATGATTCATGGAAGAAGAAACTGATAATGCCTGGTTTATTGAGGTGTTAGGCACACAGAAAATGGCAGTTGCTAAGTAGTTCATTAATTAAAAGCTGTCCTTCTTATGGGGATCCATTAAGCTAATGGGAATAGCCAAAGGGAAACCCTTAAGCCAACAACAAGATCATGGAATAAAGGATTGAAAATGTGGTTTCTTTTCACAAATCCACATAAGCCGGTTCAAGAAAAATCTGTCATGGTCCTTAATCAATCCAAGCCTCAGTGTTTTCACCTGCAAAATAAGCCCAATACTTATTTTAAGTGTTTCCTTAAAAGTGAGAACAAATAAAATGTAAATTAAAATATAAGATAAAATTTAGAGGTAGTTTCCTATAAAAGTGGAGGAATATAAATAGATGTATGTATGTATGTATGTATTATTTACTAATAGCCCAAAATGTAATGAAATGATAATTTTATTGGAATTTAGGAAACAGCAGATAATACAATACCATTATTTTGTAGATATTGTGGTTAGAGATGTGTGTGGGTGTGGGAGAATAGTTGTGGCAGTTGAGGAATGTACTCAATACATTTGTCATTTGTGTAACCCACGCAGTAAATTTGATACACACATGAAATTCGTACAAACTTCAGTTATGCTAAGTAAGCTTCCGGTAACATACTACCTGGTGCTTGGAACACAGATTACTTCATGGAATGTCACAGGACTCAACCCACAAACATTACCTTCAAATTGGTGTTAATTCAGTGGTTAAAACAGAAATCCCATAGATCCCAAATACCAAGTTGAGTTAATAACTCATGGATTATTTTAATGTTAATGCATTAATTTCTGATCTTTTTAAAAATTTACATTCTAACATTCCTCATCCATTTTCACATGATCTAACACAATATTGGACGGCTTAGAAATGTGAGCACTTTTTAGGCAGTTACCAAAGACACTGTCAATTCCCATGAAATACTCAGGTATTTCCAGGGAAAGTAGTTATTAATTGAATCTACTAAATTTATACTCTTTCTTCTTATATACTTTCATTAGAGAAGTAAAGAGCTTCACAATAAATTTCATGTGAATGCAATAAAAACATTTTTCAAAGTCTAATATTTCTGGTTGTTAAAATGATTTGGGCCATATATCTAATGGGGGCATTTTGAATTGTTTTTCAATTGTTTTTACCAAGCCCTTATGAAAAGAAGTAAGAAAAGAGAACCTGGTTTTTAAGATAAAAATTGTTTTAAGTGATAAAATGTCAGGTATTGTGGTGGACCTTTTTTTTTCTGACTAGCACTGGACTTATGAATCTTTTAAGACTAATCTCTTTATCCCATCTTTCTCTGACTTCTGTCACATCAGATTCAGAACCCAGGAGCATTCCAGTGTAAATCTGTGAGCTGAAGCAAAAGACCAAGGGGGAAGGCCCTGCTCTACCACTTCTCTTCTTTGATCTCTACACAATGTCATTCACTGAGTTCATTTGCTAATCAACATTATTCACTCATTTTCAGTTTGATAGCACTCTTCTTGCTTTTAATTCTCATACATATGTACATATGTATGTATGTATAGATATATGTTTTCCTTAATGGTCTCTGAACTCATATGTCATGCTTTTCCTAAAAATGTTTTCATTCCTACTCTCCTATTTACTATTTTGAAAAGAACCACTCTGCTTATACAAAACTCTCCAATTTTAAAATTTACATAGGGACATATTATGGAAGTTTCCAATTGTTTAAATTACTATCCAAGAATTATATCAAGAAGTATCATCAAGTTGTTCCCTTGTATATATCAGAACATGATTTATCAAGTTATACTAAATTTATGGAGCTCATAGTTCCCCACTAGTGTCAGAGACTCTCTTGGATGATATACTTCGATAAATACCACTCAGCTTGTCTGACTGTAGTACTCTCAGACTAGATCCAAATGTCTCTTGCACTAAACCCCATGTAAAAGACACTTTCCAAGTTTCAATAACACATACAGGATTTCAGAGTCCTAGTTACCTGTGAGAGAAGGCAGAACATAAGCCACTGGAGACACTTGAGTCTATCACAGGGTGTCTGAGAGCTTTGTCTGAGATTCTGAATTTTATCCTGAAAATTTTGAGGAGTCAGTGAAAATTTTTAAGAAAATCCCATGATAAAAATATGTGCTTTAAAAAGATAAGCATTCTGTCAACTTGGGAAACTGAGTTACTATGGTCAGTGGAGAGATAATTTTTAGGAAAAGTCTATTTATGGGACTATACATGAAATAGAAACAAAATACCTTGTTTGCATTATAATTATAAAGATGTATAGATAAAAGTGGGGGAAATGGAAATCTTTATGACATTGATTCTCCCAAACCATAAATATGCTATATCTTTCCATTTTTTCAGTTTGTTAAATGACCATCAGTTATACAGTATCTTGTAATCCTTTACATAAATATTTAGCATATAGTTCATTAGGCTTACATTTGCTGTGAGTTTTTTTTTTTTTTTTTTTGGTACTGGGGATCGAACTTGGGACCTTGTGCTTACAAGACCGGCACCGGAACCACTGAGCTAAATCCCTGGCCCCATTAGGCTTACATTTAAATACTTAAAGTAGTTACATGTCTTGATAATATTACCTTCAAATTATGTTTCATAATAATTCCTCATGTGTGGTATTGATTTTTATATGTGGATTTTGATTCCAGGAAATGTGTCATAAACTATTTTATTTTGACTGTAAATGCTCCTATAGATAATCAGGTCATCTGTTTTGTTTCATTATTTACAAACTTATTTATTTACTCATCTATCTATTGTATCCTGTTGCATTGATTTGAGCTTCCTCTGTGACACTATATTGATGTTGTGACTAGTGGCATCTTTGTACTAATTCTAAATATGAAATACACGCTTCTAATATTTCACCACTAAGTAAACTGTGTCCTGGAAATTTTGGGCCCATTCACTTCTATAGCTTAAAAAGTTCTCTGTTATTTCTAGTTTGATAAGAGAATTTGCTTTACACATTTAATTTGTTTCAAAATCTTTTAAAAACTATTCCAAATTCTAAATTTTTTCCTACCAAAGTGGTGAACTTCATTAATGTTCTAAGATTTCACCATCTTCCTGATAAAATATGTTTCTTTGCTATAAACCTGTCTTATCCTGGTATGTATAAATGTACATATTTTAGAATTCTGTTGAGGAATAGTGTATTTGTGATTTTTTGCACTTATGTTTATAAAAAAAATTAAGTAAGTTTTGTTTTACTTACTGCTGTCATCTCAATTTTATATCCACCTCATAAAGTGATTCCATGGATGTTCTTTGTTTTCTTCTTTTCTAGAAGAATTTTTGACAAGGATCAAAATTATTTATTTTTAAAATGGGAAAACAACAGCAAAACTCTTTTGTATGGTGTTCTTAATTGTGTAGGGAGTGTGAGTAGATTTTTAACTATTGATTCTATTAGCAAATTATCATAGGCTTATTACTATTTTCTATTTTTCTGTATTAAGATTTGTAGGAATATTATATAGGAGGTTACCCAACTACATAAACATTTTTAAAGTTGCTCTGATGATGATGATGAAGATGACAATGATCATGATGGTGATTATGATGGTGATGATCAAACCCTAAGACCCCAGCACCTTAAGCAAGCACTCTACCTCTGAACCACATCCCCACCCACCATTGTTTCTTATGTCTACTATGTCTCTTCACATATTCTTTTTACATCTCCAACCTTATGGATTTGTGTTTTTATATTTTTCCCAAGCAGTACTCCCAGAATTGTTTTAGCTTTTTCAGAGAAACTACTTTCAACATTGTTCATCCTTTCCATTTATATTTGGGATTATTCTTTTTAATATTTTTTATTTTTGCTTCATTCTTTATTATTTCTTTTTGATTTTTTCTTACATTTATTACTTGACTTTGTTTTTAAGGCTTAAATTAGATGCTCATTAACTCTTTAATTGCTTCATTCTTTTATAATACAAGCATGTTTTCACATAATATTTCTTCAAAATACTCTTTCAGCTCCAGCTAAAAATTTTATAATGTAGCAATTTTACTTTCATTCTCTCCTAAAATTTAAAAGGTTTCCTTATTATTATTTTAACATTTATTTTTAAGTCTACAAAATTTGGTATTTTAATTTTTTTCTTGATTTTTTCTATATTTAAAACTAAATTGTCTATGATCAAAGGTGGTGATCTATATATATAGTGCCACTGCTGTTCATGAACTTAATTTGTTCTATGATTTTTGGAAAAGATAATTATATTTGTGTTTGTATGGAAAAGATAGTCATAATCATGTTTGTCACCAGATGCAGAGTTTGTAAAGAAAAATAAAATTTTGTCAAATTGTTTGCAAACAAAAGCATTCATGAACCAAAGTACCACTGTATTTAGTCTCCATGATTTCCTTTAGAATCTAACAAACTGCTAATTTTTAAAATATTCATTTCAAAATGAAGAATTTTCAATTGTGTAATAACATGCATCTATATACATCAGTTGATCAAACCTATTGATTTTATTGACCAAATCCTATTTATCCTTAATATTGTTCCACATGTTTGATAAAAATTACATTGTATGAATTTTTCCTAAGTATTTGAAGCTTTGCTTTACAAATATTAGGACCATTTTACTAGATATATGCAAATTTAAAGTTATTATATTTTACTGATCTACTTTTATTAATTTTCTAGCATCTCTTTTATATATGACAAAACTTTTACATTAAGTCTGATACATATTTATATTTTTGTCCTTGGTGGTTAGTTAGGCTAAGTTATACTGTGGAAATAAATATACACAACTTCTTAGTGACTTTAGCACAATAAAATGTATCTCTCTTTCATTTTAGATCTGATGTACATACGTGGTACAGATGTCCTAGGAGGCTCACTTCCAAGTGGAATTCAAGTCTTCTTGAGATCAGAATTTCTTTTAGGCTTGTATATAAGAAAAGGAGAGAGTAACCAACCTATGAATGTTGACAGGGAGTTTTGTGGTCATGCTTGAATTTTAGTGTCATATGTCCCAGTCCAACTCTGAAGAAGAAATGGGTTTGCTGATCGCCTAAGCAGGCTTTACTAGTATTCAGTTAAATATATAGATAATATTTTTAGACATAATGATAAATTAGATAAATGATATATCATCTTTTATAGATGTATATATATGTATACACTGTGTCTATATATTTTAAGTTATCTTCCCATGTATTGCATACATTCATCATGTCTTCAGAAGAACCAATACACAGGTCAGTCAGTTGATACACTGAGGAGATTCTCCCTCATATCATCCTGGGCACTTCACTGAAGCAGGAATAGGGTCACTACAGTAATTCTTCCTTTCTGAATGGGAAACATGAGAGGCAGAGTAGTCACTACTCCAAAGTAATTCTTAGATTCCAGTGGGAATATACTATATTGACCTTCTTCCTTGAAGGTGTAAAAAATTGATTAGGCCCAGATTTTTCTCTTTAGAAGGACTTGCTGGTGATGCCCCGTTCTGCATAGCCTCTGTTCCACCTCCTGGGAAGCACCCCTGCCATCGTCATTCTCTTGTGCCATACCTCCACTGGGTCCTCCTTCAAGGTAGCACAGGTTCATTATTGTTGTCTCTTGCATTAGTGGAATTCTTTCCTATTTAGCCTCAGTAAATTCTATGTCATTAAACATTCATAAAGTGTTTTGAAGACACAGATTTCAAATGGTTTTTATTTCTTTGCTTTTCTGCTTTAATTTATCTAAGGTTTGACTTCATGCCAACCCCCATAGGCTGTCTGGAATAATAGTTATGAAACTTACCTCTAGCAAGATCTTTGCCTTGAGTCACTTCTTTCACCTGAGAAATTTTGCTCGGCTTTGTCTTCATTACTTTTTTATTGTTTAAAATAATGTTATGTTTCAGTATTTGAGTGTTCATAATCAAATTATTAACACTAGAAAGCATGAAATTTCTAAATTTTTCAGTGCACTTTCTTTCCTTATAAACTGCTAAGTTTTGTCTCTAATCTCATGTTTTTCTTGTATTACACTAATGCTCTGATTCTTGAAAATATGTATGTAAATGTTCGCCTTAGTTAAAAATTTCTCACCTACATATGCATTACTATTAAATGATCTTTTTTCTTCTCCCCTCCCCTCTTCTTTCTTTCTTTTCCTTCCTCCTACCCTCCTTCCTTCCCTGCTTTCTTTTCTCCTGTCTATCTTTTCTGTGCTGGGGATCAAAATCATGACCTCCCATATGTTATCCATGCACACAACCACGAAGCTAAAACAAAGCCCTACATCAAATTCTTAATTAAGATAAATGTTAAATTTCTCTTCACATGTCCTATAGACACAAAATTGGCATACAGAACAAAAATAAATGATACCATGTTCTATGCTAAAGCACAAAACTTTCAAGAATATGGTTTAGAAATAGAGCTTGAGTATCTTTTTAGAATATATAGTTATTTTGCTCTTTTATATATTAGTTTTCTAAGTCTATATATATCGTCATAGTGTTTGTAATTTTTTTAAACTTCATTTCCTCATTGAAGCTTTATTTTCTCATTGCTTCAAACTTTATTTTCTTCATTTATACAGCTTTCTTATTTAAGAAGACACTCAGGGAACAGTCTGGTATCCAAGTAACCTAACAAAGCCAATTTGTGGATGTCAGAAGAATTATCTCTCTTCAAAAGTGATCAAAGATGTCTAGGCTTAAAGAAAAAAAAATGAGTCAGAATTATGCTAAGCTCAAACAATCTAAAATTCTTATCAAATTTTCTTTGCTCAATTCAGATACATTACTTATGAAGCTACCCATTTTTAAAATAAATGCCAAGTCAAGAAGATTTTTCTCTTTTTGCACATTTTGGTATTATAGAATATAAATTGGCTTTGAAGAAACTATGAAAGTCAGACAGGATCTCCAAATTGATCTCCAAGAATGTGAAAAATGCAAGGATTAGGAAAGTTAAAGAGACCCAACACCAAAGAGAATGTGAATGGTTTTATCTAGATCACTTTTTGCTTTACCTACCAGCGATTTCAGGAGGAAACTGTATGTAATACCAGTTTACAACTTCATCTTACATAAATATGTATATACTTAATGTGACCTATATATCCCAATAGATGTTAAAGTTATCAATGTATTGATTGTCATAGACACAATTCAGAGGAATACAATTCTTATTGAACTTTCTCTTTAGGAAGGCTACAGAATGTTAAACATATATTGAAATTAAATTAAGAAAACAAGTCACCAGTTTTTAAAAATTAAAGCTGTTTTATTCTAAAATTAGCTAATGTTGAGGGCTGGGAATTTAGCTCAGTGGCTCTGCCGCTTGCCTTGCAAGCGCAAGGTCCTGAGTTTGATCCCTGCTACTAAAAATGAAATAAAATAAAATTAAATTAACTAATGTTTGATTTCTCCCCATTGATGCTCTGTGATAAATAAAATGTTAGTTTATAAGCTTTTTATTTTTGTTTTATCTCAATTCATGCTTGGACAGTGAACAAATATTAATTTTCAAAGTTTCTACCTTTATGATATCTTCATAGTCCTAAGGGAAAAATAAAAGCAAGGTAAAATTCTGAAGGTCAAACCAGATACAGAAAAGTAGGCATAGTCTAAATCCATTTACACAAAACACTAAATGAGTCCAAATTAACCTATATTGTTAGAGTTTGAGATGTTGGTTACTTTAGATGGGGGATGGGAAGAAACTGGAGAGAAGCACAAGGCATGTTGGGAATGCCTTGTTCCGTGGCCTGGGTATAGAATATTATATTCATTTGTGAAAATGTATTGAGCAATATATCTGTCATATGTGCCCATTTCTGTATGCATATTATTATTTTGGTTCAATGAAAACATTTTAAAAATTTGAACCATCTAATAGGCAATAGAAACATAGAAGAATATGATGTTAAATTAGCCCAGTCTACAAAGCTCTCTGAAATAGGAGCCAAGAAAGTATTTGTAAAAAGCCAAGGCATACTTGTAAAACATCTTTTAATCTTGACTTTGTTGGATTAATACAGCAATGTTAAATATTATTTTTATCAGTCATGGAAAATACAGAGAGAAGGAAAATGGCATTAAATCACAGTGCAAGTAAGCTGGAAAAATTAACCTTGTTCAGAATTCTACTAGATAAATTTAACAATATTCTTTCTCTGTAGTTATAAAATAGCATTCAAATGAATTTTAAAATTCAAAAGGATCATATGCAAAGAAAGAATCAATTAATGGTAGGATTCTAGGTCAAAGTCGATCCTATAATTATTTTCTCATTCATGGTCCTAATCAGTTGGAGATCTAGGCCAAATCAACAATTTTCCAACATTTATCCTACATTGTACTCTTTACTGTCAGAAGATCCATTTGTAAGAGATGGTACATCTCTTTGCTTCCTAACAGAGAGAAAAGAAGAATATTCCTGCTCAGCGAGCCAAGGGGTCCAGTGGGGAGTACTCTGCCACTGCTGACAGCCCTCCACCATCTATGTCCTCAGTTATGAAGAATAACCCACTCTATGGTGACTTAAGTTTGGAAGAAGCTATGGAAGAAAGAAAAGAAAATCCTTCATGGACTATTGAGGAATACGACAAGCATTCCTTGTACACAAACCTCTCTGAACATCTAAAGGTACTTAAGACAGAATCACCCTTTTAATTAGTGAGGAAAGTTAGGTAACCCTCAAAGTGTTATTGAGATGATGAGAGGCACTCTTCACTAAACACAAAATCTCCAGATTTCAGGTCATATTGGCCCTTGGCTTAACCTTTTCCCTCCTGTTTATTTGATATAGAGAGGGATAAAATGTTGTGGCATAGAATAAAGATTTTCTGGGCAAAGTTTTTTACAACTCATTTGCAAGATTACGTGTTTTCCCAGAGTATGTAACCATTTATGTTCATGAACACTTTAGGACTGATTTCTTACTATAGATTTTTAAAAAAAATATATAAACTGTGTTCAGTTTTAGGAACTATGCAAAGAAGTGCTTAACAAGATAATTTTTATATCAAGCCTATCCAGTGATTTAAGATCATAGATTGACGTTTTGGTCATTTTCCTGTGTCTCAATAACAAAACAAAACAAAAACATTTCAACACAGGACAAATATGCAATGAACTCATTCAACCGGCTTAAACCCAACTTGTTTTTCTTTCTTTCCTTTCCTTTTTTTCTTGTTTTCGTCCCCCAAGTCTGTTACTCGTGCATGAAAGACCTAGAAATACCTGAAAAGCAGAGAGGGAGGCATTCTGTTTTTGGAAAGGACCAGATTCTTAACCAGCCTTGGCTTGCCTCCACTTGCCTCAGGGTGAGAAGTCTGACATTTTCCAAGTACCTTTCATTTTAAAACATGTATCTGTTCCAAGTCTAATTCTTTCAGCACCTGAGGATTTTTTTTTTTTTTTTTTGGAATGGGATAATACCATTTCCTTCAAATTCTGAAACACATGCTTCTTAAAATCTTAAATGTTCACACCTCAAACTATTCTATAGTGTTGGGCTGAGGATTTAGCTCAGTGGCGCTGTACCTGCCTCGTAAACATAAGGTCCTGAGTTTGATCCCCAGTACCAAAAAAACAAAAATCCCACAAACAAACAAAAATATTCTATAGTGTATAATATAAGATGTTTTCTAAATCTCATACTTTGAATGTATTTCTTTCTTACTGTAGTGCCTTTCTAAGAGGTTTACAAAACAGATGTTCCTGAAAGAAACAATTATCATGTGTTTTATTTTCCTTCCTTCCCTCTTTCTCTCCCTTTTTTCTTTTTATTTCTTTTATCTTCTTGGTCTCATCAGGAAGCTTAAGATCAAGACTTCTAAGTCTACTATTTGAAAAAATAAATTGTGTTGCTTTACTTCCCACATATTCAAACATCGTTTGGCAATATATTTCTAAGGCATCTTCCCTTGCCTTTGCTGTTTATGTTCATGACAAGGAAATTGTATAAGTAAAAGTATGTCCCTGCCTTCCAAAAGTTCAGCTAAATAAGAAAATTAGCAACACTAATTATAGAACCAGATATAGGAGCATGTCTGCAATTATAGCAGGAGATTTGAATTGGAAAGATTTGAAAGGGGGAAGTCACATCAGATTATAAAAAGTCTTCATGACAAAGTTAATTCGTAGTGAGCTTGAAGGATATGTGAGATGTAGAAGGTTTGCCAAAGTAGAGAGGTTTTTCTGGCTTGCACAGCAAGAGCAAAGGTAGAGCTGCAGGAAAGTGAGAGAATTTGTGAAAACACTCAGCACAGTTTAAGAATAGTGGGAGGAAGGCTACAAAACTGACAAAAAGAGAATGTGTGACAATGTGGGTGATGGGGAAGTTTGATTAGTGGATACTAAGGTGTGTTTAGAAGAAAGCATCCTTGTCCATGTTGTGTTATTGTACAGCAGTGTGACAACAGATGACAGTTCCATTCTGTGTATTTCACAAAGCTAGAAGAAAAGATTCTGAATGTTCTCACCATAAAGACATGTCAAATGTCTGAGGAGATAGATATGCTTAACCTGATTTAAACATTATAGTTTTTATGTTTGGGTTATAAAATGAGTTTAATTTTCAAAAGCTAAAAAAACAAATTTGAATGTTAGGCTAAGGAAATTGAAGAATTATTTTTTTAGGCTGAACAATATCTTTAGGAAGACAGAATCTAGCTCTAATGGATGCATTATTTTACTGAAACCAATGTCTGTCTTGTCCCCTACCCAAACCTCTGTGTTCACACTCATTTGTATCAAAGCCCAGGATCTTCAGGCCTGCAGCCCATTCATTAACTTCTGAGGGAACCAGTAGTTAAGATAAACATCTGGAACCCATGACTTCTGTTTTCATTAGAACTTTGCTCTATAACTCATTAATTCAACTTCTCTATCACCACTTCTATCTTTATCTCATAATTAGTAAACATATTCCCTAACACATTTTCTGAAATTTTGATGTAACTTACAGGCTATTAATGTTGCAAATGCCTCACTCTGTTCTTATTTTTCTAAATTGTTAAGATTTTAAGTTAGAAAAGAGAAGCCCCATATTTAATTACCAAAGCAAGCTAGAAGCAGCATGTAAGAGAGGAAAGTCTCCATTATGAATTTTTTAATGGAGAATAAAAGCATTAAACTTGTAGGCACAATGCAGGCTTCTGATTTGGACACAAGAAAGATGAAAAGATGAGAGTAAGGTAGACAAGAATTTTTAAATCCTTCTGCACAAGCCATCCAAATTTTATTGTAATAGTTGATTATTTCTATAACCAGGAAGTTCAAGCTTCAACCACTACAATGGAAGGAGTGTACCAGCCTTGGGAAATCCACCACAGCTCCTTGCTAGCATGCATATTCCTCCCCTACCAGTGCATCTATAACCCTGAAGCTAGTTCAGTGACTCTTGAGGCTGGCAGCTATGGAAAGGGGCTGTGCCACACTTCCAGCTGATGCTAACTCCACTGAGACTAGAGAGGGTGGGTAGCCTGCTTTGAGCCCTTGTATCGTCCAACTGAGGAACAATGAGGGCTGAAATGGCTTTGTCCCAATTGCAGTTCAGCATTTCCTGTAAATTTCTGGTATACCTACCAAATGCTGGCCATAGATACTGAAGCCTGAAACACAGCATGAAATGATAAAAGAGTAACTATCTAATTTTGTATGGACAGTGGAGTTTAGAAATGCTTTACAGGAGAGAATATTGGCCAAAGGGTAATTCTCTAGTACTGAAGGAAAATGAGGCCCATGACAAGAGACGTGGAACATAGTTGCTGATATGGGGCATATATTAGGTCTTTTCTTTAGGAGGTCAAACAGGTCCACAGTCTCAGCATGGCAGACACACCACAACCCTCCACCAGGAAGACCAGGAATTTGAGATTCATGGAAGAGACTCTTGACACCTAGTCTTATTCTGTCTTCCTGAAAGTCAGCTTCTGGGTTTACTGGAAAACTCACTAAACGTGCTTATTCCTGCCATGCAGACAAAATCAAACCTCCAAGGTTCATCTAAGGCAAGGAATTTTAATTCTATTTTGGCTCACTAACCTGATTTACATGCACTATTTATAAGAGGTAAGAAATAAAAAATTGGCTAAGAGATGACAGAGTCATTGTGGTGTTTCTGACCTTCCAATGTGACCGATTTAATAAGGAATTGGTGCAGGCCTCCTAATGGGTTCTGACACAGACTTGCACATTAACTGCACATATCCCTTGGCAGCCAGGGGCAGCAGCAGCACACAGTGCATTCAGAGAAGCCTGGCCTCTCTTATTTCAGCTGTGACACATAAGCCACACCCAGAACAGTTTGAATGTGAGCCTTCAGGATGTCTGACACTATCTTGTTTTCCAGTCTCAGTTTGTAACACTGATCACAGATTGATGATACCATATTCTCTATATAATTTTCTTTTAGGAAAATCCCAATGACCTACGGTTTTGGTTGGGAGACATGTACACACCGGGTTTTGATACCTTATTGAAAAAAAAAAAGAAGCATGACAAGCGGACAAAATTATGTCGCATGGGTTTGATTTTACTCCTCCTTGCCTCCATTTTGGTTACCATAGTTACTATCAGCACTTTGTTTACCTAAAAACTGCCATAGACAGAGCCACTTTCAATTTTTAAAACAAGTTTTATAAATATTTGCAAGAAAAAAGTGTTCATGCAGTGTCAATGTGCTGTTGATTGTACAATTAAGTGTAATTGTCCTGTAGAAAGTGAACTTTGCTTGTGATATGCCCTGCTTCGGTCTCTGAAACCTGTGTATGAATTCCAGCCTTCTTTTGGGAACCAGCGATGTTGAGGATCACAACCACAGAAAAGTCACTAGACAAGAAAAACTAAACATCTATATATAGAGAAGAAAAGCATCAGTGATTATCAGCAGCATTGTCTCAATACTCAAACCATATTCACCTTGCTTTTAAAATACCATTAATTCCTTTCCACCCCTCCCACCTGAAGGCACTAAGCAAGACTGAGCAGATCGTTTGGGGACCAAGTAGGGGGGACCAAGTACCAGGTAGACAAGCTAAAAGCTTTCAGTTGTGCTGTCAGTTGGTTTGTACTTATTCCCTGTTTTATCTCCCTTTATTACTAAGTCAGAAAGGAAAAGCAGTGTTGGGAGAATTTGCTCAATTTTCTTCTTATTTTCTCAGTATCTTTTATAATACCCTTAGTGTTGCAATTTTAGCAGTACTAAACTTGAACAGGTCATAGTTATATGGTTAATTATATTTTGATCCAATTGTGCTTATTAATTGATCCAAATCATCTAGTGTGACCTCAGATAGAGGTCAGTGAGAATATGTCACCAGCCATGGCCCAGGTGGAGGGCCCTAGAAAACCATGAGTCACTGTCAAAAGAATGGGTTTGAATCCTGACCATGCAATTTATTAACTATTGGACCCCAAGCAAGATATTTTCTCAGAGAAGGTATAACACTACTTCCCCAGTAGAGCTGGGTAAGACTAAATAAGAAACAAGTGAGAACAATGCCAGCCTCCCAGGATATAATTACTATTACTAATTTATGTTAGCTCACTGGAGTCCTGGGTTGATGTTCTGTTGTCTGCAGATAACAGGGGTCAGTGTTCTGGATACAGATCATTAAACTACTTCTTTTCCCTTTCTCCTAAAACACCCTTCCCTGAGGCCCTCATTGCCATTCCTTTCTCTTCCTTAGAAGATACCACACCCTACAGCTGTCTTGTGCATAAAACAAAATAGGGACTTTGTTAGCCTAAAGTATGCTTGTGTTTCTTGATTTTGCCATATTATTTTGTATATTTCTCTTAAAACATATTTAAAATAAAGTACATTAAAGTACAGCTTTACTGGACAATAAAGTCATTGTGAAAAAAAAAGTCTTAATCTGCTTTGCAGTCCCTGACTTCTTATTTCTCATTTCCTCTATGGTGGATTCTAATCTCTCCAAACAGAGGAGAAATAAAGTATTTGCTGTCCTCTTGAGGGAAGTCCACTCTCATGGTGAGCATGTCTGAGATGTCACTTGGGATAACTCTGTCATAAAAGCTTCTAGAGCCACAGCACATTGAAACCTGTGCTACACCCAGGATGCATGTGTGTTGCATTGGGTTACATGTGGCTGGCTAAGACAATGTTCAGGTATGGCTTGCTAAACAAGTAGGAGTAACTACAGAAGAATGAAGCCTGCATACTGGAGCTCCTAGAATGCCCTGTCCCCATCTCATTACTTTTAGCTTCTTCCCAGTCAAGCACGCAGGATTTTTCCGCTCTCTCTAGCCTTCCTCTATTCTTACTTATGATGCTATCAGTCATTTATTTTTCAGCACGAATGAGTTTACAACTTGCTATTGCTCCAAAGTCTATCTTCATTTTTAGCCTTCAATATAACTATGAATCAAAGTGTACTACCGTCCTTCATTGAATTAATGCTGGGCATCTAAATGTGAGCAAAAGTCAGAAATACAGATACTACGATCTTGTTTGCACTCAAAATCATACCTAGCATGCAATTCTAATTTCCTCTTCACTATGGTTTTTGCTAAAATGGTTCAAGCAGAAAAAGCAAAAGGCCATGGAAAATACAGAAATGATGACTCTAAATAGGCTTATATTCAAACTTTGGATTTCTTGGAAGTCTCTGATCCAAGTTCAATGAGCTAATGTTGTTAAAGCACTTAAATACAATCCTTGGCAGATAGTAGGTGGTCAATAAATAATAACTCATTGTCTTCCACACTGGCTATTGTATTCTTGCTTGTTTATTCTAAATTGGAATAAGAAAATCTGAGTTTTATAAATTCTTAATAATACTAACATTTTAAAATAATAATCTCCCCCACACACCTCATCAAAAATTTTATTTTTATGTTGTTTTATTTTTGTATATTAGGTTAGGGTGCGCAAAGCCTAAAATCAACCAGTATGTGAAGTGTTCTAGAAAAAAAGAATTCCAACTGTGCATACTTCTTCAAAAGGCTGCTCTCATATTTATTAGAAGGACTAATTTTTTTCTCATAATCCACTCAGCACCTTTCCAATTGCATTCTTGTTACTGTCACCTAGCGGAGAGTTTAGTGAATAGAAAACAAGAAAGCTTCTCTCCTGTACCATTTATCTGGAGTGCATTGCTGCCATCTGGTGTTTACATTATTATGCCTGCCTTTAATCCACAAGAAGTATTTACCAAGGGGAAATTTTGCACTTTAGGCCTAATTTTGCCTCTGGGATTAGGATCACTTTGGTAGGATGGTCAAAAGCTCTTGCCTGTCCTTTGAAGCCACTAATTTTGATGCCTTCTCATCTTGCCAGGAAAGAGCTATAACTTGGTGCAAGTCACAATGACACTCAAAACCAGAGCTGGAACTTCAATGTAAAATCCTGACTCCACTACACATTATATACTAGAAAGCTGAAGCCACAAGTTTCCTTAGAGATGGTTCCGTTCCTACATAATCTCTTCAAGTAGGTTAACATTTTAGAAATACAAAATAATTTACTACTTGCTTAAGATTTGGCATGGGTTTTTGAATTTCTACATTGCTAACTCTACTGGTAATGGCTTTAAATATGATTTTTAAATTTCTTTTCTTCCCCTACTGAGTGTTTAGCACCAGTTTTGAAATTCTTCCCACATATAATTGAATACAGTTTAATCATACATGTGAAATAATTTTTAAAATTCTAAAGTGATTAAATCTCAATCCTTTTAACCGTCTACATCCACACCCACAGTCCCACAGTCTGTGCTTTTTAGAGTAACTTTTTTGGTTCCTGCCAAATATTCACTTAGTTCAAGCTTTGGCCTAACTTGAGGTGAGAATATTCAACCAAAGTGAACGCCTTCAGAAACTGAACACACTTTCTGCCAGAGCCCTTGTTCTGCTTTCGTTTTATGGATGCTGTGACTCATGTACTTGATCACATTTCCCTCTCTGCACAGACTGCTGGAAAAACTGAGGATGGAACTGCAGAGCTCTCTTTTAGGAAGTGTACAGGACTTCCTATTGGGCACTGCATGTCCCATCCTCACTTATGGGTCCTCATCATAATCTGACTTTGCATCACTTTTCTATATGGTATTTAATATTGTTCATTTTTTCTCTATGTCACAAACCTATAGAAAATGTACTGAGTATATAAGGATAATATAGGGTATAAATAAGATGACATGTCTGTGTTTATAATAATGCACATATACATATATAAAAACCAAATGCAAAAAATTACCATTCAAAAGAAAAAATTGAAATTAAAAGCGTATCTTTTAAATAATTATTTAAATGGAGTACTGCTCAGCCATGAAGAATGAGAAACTAGAGACATTTATAGCTAGATGGATGCATATTGAGGCCATACTCTTAAGAGAAATAAGTAGGACACACATGTGTAAATATTGAATAGTTTCTCTAGAGTGAGAAACTGAAAGTGTAAATAAGGATTAAAGTAATTAAAGTGAATAATTGATAATTTGAAATAGGAAAAGTTTCATAGGTGTAGGGGTGGTGAGAGGGAAAGGGGAAAGGAAAGAAGGGAAAGAAAAAATTATGAGAAAAGAAAAGAAATGGAAACAAAATCTATGTAAATAGGGAAGGGTGGAGGGGGTGAAGAGTGCACAGGTAATGGGGAAAAAATAAGAACTAAGATACATCATGTACAGGTACAAGCACCCAATGATAAATGTAAATGTATTGTATACCTAAAATGTACCTATAAAATAATTTTAAAAATAATTATTTAATACATAAAGTGCTATAAGCAGATTTCTTTAGCTAGTAAAAGATTCAAGGTTCACAAAATCTTACTAATACTGTATTTATTGTTTTAAAGTTCCTGACAAAGAGAAGGTAAGAATTCTTGTGTTAATTAAACTTGCTAGTTTTTCTCAGCTGTTAAAAAAATAAAATAAAATCCCTCACATTTGAATTAAGTTCCAAGGTGGGGGTGCTGTTGAGAGAAGTACTTGAATAATAAAACAGTTGCTAGGTCAGATTCAAAACTGTATCAGTCAACCCTGCATAAACGAACAGTGGTTAACTAAACTTCTTTCTAAAAAAAAACTTGTTTTAAAAGCTAAAATATTTAGAATCAATATTTCATAAAATAATTTCACTGATTCTGCTGCCAGAGTTTTCTAATATAATGATCGCAAACTCTTTCATGAATTTTTAACATAGCAAAAGAAACATTTTGCTTATCTTTAACACTTAAATGCACATATTTTAGCACCATCTCCCAAGTTATCCAGAAAGATTCCTGACAAGGATTTTGTCTTTAACCTCATTTTACTCAAACTTCTCTGAGACTTTATGACTAGGCTCTGGATCTTGGGTTCTGTGCTTAGTTGTTTTATTCCAGTTTTTAGGAGCCTTGCTGAATCAATTTGGCAAAAATCTCCCACCGTAGCCTGACCACCTTCTAAATGATATCACCCTGGCCTGCCTTCAACAAAAATCCTCTTAACCCCACCTGAAAGGAAATGCCCTACTCTTAGTAATATTCCACCAGCCAATGCCTGCCCCTGTGCCACATTTCCTTATTATATTTAGAATCAAGCTTCCCCTACTAAACAACAACAGCAAAAATCATTGTAGTAACCACCTCCCCTTGAATAAAATTTTCCCTACTGTCTTTGTCACAAATCTTGGATGTCACAAATCTTTATCATTCCCAGTGGGCGCCCAGGCACAGAAGGGTGTCATGCAGCCCCATACCCCCTGCCTACTCAGCTGAACCTTTCCATCCTAACCTTCATTCAAGATGCCTAGTACTGATACATGCACAAGATTTAGTCATATCTTACACATAATTTCAAAACACTTCTGCTTCTCACTTCTCAATTATCATTTTGTGACATAAGTGTAATAATTATATATTTGAAAAAGACCGAAAAAAGATTGAGACTCAGAGTCATTTAAGACTTGTCAGAAATCAAAACTGAACAGAAATTCTATCTTCTAAACCAGTGGTGGCAAAATTATGGCACACAGAGCCCTCTCTGTCGGCGTGCAAGCTAAGTGCATGAGTTATTTTTCTAAACTAAAACCTCAATATTTAGGTTTAATTGCAGTATTGACATTGCAATAGATACGTGGGTTTGGGGTCGTCGTTTGGGCACTAGATCTCTAATAAAAGGTTCACCATCTCTAAACTTCTGGATGCTCTTCCACTCTAATTTTACTTTTCTGGTGGCTGTAAGGAGGGCTTAGTATACATCAGCTATTGAAAACAGTAGTTTTTCTCCTCTCATCTCCGCCATGAGTGTAGGCATGTGTGTGTTTTACCCTACAATCCAAAAATTTAAGGTTATGTTATTATGTTAATTTATGTCATATGGCTTCTGTGTAAAGTGGAAAGTAAACCATAGATCCCAAGATTAAGAATATTCATGGAGTAATTACTTCTTTTAGTAAACAATGTTGATGGAATGTCTTTTGCTTATTACAATGCTCCTGAGCATAGCATTTGATTTCTCCAACTTCACCTGCTTAGACCACCCCTAATTAGATACCAATCCCAGGAGGTTGATTACCATTGATTTCGGTCAGTATCCTGATACAGAGGAGCTGAGATCAGACCTATTCAGAGGAAAAGGTACCCTGCAGGTCCACATCAGCATCAAAGGCTTCCTGGAGAAGCCCTCAATGCCACTCTCTAATGCTGTCAGGTAAGGCACTGCTCATGAACCTTTTCCTTCTTTGTATACAATGATTTAAAAGAGAAACCTTTCTTAAACTTTGTATTAACTGTGAAATCTATCAGTCAACCAATCAATCAGAATTAGAAAGGATTGTCCTTAATTTGTCAGTCTCTTAGAATTACCTCTCGCCACCAGATGGCAGATATGCACCAAGGTATCAGCCATTGCCTGCACATCTTGAGGGAGTAACTGCTGTATCAAAATACAGAAATTCCCACAAATGAGTGGAGAATTTTTAAAAGAAGACGAGTGATTAATTGTGCTGATTAAGCCCTAGAGAAGGAGTGGGGATCCTGTGGGGACTGCTGAGTTGCATTAGCACTGGAAAGTGACAGTAATTGGGGTCCCATACTGAGAAGGCTTCAGATCCAGGAAGTTCAAACTGGGTGCACAGAACTCATTAACCAAGTCTTTCGCGATATCTTTAGTCAAATTGTAGTTCATGCTTGTTAAAAAAAAAAGAAGAATCCCAGGTCAGCTGAACCTGAATCTTCATGTTTAACAAGCTCCCTGGATGATTCTTTTTTTCTTAATTTTGAGAAAAGATCTTGAGAAGCTCAGCAAAACTTTCAAAGCTAAGGATCAAAGCTATGGTCCCCACTCTTGTGGTTAAATTTAAAATGCTTGCTCCAGGCTCCAATGGATGTATGGTCTACTTGGAAGGAGGCTCTTCTAGATAGTAGAGGTGGAAATCATCTCGTTACCCTAGTTCTTTGACCTTCCTTTCCACTTTCCTGAAGAATATAAAGTTCATAAGCAATTTTACCCTTACAGTGTTTAAAATTGACCATTATTAAGTATGTACTTTATCTTTACAAAATTTAGCTAGAATTTGTACTAATTTTAAGTGAAGTGTGAGAAATATGCTTTGTTTTTGAAAAAATACTAAAGAAACCTCAGCATGAAAGGCAATGCCATAATGATTCCTTGGAGGAATTTTGTATGAGCCAGGAATGAGAACAATAGCCATATATTGCCTCTAAAGATGGTTTCTGAGATACAAAAGTAATGTTTCTGATGCCAAATTTATGTACCAGTCATTAGCTTCAGCGACAAGAACTCTTGACTTGCCCCTAGACAGGTAACATTGGGATTAAATTTAATCCAATCAGCCATTTATAAGGATTACTAACTCAGACTCAATTAAATTCAAATCTGAATTCTGGAGTTCTTACTCCTTCCTCTGAAAGGGCTACAAGTCAAGGAAGAAGTCCACCCTGATAGTCCTTTAGACATTCACAGCAAGGAAGACAAAAGTCTGTTTCCCTTCATTGTTTTGTGGCACCAGGGTCGAGTTGTACGGTCACCTGTACGCTGTGCTGCAGATGGCAGCCATCAACTCACATCTAACAATTTACATACATCACTGTAATCTCTTTGATTTAAGAATATTTTTTTGGTCAGGTAGCCTCTGGGAGGTCATCAGTTCACTCTCCAAACCAATTTCCATCACCTCTTGGAGCCAGAGGAAAGGTATTAACCTTGTAAATGCCATGCCCCAGCCACCACAGGGAAATTCATGTAGGGATAGGAATTTTTTTGTCCAAATATATATCATTTTATCATCTCTATTATTCTTCCCAGACTCATGGTATAGGGAATTTCTGCCTCAGACTAGTGCCCAACTTGCAAATTGTCTCCTTATCTCTCAGAAATGAGATGATTTTAAAGGAATGCATCTATACTTTCTTTTGCCTTTCTCCCCCAGGGAAAGATTCTCCATTCTTCCCTCTATCTGAAAAAAAATCACTAAGTTGGCTGTGTCTTCCTGGAGCTCAAATTTTAAACATAATTCCAGTGTAGGGAGGAAATTATTGTGATTTCTCACACTCACCTTTCATTCTTCCTGTTTTGTGATGAGTGAGGCTTCACTGAATGAGAACATTGATGTTATACGTTCCTGCTCTTTTTGGAAACTTTTCCACATCTCCCCATGAAGTTTGAGTGAGACATAAAATGGGAAGTTGGCAACAGATATCCGAGGGAAAAAGCAAAGGGTTGGCATTAATAGTTAGCTATTTTTTTCCCATTTCATCTTGTCATATGTCCTTGTGCCCACAGAGTGAATCATGACACTATTTTAATTGCCTTTATCTATTACATTTCCTCTCAGAAGTTGCCCACAAGGAGTGATAGAAACCTTTGTGGGAAACACTGAGAAACACACATTTGACATAAAGTAAACCTATAGCCATGAAGAAAAGATCAGTGATAACCAAGAGGATAACAGCTGTACCAAGAGCTGGGCTGGATGAGTGTGTGAATACAAGTAGTAGCCTGTGGAGTTCTTTGGGGTGATGAAATTCCTCTGTATGCTGAACCTGGTGGAAGACACAGAGATCTATTAGTTTGTTGAAATACATAGAGTATGCACCCCCAAAGCCAGTTTTATTATGTCATTAATTTTTCTCTGTATATCCTTCAATGGTAAATGAAAGTTATTCTTGGAAAGTGCTAATTTATATTAAATGGTTCTTACAGATAGACTTAAATAAGTTGCCATTTAAAAAGTAGATGAAAAGTTCAACTACTTTATTTATGTTTGATTTTTGAAAAAAACCCTGCCATCTCCAAAAGAATTGGTAAAGCAAATATTCTGGTGCATTCTTAAATTCTATAAAACATTAAGAAAATAGTCTCATAATGTTTTATTAGCATTTTCATTTTTGTATATATGCAATATATCGAGAACCCTACCAACTTCGTTCAATATTTTAAAGTAATTTTATTTTCCCTCTCTTGTATTTTACATGTTGAAATATCTCCCATCTCTAAAAACTAAATAGCAACAATAACAAAAAGAAATCACCCACCTTTGGAAACCAGATGACAGCGATGACAGAAAGCACTTAACCTATGTTCTCCTCCAGCTATTGACACATTTCTCTGTTCTGTTCTTTTTAAAACAAACTTGAAGGTACTGACTCTCCTCTCATGCTTTTTTGAAGCCACTCTCTTTGTGTCCCCATCAATCCACTAAAACTATCTTGGTAAAATGACCAACGTCCTCTAGCCTGCCAAACACAATGGTCAATGTTGGTGCTCAGTTGCTCCATTTGTCAAGAGCATTTGCTTATGTGAGCCTTCTGAAACATCCTCATTACTTGGCTTTTCTCTTGACACTGCCTATTTGCATCCCACACATATTTGTTGGTTACTCAATTTCTCATCCTCTAAATATGGCATGTCCATGGCTGTGGCCTCATAGCTGTTCATTTACCCTCATTTCTATAGTAATCTTATACAATGTGATTTTAAATTTCTATTTGCTGACAATCCCTAATGGATGTTCCAATGCCTGAACTCTCTCCTAAGCTCCAGATTTGTATGTCCACCTATACAGGACTCCATAATCATTCTACATAAATTATTTTTCCTTTTTTTCTCCTAATTAGGCCTTGCATTTGTTATGGTCTGTGTCTGGATGTTCCCCAAAAGCCTCAGGCAGCCAAAGGTGGGGCTTTTTCAGAGGTATGATGCTGGAATTGATTCCTGGTGCAATGCTAGGCTCAAGGACATTAGGATTAAGGGCATGAGTGCTACCTGCCCTAAGTAGTCTGTCTGGATAAGATAAAAGGGGTAGAGAGATGCTGTTAAGGTCCCTTGTTGCTTTTCTGTCTTCTGTGTGCAATGAACTGTTTCTCCTCTGAGACACCACTCTGCCATGTGAACTCTGCTTGGAGCCAGCCAACTATGGACTGAAACCTCTACAAACTGAGCTGAATGAACCTTTCCTCCTTTAACTTTGGGTCTCTAGTATTTAGTCTCCACAATGAGAGAAAAGTAAGACACCTCTCCTCTTACCACAGTGAATTATCTTCATAGAACTTGTCATTCCTATCTGCCTATTTTAAGTTACCCTGCTCATCACTTCCTCATTCCCCCTTCACGTATGATCACCACTAAAATGAATGAGCCTCAGGGCAAAGAATTCTTTGGTTTTATTTAGTGCAGTAGCCCCAGTGTTCAGTTAATAAATTGACTAAATACACAATACCAAAACTAAGTGCTACAGATGGTTATAAATTAGTAGTCACAAATGTGTTTTTAGTACACTTAAAATACACAGATGTAATTAATTAAAATTTTGATGAAGTTATAAACATGTAAACTTTGGGACTTCATATAAATATTTGGGTTTATGACTCCTGAAAAATTAGAAATTGCTAATTTTAACTGACATGTAGCATGTAGTAGGCATTATTGTAATTGCTTATGCTAGTTTACTTTGTGTGTCAGCTGAGTCATTGCTAGGATAGTTGGTTATATATTAGTTTCAATATGCCTATAAGGGCGATTATAAAAGAGATTAGCAATTTAGGCAGTAAAGTGAGTAAAATGAATTGAACTCTATTATCAGTAGACACCCATTCTGTTCAGGGCTGAAGAAGGGACATTGTTCTAGGACCTTGTTTTAGTGCTCCTTGTTCTAGGACCTCTGGCTCAGACTAGAATCTGCATCATCAGGTATTCTAAGCTGTCAAGCTTCAAACAACACCACTGACCAATGCCATATAATAGATTTCATATATCTAAATCTTTCTCTATATATTTACATTGCATATAATCATACAATATCTTACTATAATTATAGTACAGAAAGATCATGGGCTTCAAACCCTTGGGTGGGAATATAGCTCAATTAGTGCAACTTCACAGTGTAAGCCTTTATCATAGTCCTCTCTGGCATCAAAATTCACAGAAATCTATAACAGCCGAAGCTCAGTGCCAGCCTCTCTCCAGAAACCAACAGTCTGTAATTTGTCAAAGAATGCTTCTCTTTTACATTGTTTGATTTAGCCCTACATTTATTCACCAGAGCTTGTAATCCTTGTCATATTAAAATGTCAGCTTTTTTGATAACAGGGCAATTTAATATGTGAATATGATTGATTCTTGTTATTTGTTTAAAATGGATATATGAAACGATAAATTTGTATGGGAAGGGGGTCTTTGTCATATTAACTATACATTAAGGAAGTTTTTAATCAAATAGTTGAAGCCGAAGATATGTCTAACTCCATTTTGTTCTATACTTGGAAAAAGTTCTAAGCTGATTGCTGCTGTCATGCTCTCTTTCTTGTTGTTTTTCCCCCTTAAATTTTTTTTTAAAAATTAACTTTATTGGTACATTTTAGATATACATTAAAGTGTGAACGAGGACCAAAATGTATAAGAGATAATGTGAAATAGGAAGAAAAGTTTCAAAGAGGAAGGTGAAGTGGTGGGGGGGGGGAGAAGGGAAAGAAAAAAATATGAGAAAAGAAGAAAAAAACAGAAATATCAGCTTTTAATCAATAATCATTTGAATGCCCATTTATATACAGTGAATCAGGTCCTAAGTATGTTAGAAAGGTGAGAAAATACATTTTTTCTTTTTAAACAGTGTTTGCAATTACTTTTAGTGAATGCACATACACAAAATATATTGTCAGGCAGAACTTATTAAAAGAGCAGTACAAACTAAAGGATACACTATAGTGAAGTTCAGAGTTCAGTGTAATGAAGTATTTAAATAACACCCACTAACAATTCAGGTAGGAACTTTCTTTGTCTATCGTGATATACCAAGTGTTTCTATAGTTCTTGGTGCATTATAGAAGGTCAGAAAATATTTTTAAATAAATGTATTAATAAATGAGCTTTATCTTCTCCCTGATTTAGTTTAATATCTGATTTCTCTTTTCAGCATTAACTACTCTCATTTTATATATTTATTGGAAAGGCACTTAGGAAGTGATGTATTCTAAAACACCCAATAAATCAAGTAAATTATATTGGAAATTCAGAGGAAAAAAGTATCATATCTGGATGAGTTAAGCCAGAGGTTTCATGGAAGAACTAATATTAGAAGTAGATTTGATAGGACTGGCAAAAGCTAGCAGGCAGAGATAAATAAAAGGAGTTTCCAGGCCTTTAAGAGTGAACCTGATCAAACTACTTATACTGTATGCTTGGAAGTTTGGCAGCTCCTGAGGTTTTGAGTAGGTGAGTAATGATTTTCTTCCAACATTTCTTTGGCTTAAGAAAATAACTAAAAATGGATCTATGTGATAAAAAATTGACAACTAAAGCAAAAGTGAAATTTTGGCTTATATCAGTTTACAGGGGGATCTCTGGCAGTTTCTTGGGCTCTCATCTTCATATAACCAGATAGCTCTATCAAATTTTCTTCTTCACAAAACTTTTTCAAAAAGGATATTAGGTTAGGAGTCATGAACCTCAAATTTAGTCTTCACCAGTCATCACTGGTGTGATTGATCTTAGCCAAATCATCTGCTCATCTGGAAGTCGATCTAAAAATGAGCAATAACTTCATGCATTACTCACAGCCCTAAAATAGTCAAATGCGTAAATACATTGCAGTAATTTTGTGGATGCTATAAAGTGTTCTGCCAAAGAAACCTTATTCTGACCCTTTCTGCTGCCTTGAGTCTGCCTCAGCAACATAGGGAAACACATCACAACATGTGAAATTCCTTAAATAAACATTTATAGACTTAAAAAATGATTGTATTAAATTGAGTTAAACCAGAGAAACTTAAACCCTGGTCCTCCTATATCTGATGGTCTCTGAGAATTTCCACACCCTACAGCTGAAATGAGGTGAATAAAAGTGACATCTATTCTGGCTCTAAGAAAAAAAAAGCATAAATAAGGTAAAACTTGTTTTATTTGTTCAGTAATTATTTCCCTCACTCCAGGATGAGATTCCTTTCTTTGCTCTTTTTGCTTTTATGACACCTATTTCCTTACTCCACCCCACCTGGACCTTTATATGTCCATTGGCTATTGTGTGGTCCTTTACATACCAGATAATGTTCCTCTGTCATGGTATGCATTACAGTTCTAGCCTTAATCTGCTCTAGATGTCAAAATTTACCTTTTCAAACCTTTTTTTTAAACCTCTCAGGAACTTACCTTCTAGTCTTGTGAAAACTGATAATTAGTTAGTTGATATATTCTGCATCTCAAGACCTTTATTTGTATTTTAATTAGGAATTCTGAAAACATAAGAGAGTGGGTGTTACAGTCTAAATGTATCTATATTTCAAAATTTGTATGTTAAAAACTAATCACCAAACCAGGCATGGTTATGCACACTTGTAATCCCAGCACTTGGGAGGACACACTGAGGCAGGAGGATTTCCCTGAGTTTGAGGCCAGCCTGAATTACATAAGGAGACCCTGTCTAAAAAAATAAAACAACAACAACAACCAATCAAACAAAATAAAAAAAAATCACCAATATGATAGTATTATGAGGTGGGAAATTTAGCAGGTGATTTTATCACAAGGGCTTGGCCTTCACAAATGGAATTAAGAATCTTTATGCTAGATATTAAGGAGGAGAGCTCAGGCCTTTTTGCCTTCTTTGCTCTTGTGCCTTCTTCCATGTAAGGACACAACAACAACGTATCCTCTTTGGAACCAGAGATAAGGCCTTCACCAGACACTGAACCTGTCGGTGCTATTATCTTGGACTTCTAAACCTCCAAAATTGTGAGAAAAACATTTCTATTGTTTACAAATTCCCCAGTCTCAGCTATTTTATTATAGCAGCACAAATGAGCTAAGATAATGGATGCCAATAGTAAGAATCTTAGTTATAGAGATTTTTGCTACAAGCCTTAGAAATGTGTTCCTTACAGCCACACGTATTTAAGGCTAAGTTGGATAATATCTGATAAAAGGATTGAAATCTGTTTACTTAGAATGAAAATTAGGAAAAAGTCTCTAAACCAGGAGCCAAAAGTTCAAACACTTGCAAAGTCCAAAAAAGTAATACAATTATATAAAGTAATAAAGTGTAATGCTATAAGAAATATCGAGGGCTGCAGTAAACTGGAGCATGCAGGCATAGCATAAGCATATCTTACATTAAAAATACAACATTGGGATATAGATTCTATTTGGGTTCCTAGAGAGCTGCAAAGGATGTCAATTCCATTCTTACAATGCTAGAAAGAAAGAATATTGTTAACATACAAATTTTCATGAATTCTTTGGAAAAGTGAGATAACAGCAACAAACTGACAAAAAGTCTAAGAAGAAATAGTTCCAGGAGGAAAGGAAAGACTGTAGGGTACTGCAGATAACAACCACAACCACAAACTCAGCTCCATGCCAGACTAGCTAAGAGGAGAGTTAGGAAGATATTATTGTAACATCTCTGTACTATACTTGACAGATAGATAAAAATAAAATAGGTATTGCAAAATCTAATGTTATGGATATTGGAGTCTCCTTCTGGGGGTGGTTTCTTGGTTCCTTCTGACTGAGCAAAGAATTAGTCAAAACAAGTACAAATGGTAGGAAAGTTTTATTAAAGATAGGAAAAGAAACAGGCTCTGCAGAGTGACTTTGGAAAAGTCAAGGAAAAGTAGGAAAAGAACTATACCCTACAGCATGAGGGTGGGCCACCATGCAAAGGAGAACACAGTGGCAAAAAATGTGGACTGTTTTTTTCTGGATCACCCACTTTTCATCCTGATGTCAAGTCTAGGTTATCCTATTAAAAATTTGCTCAAATACTTGCAAGAAGTCCACATTCAGGGCTTTGAGAACTGTTCTCCACATGTGTTCTGGAATTTTGTAATTAATAGATCACACCTATTCCTCCAGCCAGCTTTGCCACTAGCTAATCTGTCTTATTTCTCCCTGAGACGCCTATATTCCCATAATTCTTTATGGGGTGCTGAGGGAGTGAAGGTTGTTGTCTTCTATTGTTTCTTCTGGCTGGAAGAGGCTATAGGCCCTACATACTGGGGATTATGTGTTCTCCAGCTACCTTGGGGTGCTGTGGATCATTGGCTGGGTTGAAAAAAAACCTGACAAGACAATTAGGAAAGAGTTAGGGACTAATGAGCTGTCTGTTTGATAGAGGACAGAAAGTAACTTTATTATTATGTTGAGGATATAAAACCTAAGTATGAGAAGCAGATCAAATTTTCCTGCTTCTTGTGGAGGACAAAGTATGGCAAGGAGAGGTTAAATAAATTATCAAGAGCCTGAGAACCACAGCCTTAGCAAAGATTACTTATGTAACATCTAATTAAAAACAGGAGCCTTAAGACAGGTGCCCATTAAAGCTGTGGTGAATCAGTCATCAGTGATTCTACTTAATTGCACCCAGACCAATATTGGAGTTTTGCTTTCTGAAGAAGAGCATCAGATCTTCCAGAGGTTCTCAGGGTTGACTTTTTTCTTAGTCCTATGAAAACTCTAGTGACCATTTCCCATGAAGGATTTTTATATCCTGTCACTGCATCCCTTGGAAAAGGACCAGAATAGTTCCTCAGGATAAGGAATAGGGTGAGGCCCTTGAGGGAATGTAGGGTTGCTCTTGCCTCTCTATCAGCCTTTCGATTTCCCAAGGAGACTTTAGATGTGTCTCTTTGGGATCCCTTGCAATGAATGACAGCGACCTTCTTGGGATGAGAGACCACTACTCTAAGAGTTGTAGAAATTCCTGCTTGTGTTTTATAGATGATTGCTTGTTAGTTAGCAAGCTCTTCTCCAGATTGCTGCATGGGCACCAGAAAGATATATTTGGTGTCTGTATAGATATATAGCTTCTTGCCTTTTTCTAGTATCAATGCCCAAGTAAGAGCTTTTAGCTCTGTCTTTTGAGCAGAGGTCCCTGGGAGAAAAGTTTTTGTTTCAATGACCTATTATGAATTAACTGCAAAACCTGCCTTTTGATACCATTATTAGACAAAGCTACTTTTATCAGTGAACCACACCTCCTCAGAATCTTGGAGGGGCAGATCACTGATGTCCTTCCTGTTTGGATAGGTATGCAATATCATTTGTTCACAAGAGTAGCTAACTTCTGGGCATGTAGGCATCAGAGAGTAAGGTTAAGAGTAGTGCAAGTTTTTATAATAACCTCAGGGTTTTCTAAGACCATGGTCTGATAATTAGCAAGCCATTCCCCTGTTAACTACAAGTAACCTTTGGTCTCAAGAATTGCTCTGACCTAATGAAGAGTCAAGACTTCTAGTTTCTGTTCTAAAGTTAGTTTTGTAGCATCCTCTGCTAGCATAGTTGGAGCTGCTTGTTCTCAGGCAGGGTGGCCATCCAGCAGCCACTCCGCCTAACTTTTTGAAAAGTATGCCACTGGGCAGAGTTCTTGTCCTAGCCTTTGGGTCAAAACACCCAAAGCAGTTTCTCTCTTTTCTGATATGTAGAGGAAGAAGGGTTTTTTTAAGTCAGGTATTTTATTATACCATGCAGCAGGATCCACCTGTTGGCTCATTAGGTCGGAGAGACCTGGCATAGACCCAACAGGTAAAACCCATTGGGCCTTTATCATAATTTCCACAAATTTTGCTAGTGAATCTCCTCCTATTAGCAGAGTTGTGATGCAATTAGAAACTCATGATTAATCATTCGGCCTTCAAAGTCACAAGTGAGAGCAAGAGTAAAGAATCTCCAATGAGGGGTCCTCTCAAGCCCAACTATGGCTGTAGATCTAGAGGAGTGTTTTCCACAGAAGTGAGTCAAAACAGAGTGAAGTAATTGAATTGGCTCACCAGAGTCCTCCAGTGTTACCCAGAGTTCCTCATAGGAGCTGGTAATATCCATGGACAGGCACTGTAGGTTCTTTTGGATCTCTTCAGCTCAGGAAATGAGGGTTTTGGCTGGCCTGGCCCCTCTCTGGGAACAAGAACAGTTAACCCTCCAGTGCCATGAATCAGTGTCATGAACCACATTGGTGGTCTCACACTTGGAGCAGAGCCCAGGCAGTGGCTTGTAGTTGTTTGGACAGACTCCAGACTTCTTGAACTTAAAGCAGGAACCTCAGTTTTCTTTTAAATGACCTGGGTGAGTTTAAAACATTGCCAATTGTGACAGCTATAATTCTAGCTTTGGTCTTTTGCCATTCCTCCAGATCCTAATTGTTGAACACAAAAGGCCATGTCCAGCGATTGGGTCATAAGTGTCTGGGGTCCCATCTGACATTTTTCATTAAACAAATGGCAGAGACCCATACCCCCAAGAGACAAATGGGGATTCAAGGATAGGATCATCAAATATATCTCTCTTCCTCGGGGGTCAATTTAAAGACCATAATTTCTGGGCTTGTTCTGAGATAAAGGGTCACAAAATCCTGAAAATAAGGAATTTCATTCCACCTTCTAAATTTTAAGCAGAAATAATTTAAATGAAAAATAGTCTCATAGTTTAAACTACCATCCCATACCCCTCTTTTTACCATTTCCTAGTTCATACTGAACCCAAACCATGTTGTAGTAGTGGATAAGCTGTTCCTTTTTTAAATCAGAAGGTTCAAACCTTTCCCAGTGATCAAGGATACAGCCTAGCGGTGAAGTCATTGGAATCTATGGGGCATGGTTCAGGAAATCCCATGGCTCCTCTCGAGGCCTATAGAGTGAGACAACTAGGCCTTGGTTCACTAATATGCTGTTCCATGTAGAAGGAGGAAACCCAGTTTGAGCCCACAAAGTGTCCATTGTAGGACTCAAGTATTTGCTAGACAGATGTCTCTGTTCAAAGTTAGGATGATACTGACATCTTTCATAGAAGCATAGAAGAAAGTCATACTGAGGGCTTTTTGTCTCCATACTAAGGCCGACTGTCTCCTTAGGAAGAGGGGTGTTGAGCCACTTGATGGGTTTACTTAGCCCCTTAAAACTCTCAGAAGGTCAGGGTGGATGGAATCTGCCCCATCAAGACTTTGACGCACTTGATGGCTCTGCTTAAGCAGGGTGGAGCACTTAACAATATCTCTTGCATTTACCATAGTAGTACAAATTTTGGTGCTGAAGCTTGTTTAAGGCAGTAGAGGTAGACACCTGTTTGGTTTTTTTTTAAAGAAAAAAACATTTTAAAATGCTAAGAATAAAGATGGCTGTCCTTTAACACACTTTTACTTGAGTTAAGCATTGCTAGCTGTTCTTTTGTTCTGCTCAGGCCATCAGGCATATGTCTATAAATTACCTGAATTTTGCTAAAAGAAATGAAAAGGAATCTAGCCCAATTTAGAAGAAAAGAGGAAAGAAGCCCACATGTTATCTAAAATTGGTGGCTTATCACCTATCTACAAGGCTGAGATTCCCCAGGATTGTATGGCCAGTTGATTAAAAAACAAAGGAAGGAAGGAAGGAAGGGTGAGCTGATGCAAAATGGCATCCAGCCACACGGCAAGACAAGATGATAGCCAGTCAGTCCTGTGATAAGACAAGATGGTGACCAGGACTAAAATAGCACCCTGAGAAAGAGATGGCTATCCAGGGGAAAAGCATGGATGTAGGCAGAGACCAAACTAATTAGCCAAAAGAGTGGCAAAACACCACAGAGAACAGAAATACTAGAACAAAGGGACATAAGAAGAGACTCTCTGGCTACTTTATTCCTTCTGGTGCACAGATAGAAAACAGGAAAAAGAAAGAAAGGGGAGATAAACTTGAGGCAAGCCTGGAGGCGTCTTACTAGCTGTGAGAGAAAAAAACACAGAGGTTATGAGCTCCCCCTTCTCCATCCCACATGGTGGGACACACCAGGAAGCAGTTCCTCATGCCAGGAGAAAAGTCTCCTGAGTTCTCCAGTCTGGAAGAGAGAGACAGGGAAAGAAAAAAAAAAATTCACAGTATTTTAGAGACAAAAAATATGCCGAAAGGCCCTTACCTCTTCTCCCGGCTGGCTAAACCAAATATGTTACTGAATTTTTGGGTGCTGGAGTCTCCTTCCGAAGGTGGTTTCTTGGCTTTTTCTGTCTTGAGCAAACAATTGGTCAAAACAAGTGCAAATGGTAGCAAAGTGTTATTAAAAGTAGGAAAAGAAACAGGCTCTGGAGAGTGAGTTTGGGCCAAGAAAAAGTTGGAAAGGAAATATAACCCAACAGCTTGAGGATGGACCACCATGCAAAAGGGAACACAGTGTCAAAAAGTCAGTATGAACTGTCTTTTCTGTATCACCCACTCCATCCTATGGAAAACTTGCTCAAATTCTCACAAGAAGTCCATGTACAGGGCTTTGGGAACCCTTCTGGACATGTGTCCTAGGATTTAGCAATTAACAGATCACACCTAATTCTCCAGCCAGGTTTGCCATGCCCTAATCTCCTGTCTCACTGGGGTAATCAGTAAAAATCTAGAAAGAACAGAGACACAAGTAATCAATAGAGCAGGCAAAATCGATTTCATTTCAGATGCTTTTATGTTTGGAAACAGTGGAAGAAAGAACAGATGAAGCAAATACAAAACAACTAATTTAAAATGGTAGTTTCATTCCAAACATATTAGGACCATACTTAAAATGTATGATTGAAATGTAACAGTTAAATTTTAAAAAACAAGTTTAAAGACTTATCTGCTTAAAATCATTTAAAATACTCAGATTTTATTTTAACTGTCAAGTCAACTATATGTTGTGCAAGAAATCCACTTTAATATAGAGAATAGAAGAGCAGAAAAAGTTTTATTATGCAAACACCAAACTACAAAGGTAGAGTAGTCATGTGATATTGGACAAAATAGACTTTAGAAAAAGAAATATTATTAAGGATAAAAAAGGACATTGAATAATGATAAAGCAGGTCAATTCTCCAAAAAGACAAAACAATCTGAAATGTTTAAGTATCTCATAATACATATTGAAATTATATGAAGCCAAAATAATAAAGCTTTAAAGGGAACTAGACATATCCACAGCTGTAGTTGAATACTTCACCTTCCTCTCTCAGTAACTGACGAAAAAGAGAGCAAATCAGGAAAGATATCATGGTGTTTTTAATATCAATTTAAATAGGCTAAACTACATTTCCCATAGTTTTTTCTCCTATATATTTCAGATTATGGTTGATCAAAAGGAACAATTTTATGCGAGATTAGAAGGATGTAAAAAGCAGCCATCTTATCATTTAAACACATTATTACTTATCTACTGGCTTATCTTATGCAAAAAAGGACAGAAATTAAGGCTTTATTGCTCCTCTTTACCTGATCCTTCTAATTCCTGAACTACCTATGGGTCAAGTTTTCTGATGAAGGGCAGTAGCAATAGCATCTCCTGCAAAGTCACCTATATCATCAAGGTCAGAGGTAGCAAGAACTGATTTTTTTTTGGTTTATCCTCTTAGATCCCCACTCTTATTTTTGGTCCAAGCACTTATAATTGCTTTCTCAATAGTATATATTTTCTTCCTGACTGCCTGCCATTCATACTTCAATTCCAACATCAGATGCAGATAATAGCCCACCACACACTAACAAGTTTCTATAATTGTATCAGGTCAAGTAGCAAATAACTTAATTTATTTGTATCTTAATCTACATATCTCTAAATGGCTGCATCTCACCCAATTCTGTATTAATATTTACATCTCTCTCTCTATATATATTTGTATCTACATTCCTAATGGTTCTGCTCCTCTGATTGAAGCTTGACTGCTATAAAAAAATGATATAAAAAACTGGTTCCAGAGGAACACAATCTTTAAGATGTGTTCTCCAGATGGCTTTGAGTTAGTTAGACTGGGTCTTCTGATAAGATTGAGCTTAAAGGCGTTAATAACCTTGTTTCCAGGAATAGAAGGGAGAATGGTCATATATGAGATGCAGCAGCAAATTGTTTCTGAAAATATCACCTAGAGATAACTGTAATCAGTTCCTGTGGAAGTAAGGGCTCTGGGTGGCCTGCTAATTTCTGCCATAATGAAAAGAAGAAATTGGATGAAGTTGGTTGGTTAAGCTGCAGAAATGCGTGAAAGAGAATAATGTGCTCAGGACCTTGAACTCCAAGCTTAAGGTCTTCATAAGGAATCTGAATATCCCAATAACTGTCCTTCAGTAAACCTATATTCTGTAACCACAGGGTAATTATTTCTGAAAATCAAGCACACCATCCAATCCTGTAGGTGGCTGAATTAGAAATGCAGATTGAATTTCCAATTCTTTTTTTTATTAGTATGTGTTTGCAATTCACGCAGTTTACAATCATCTTGGAGAGTGGTTATATGTACATATTATAGCTTTTTTTTAGTTCCCTTCTATTTCCCTCCCTCTCCCCACCTTGAGTACCCATGTCCACTTTTTTATACTTGCTGATGCTTTGGGGCTTATAGCATATAAGTATAGCATATATATGTTATGGCATATAGTATTACATTAATTGAAGTTATTAGGTTTCTACATATGGCACATCTTTATTCTTCTTATATCCCCTTACCTTCCTCACCTCTTTCCTTTATTCCCTTGGATCACTTCCCCATTCCAAGAGATCCATCACCTTGTCTTTTTCTATCCAACTTTTATCATTTTCTTTGTTTGTACTTTGCCTCACTCAAATGAAAGAGTGTATTTAAGCTTGTGTGTCTAGTTTATTCAACTCAACAGTATATTTTCCAGGTACATCCATTTTCCTACAAATGTCTTAAATGTGTCATTCTTTATAGTCAAGTCCTATTCCATTATATGTAAATACCACATTTTCATTATCCAATCATTTTCTGATGGGTATATAGGAAGATTTTGCTATTGTAAATTGTGCTGCTATAAGCATTGGCATTGGATGTATCACTGTAGCATGGTGACTTAAGCTCTTGGGAAAGATACCTATCAGGGGGGTAGCTGGGTCATATAGAATTTCTAATTTCAATTCTTTCAGAAATCTCCATACTGATTTCCATAATGGTGGTACTAGTTTGAATTCCCACTAAAAATGCAAAGGGCTTCCTTTTTCATCACAGCCACACTAGCATTTATTATTGTTTTATTTTCTAATGATTGCCATTCTTTCTGGAGTAAGATGGAATCTTAGTGTTGTTTTAATTTGTATTTCTCTAATAAAAAATGTTGAACATTTTTTCATATATTTGTTAATCATTTGTATTTCTTTCTCTGTGAAGTGTCCATTTCTGTAACCTATTTATTGACTAGATCTTCCATTTTAGGTAGCTGGTTTATGTATTTATTTATTTTAGTTCTTTGTATATTCTAGGTATTAATCCTCTGTCTGAGGAGTAGCTGACAAAACTTTTTTCTCATTCTATAGGTTTTCTTATCACTCTACTGATCAATTCCTTTGCTGTACAGAAGCTTTTAGCCTGATGTAATTCCATTAGTAGATTCTTGTTGCTATTTCTTGTGTGATTATGGTTCCATTTAGAAAATCCTTTCCTACACCTATGTCTTCAAGTGTTTTACCTATTTTATTTTCCAGGAGGCTTACTGTTTTTGTTTTAATATTTAGATATTTGATCCATTTTTATTTTAATTTAGTATATGATGAGAGATAAGTGTCCCGTTTCATTCTTTTACAAACTGATAACCAGTTTTCCCAACATTACTTGTTGAATAGGCTATCTTACCTCTAACATATGCTTTGGGCCCCTTTGTCAAATATCAAATAGTTGAATATGTCTGGGGAGGGTTCTGTATCCTAAATTCTCTTGCAATGATCCATGTGTCTATTTTTGTTCAAGTAACATGCCATTTTCATCACTATTCCTTTGTAGTATAGCTTGACATCATGTTTTACTATGCTGCCTGCTTTGCTCTTGTTCCCAAAATTACTTTGGGTATTCTGGTTCTCTTTTGGTTCCATATGAATTTTAGGATTGATTTCTCTAGATCTGTAAAGTATGCTATTGGTATTTTGATTGGGATTACATGAAATTGTATGATTAATATATGACTATTTTGACATTTGTTCTGCCTATCCAGAAACAAGACACATCTTTCCATTTTCTCATGTTCTCTTTAATCTTCATCAGAGTACTGTAGTTTTCTTTGTAGAAATTTTTTACTTGCTTGGTTAGATTAATTCCTAGATATTTCATTTTTCTTAAAGTGACTATAAATGCTATTTGTGAGGGTTGATTGATTGTGTCAAATTTGAGTAAGAGAAGCTCAACTAAATTGGCTCAGCAATTCCACACCCTATGGTGTGGAAGACCCACTTAATGCAGCTTGTCCCTAGATGGTATAAAAGGAAAATGAAGAAGGCTTCTGTGTATTCAGAGGAGCCCCAGTCATTGCCTTCACCTTGGATGCCATCCACTGGCTTCCAGCACAGACTCTCCAACTTTTCATCACAGATCCATTGACCTCCTGATTCAGCAGTGAGCTCCAGACCTTTGACTGAATCCTTTAGTCTCCAGTGTGCAGATAGATTCTTTGCACTCTTCCACATCCAACTCTTAGCCAATTTTGTAAATTCTTAAATATTTTTTATAGCTTGTTATATTGATTTCTATAGTAAATACTTTTCAGTATTGTTTTCAGAATTGTTTTTCAGTATTGTTTTAATAATTTCCTTCTTATCCTGTTCACTGATGGAATATACACATGCTAATGATTTTTTGTGTGTGTTGATTTTGTGTCCTGCTACTTTGCTGAAGTTTTTAATTATAAGTGTTTTTTGGTGTAGTTCTTTTGGGTCTTCTATATAGAGTATCATGTCATCTGCAAATAATGATAATTTGAATACTTCCTTTCTTATATGTGTCCTTATTTCTTTCTCTTGCCTAATTGCTCTGGCTAATGTTTCAAGTAATGTTGAATAACAGAGGTCATAGTGTACATTCTCATCTTGTTATTGATTTTACAGGGAATAGTTTTAGTTTTTCCTAGTTATTATAATGCCAGCTATTGGTCTGTTAAAATAACCTTTATCATATTTATCATATTTAAATAATCTTTGTCATATTTAGATATAGTCTTTCTATAGATATTTTTTCAGGGCTTTTATCATGAATGGGTATTGGATTTTGTCAAAAGCCTTTTTTGCATCTATTGATATGATGATGTAGTTTTTGACCTCACCCCTGTTTAAGTGATGTATTACATTCTGACTTACATATCTTGAACCATCCTTGCATCTCTGGGGTGAAACCTATTTGTGATGTATCATCTTTTTGATAATGTGCTGCATTCTATTTGCTAATTTCTTCTTGAGGATTTTTGCATCTCTGTTCATTAAAGAGATTGACCTATAATTCTCTGTTTTAGTTGGGTCTTTATTTGGTTTGGGGATCAGAGTGATACTGGCTTCTTTAAATGAATTTGGGAGCACTCTACCCCTTTCAATTTCTTTGAAGAGCTTGAGGATTATTGGTGAGTAAAGGTTCTGTTGAACTCAGCAGTGAATCCATCAGGTCCTGGGCTTTTTTTGTTGGTAGATTCTTTATTTCTGAGTCAGTTTCATTCCTTCTTATTGGGTTATTAAGCACATTTATATCTTCTAGTGTTAGTTTTGGTAGTTTGTGTCTAGGAATATATTTCTTCAAAATTTACTAATTTGTTGGTATATAATTTTTCTAACTGGTTACTGTCTTCTGGTTTTTGACAGTGTCTGTTGTGATTTCAATTTTTTCATTTTTTTATAGTTAATTTTATTGGTACATTTTAGGTATACAATATAATGACATTCATCATTGGAGATTTGTACCTTTATGTAATGTCTTGATTGTTATATTTTCCCCAATCCCCTGTCTTCCCTTCAACCCCTCCATCCCTCTCTATTTACAAAGACTTACTTATATTTTAAAATCTTTTTTATATTTGGGAAATTTTCTTTCATAATTTCTATAAGCATGTTAATAAATCCATCTGTGCAATCTTCTAGATTTTCTCTAACTCTGATTAGCCTTAGTTGTGTCTTCTTGCTGTCATCTCATAGGTGCTAGATAGTCTTAACTTGTTATCTTATTTATTTTTGGCTTCTTTGAGCTCTTTATAATAATTCACTATTTTGTCCTCAATATCAGACACTCTGTATTCATGTCGGTCATTTTTGCAATGAATTCTGTACTGCTTTTTATTTTAGGTGTTTCTGTCTGACATCTTTTTGAGGATTCCATATCCTTTTTGAATCTGTTATTAAAATTTTAAACTGTTTAGGTTAGCTTCTCCATTTTTTACATATTTCTCCAAAATTCATCATGGACATATTGAGTATAATTGCTCAATAGTAATTTTGGTTCATTTAAACTTTGAACTTATCTATTTTCTTTCTACCTTCTAAGAACTTTTCATAGATTTCCACAATATTGTGTTTGTTTTCTTCCTCCTTTAAGACCCCTTGCTTGGCCTTGGGGGACTTAGCGAGTTTGGAGATCTTCTATTTCCCTCTTTCCCCATTCTCCTACTTGTATCTGTGTTCATTTGCATATAATCTAATATATACAGTATATATTAGATTATATGCTGTTTTGGTTACTTTTCTCATTTCTGAGACAAAATATCCAACACCCAAACTTAAAAGGGGGAAAGATTTATTTAACTAACATTTTGTAGAGGTTTCAGTCCATAGTCAACTGGCTCTAAGGCAGGGTATCATGACAGACAAGCATTTGCAGAGAAAAAACAGTTCATGGTGGGCCAAGGGTAACTAATCAACAAGAGAGCAAGGGACCTCACAAGCCTTTTTCTGTCCCTCATACTGTATCCAGGCTACAGGGATTAGGATGGTGCCAAACCAATCAATGGACTGATTTGGTAACCACTCACCCTTAATGCTTGCATTATATCAATCACACACTCTAGATTCAGCCACCTCCAAAAAAGCCCCACCTAAGACTGCACAAGGCTTTAGGGGGACATCTAGACACAACCATAACATATATTTTCCCCTAATTTTTCTCCTTCCACTTTTGGAGGGTTACATGTTGGGAACTAAAGAAGTGAGGAGAAAATTTGGAGCTTATATGGAGCTTTTTAGTTGGATATTGCCTTGCCACATATAATATTCAGGTTTTATTTCCAGTGTGGGTATTTACTCCTTTTATTTACCTTAGATGATTTCAATTCTGTTCCTATGTTTAGCCAACACAATTGGTTCAATTTATAACAGCATCCATAGGTTTAATCTTACAACACTTCTATATGAAAGTCCTTACAATTACTCTTCCCCTCTTTGTCTATTTTTTATGTACACCATGACCTATTTATTATATGTGGTTGTTCTCCAATGAGGTAGATGAGATAGTGTGGGGAGAATGGTGAGTGTTTGGATGAGTAGTGTTAGGCACTAAGGGGGAGGTTTGAAAGAGAGACTAGTGGTAGATGAGAAGAAAAGATTGGTATGGGTTCTGATTTTATTGAAGTAATTTTAGTTGAATTGAAGGTTTAGTATTGAAAGTTTTCAGTGGATAATTTTGGGGGTCAAGGGTGAGATATAGGGAAAGGGAGTTCATTTTATGATTGAGGAAAGTTATGTGGTTATCAGAAGTTGCTTATAGAGAGGACAGTAAGCTAGGTAAGATATGCAAGAGCCAAAGGCTTAGGATGGGGAAGATTGAGGTATTACACTAGTGAAGGCAGGAGTGACTGTGAGGGACTAAGTATGATAAATTTAAAAACTTGGGAAGAGGCATTTACATGTTTGGAAAAGAATTAAAATATATGTTAATACTATTATCTCAGGAGGTTGAGGTGAAGAAACTAGATAAAGAGCTGGGACCAGCGAGAGAACCTAGACACCTATTAAATCAGAGGCAATGAATGAACAAATATACAAGAGTAACAACCTAATATACACAAGAAACCATAAAAGAACATAACACTATGTTACTAAATAACTCAACTCAATACAAAAAATTAAAACAATAAGATATCTGATGGGAACACAGATTAGATATCCCAATGAGACATTGCATTTCTGATTCCCAAATAGCTTCTTTGCTAGAGTCTGAGTGCTTACACCTTAATTACTCCTTTCATCCCTCCACTGAAAAACTGGAGTTAACTCAGATTCAGGACCTCTTTTTGCCAGTTTGTAGGTATTTTTGCAGAATTTAAGCCAATCCAAGTTCTTGGGTTAGGAACTCTTTGCTCACCTTCTCCCTGGCTGTGATTGTGGACTTGACAAATTCACTGGCTCTAAATTGTCTACTGAGTAAAGATTATTCCTAGGAAATCAATTAAACTACAGCAGTAACAGGCTAAACCATTACAGTGGCATCTGTTAGAGGTAAATGAGAAATAACATAGCATACAACCCTGTTTTGGGTCTCCCTTTAGCAGTAGAAACATGGCGCCAATGTGAGCTACTAATCATACATAATTCAAGTTAAATCTGGTGTTGTTGTTTGCAGGAACTGAGTCCGTGATCACCAGTCCGTGCCTCTCAGTCTGCTCTCCGTCTGCCAGCAGTCTCCTGTGACTGTCCTTCCTTCATCCACTCTGAGAACTTGGCAGTGTGAAGCCACCAAGGGGTTTCTCTGGGACTGAGGTTCAAACACCCAGCCCTTCAGCATGATAGTGTCCTGACCCAGTGCCTGATCTGCACGGCTATGTCCTGGGGCACTTGTACTGCAACAGTGCAACTGTTGCCACTGGATGGCTGCTTGGGAATCCAAGTCTCACATTCTTCCCACTGTCTTGAACCGCATAAGATTCTCCTGGTCCCAGAGCAGTTTCTGTGTGAGGACAAAAGTTATTAGTTTCACTGTGCTTCCTGGCTGGCAGCTAGCTAGTTGCTGTCTGGACACTGTGGTTTCTTCTCTGCAGTGTGGACCACCTATTCTGTATCAATTAATCATATTTTCTTCTCCTCTATCAGTTCCCTCATTGTTCCCTTGTACTCTCTCCTCAGTTTGGTTCTTCTCCAAGTGACTGCCATCCAAACTTCAGACACTTTGTCCTGGAGAAGCTGAGCTGCTGGCAAATCACTGCTCCACCAACTTGTCTCCTCACTGAATTTTCAATTCTATTCTCTCTTGCTCTTTCTCTTTCTCTCTCCTCCCTCTCCCCTCCCCCCCTTCTCCAGGGTCTCACTAGGTAGTCCGGGCTGGCCTTGAACTCACTATGTAGCTCAGGCTGATCTCAAACTCATAGCAATTCCCCTACCTCACCTTCCTGGAACCTGGGGTAACAACCCTGCACCACCATGCTTGGCTTATAGTATCTCTTTTGCTAAAGTTGGTACTGGGATGGTTGGAGTACAACCTGAAAAGTTGGGAGAAGGACAGATTTCAAGGATATTGAAGACTTTCAACCTAAAAATTCTGCCAAGACCACATGTTATTGCAGATAGATGCTTCTATCCATTTAACTCCTCCATGAGGAAGTTAGTCTACTTTTGTCCAAAACCTGAACCTGTAATGGCTGTTTTACTGGTATTCCTCATGACCTACCCCCACTAGCTGCTTTTGCCTCCTGACCCATAACTAAACTCAAGATCTACTAGACTTCCAAAAGGTAAAAAACAAAGTATAACTTGCAATGAGACTTGATATACTCCAAACCATGACTTTCCTCAACACCCAAGAAATGTGTGTAGGGAAAGATTTTTGAGCATAGGATCAGGGGAAAAAAATAAAAAATTGGATCAGGATGAATTTATTGACAAGACTCATTCACCAGTGATCCTCAATTTAAGGGTAATTTCAAGCATTTTGTTGGTTGATTTCGAAAATGTGAACCCAAAACAGTGGTTTCCTATACTAAATTAAGTTCAAGTGCCAAATCTTTGGTACACTTTGGGAAGATTGGACTATTTCCTGGGAATTTAGTCATCATTTAATGTAGGGGGTTTTTTATTTCTGTATATAATGTTTCATTTTAGCTAATTGTATTGTTCAATTTTAATATCTGTGGTGATTTTCTTTTTCATCTGTTTCTTTTTTTTGTATTAAATTCTTTTATTTCTACATTGTAGGTATACAACAAAATTACATTTCTCACTGGGAATTGTACCTTTATATAATGCATCTTGGTTCTTATTTTTTCCCCATTCCTAGCCCTCCCTTCATCCCCTCAACCTTTCTTTTATTTGTACATTGTAGGTATACAACACAATTACATTTCTCATTGGGAATTGTACCTTTATATAATGCATCTTGGTTCTTATTTTTTGCCAATTCCTAGCCCTCCCTTCACGCCCTCCACCCTTCCCTATTTACAAAGACTTAATTTCCATTTTATCCATTTCTCATCATTTTTCCTTTCCCTTCTTTCCATTCTCCTGCCCCTCCCACTACACCTAACCCTTTGGACCTTTTCTTCCTATTTTACATTATCGATTATACATTCTAATCATTGGTACATTTTAGGTATACAATATAATGACATTCATCATTGGAAATTTGCAC
>NW_004624774.1:11542688-11574789 GCF_000247695.1 Heterocephalus glaber | reverse complement strand
TGGGCCAGGAGCAATGGGACAGAAGGTGGGCCAAAAGCCCTTTCCTCTGGGCTGGGAGCAGTGGGAGGGATGGTGACTGGGAAGCCCCTTCCTCTGGACCAGGAGCAGTGGGACAACAGCTCAGAAGCCCCTACCTCTAGGCCGGGAACAGTGGGACTCAGTACCTTGGTCTGGTGCTCTGGTGTCCTCTGCGTCTTTGTAGTGTGGGATCAGGTGGCTGCCTGTCTTCAGTGGGGTGATTCGGTGTCTTCCACATGACTCACGACCTTGGTAGGGCGTTCACAGACCTGCCTGTCTGCAGCGGGCTGATTCAGCGTGTGTTCCGAGTGGCTGGGGACCTCGGTAGGGTGTGGGAAGACCTGCTTGTCTGCAGCAGGGTGATTCGGCATCTTCTGCATGACTCAGGACCTCCGTAGGGCATGCACAGACCTGCCTGACTGTCTGCAGCGGGCTGATTCGGCATGTTCTGTGGGCCTCAGGACCTAGGTATGGCATGGGCAGACCTGCCTGTCTGCAGCGGGGTGATTCGGCGTCTTCTGCGCGACTCAGGACCTTGGTAGGGCGTGCCACATCTACCTGTTTCTGAAATGTATTTACTGAAATTTTTTGACCACAATAGTTATTTTTCTGATTATATTAGTTTGCTTTTCATGAAAGTTATTCTTTAATGAAAAAAAATCATACATTTCTTTCTTTGTTTAAATTTGGGCTTTGCCCAAACAAAATTTTACTCACAAAAATTAATAAGTAAAAGTGATTTTTTTAACATTCACATAGTTCACATGGAAAGGGATTATGTTTCATAGTGTAAATTTCAAGAATTTCCATTATAGTTATCTCCTTCTAAGTTTTCCATTTTAACTTTAAATCATCTTTGCCCTGTTTTTGAGTCTATAGTTGTTGCCTCCATCATGGGTCACCCAAGCCTGCTCATCATCATCCTTTCTGCCTCTTTCATTATATTATACACTGTAAATCAGCTCAACTCATGATTTTTGCTCCAAACCATTTGATTTAAGGGACTATGTCATATAAATTAAATGTTTTAAAGACCATTTTGATGAAGTGAAACAGGCTGACTGTATTCAGAAAATGAAAGTTTCTTATCTTCCTGAGAAAGTAATTGAAGCTTACACATGCAATAGTATATTTTTCCTTTAAAATATTTTAATTAAAAATAAAATTTTTATATTCAAAGAGGAAAGAGACAAAGTTGTGTTTTCTGATTGCCTAAAGATGCATATGTAGCAATATGTAGGTAATGAGCTGTCTATGTCTTGATTGCAAGTTTTAATCAGTTTAAGTGACGTTTCCATATCTTTTTGGGAGGCACTATGTACAGCCATCTGGAATCTTCACTTAATCCAGTTCTGATCTAAGATTGTGACAAGACCTAAATTGTTTTGGGAAATCAATGAATTTTAATCTTTTTATCTCATTAAATGATTTGTATATTAATAATCTTTCCTCTCCACCCTCATTTAGACACAGAAAACAATCTAATTTGAACATAAATCCCATGTTTTAGATGACAGGACTTTCATTTGAAATCAGTATTAGTAATTACAATAGTCCCAGGCTACCTACCGCAGGAAGACAAAAAGAAGTAGTTTTAATATCCCATTAACTTTCATTTGTTTCAGGTCTGCATTTCTCTTTTCATATTAGAATGCTTAAATTAAGTCAATCCTCGGTCATTTCAGGCACAAAATCGTTCCAGAAATTCTCTCAATTTGTGACATAATCTAAGTTCAAGACATCAAGGGTGAATTCTCTGGTCTATAATCATTTGTTTGGTCCCCTCATACCTGCTGATTCCTTCACCAGGTCTATATAGTTGGTATATTGCGTCTGTTAGCTCTCTCATCTCATATGCCAGTCTAAATATTGGTTCCTGCCCCCTGCATCCACTACATCCTAGCTAAGTGACATCTTCCAGTCAGCTACTCCTCTCTCATATAACTAGGTGTTTTGCTTTTTTTTTTTTAGTGGTAATGGGGATTGAACACAGAGATTTTGCACTCAGCTATACCCCCATCCCTTTTCTTATTTCGAGATAGGGTGTCACTAATTTATAAAGTTGTCTGGACTGGGCTTGCCTTTGCCATTGCGCCTCTGTCTCCCAGGGTGTTGGGACTATGGGCAAGTCCCTCCATGTCTGGCTACCTGTGTCTTCTTCATAGCTAATGGAAATTTAGAGCTTCTCTAAGCCATTCAAGAGCCTCAAAAATTTCACTGAATTCATTTGAAATCTATGCAACCAATTCTATTCTCTGCTCTAATATCAGGGAGGTAAGGGAATTTCATCAAGGCTGCTATTCCTCAAATGGCAACCAGTTCATTGAGCTCTGTATATGCACTTCAGCACCTAAGTTTAGCTATTTATGTTGGTACACATCATCCAACCCCCTGAAGAACTACTCCTAATTGAGGCAGGATACAAAAGCCCACAAATCATTTAATTCTTCAAAACACCTTTCACTTGATCTGCTATTTATTTGAGTATTGTAAAAGTTTAATGTGTAGCAAACATTGAACACTGGCTATTGTTCTCTATTGTACTCCTTACTCTAAACCCTCTCAGCTTACTTCCTCCCTGGAATTAGAGAAAAAATGTTCATACCAAATGGGCCATCCATTTACAAGACTGCAAATAAATACTGGTTTTCTAGTTATTGTCCTTCTGTTAGTCTATCATATGGAGTTTGAATAATTTAACCTTCTTAAGTGCTAGTTTCTTCATCTGTATAAACTAGGTTGGCTTTTATTATTGTTATTCTTGGGTCTTGAACAGTCCAGACAAAAGCTTTACTATTGCTTTATAATTGCCAGACTAGAGTCTCTCTCTCTTTTTTTTTTGTACCGGGGATTGAACTCAGGTCCTTGCATCTGCACAGCAGGCAGCAAAACCACTGAGCTAAAGACTAGAGTCTTTAGTAGCACTGATATTCAATCATTTCATGTGGACAGACTACAACATACTCAAAGTCTAGAGATCACAATTTCTTTCTTCAATTAGCTTCACATAGCCTGAAGGGGATGACATTGTATTTTTCATATTAAAGTACTTTGAAAAGTTAAATGTGCTGTATAGTAGAACTGGGTATATAGCAAATCAGTGTCTGGAAATTTTTCTTTTGTGGCTTTCAGTAAATTAAATCCATGTGATCAATTCATTATTTCCATCTCCTGTGGAGAGTATGAAAATGAACCTTAATCTGCCATTCTCCTTCTAAATGTATTCCAGTTATTGGACCTGCCCAGCAACCTCTAACCTCTTTGCTTAACTTTGTATAGTCCTCTACCATTCCTTCTCCTTGGGGCCAGGCAAATAAAGCAGTGAAAACAGATGAAACAAGTGTCCTTGACTAAGTGCAATAGCTTTTAATCCATTATTGTTATTTTCATATATTAAAAACTCTTTTGAGCCATTTCAATTGAAGTTATTGTAAAAGATATTTTCAATAAAAGAAGCATTATTTCCATATATATATATATATGTACCTCCCAAATATATGCTTTGAAGTATTCTATTCTGCAGTTATTCTTACTCATGATTTAGCAAGTGATAGTCTGGACTTCAGAGTAAGACCAATTACACCTAAATATATGCTTTACTATTGTTATTCTGTGGCTTTGGCCCAGTGGCTTAGCTTCTTTGAGCTTCAATTGTTCCTCTTTATAAAATGTTGGATACAAATATCAACCAAGAAGTTTTGAGGATTAGAGATCAGAGTTAATTCACATAATATCTATACTGTGCTTTTGGTATTGTGCATACTCAATGTTTTCTATATCCAGGGCTGTCCATGAGTTTGCTGGGGGTGGTCCCATGCAAATATTTTGTTTGAAACTTCCATCTTTATAAGCAATTTGAGTTAAATAATTTTTTATAGAACTTATTGGCAAATGTGAAGTTTATAGATCTATTGATGAAGATTTAGAGGCACTTACATAAATGTTTTCTGCCCAATCAGTGCACATGAAAATCTTTCCTGGTTCCCAGATACTACTGCTTCCTGTTAAGTTCCAAGAACCACCCTTTGTGTCCTTTATTGTCAAATGCACTATTTTTGTCTTATTTCATATCTCCTTCTATGAGAAAAAAGGTAGCAATACTATTATTGCAGACAATGTCATGTTTTCAGAACCTTTTTATAATCTTAGAAGAGGGTTTGAGTGACTATTCTGGGTGCCAGTGGAGGACACACAGGACAAAGCATTACCACCATACCCTTGTTGCCCTTGCATGACCAGTGAAGCTGTCATGGTTGAAATACAGAGGAATAGGTCTCTCAGTGTAGTTTCAGAAACATTCACAAATATGCTAATGTGATGGAGAATTTACAGTGTCTTTTTATAAGCTTCTTGAGATAGAGAAATATACCAGTTTTATTTGGAGGCTACAGATTCAATTATCTACTTGGAAGAATATAAAAATATGAGAAAAATTCTTTTGAGAATGGAAAAAAGAAAAGTTTTTAGGTGACAAAATTGACTAAATTTAAACTTTAATATCTCAATCAGTTTTGAAATACTTTGAATTCTTCAAACTCATGTATTTGAGGCACAGAATCAATGCATCAGTCTACCTACTTTGAAATTTCTATCACCCACATACCACTAATAATAAAGAAATCCCACTTTGAAAAATACAGTAGAAGAAATAGATTAGGCATTTTACCTTATGTCTTCAGTGTTAACTTGCTGCCTGGCTGACAGTGTCTCAGTTCTCTCTTTATCTTGTAAAATCCAGGCTTCCAATTCTGGCCTATCACCACATTACTATGGAAAAGTAGCTCATAGACAGTCTGTAGCTATTTGGAACCTTAGTAATGGATGTAAATGACCCAGGACTTTCCTTATACAGCGTGTGAGGGCAGGTTTACTTTTTCAACTTAAGATTATGGGATGAATATAAAAAAGTAGATGACTGAAGGACTTGCTATTACGTGAATGGGAATATATTTTCTGTTTATTAGCTTCAAATAAAACTGGGCATTTTGCTTGGTGCTCATGTGAGCCCAGGAATGAAAAATCCATCTTTTTCTTTTTATAGTTTAGGCTCTTGGTGAATAATAAAAATAAAGCACTCACATGCACAACACATAAATATCTGGTAGTCCCTAACTCTGACAATGTGCTAAGTATTATGGTAGTTCAGAGACAATGGGAAAAGAGGACTGTTTGCTTTCAAATTACAAAATGATAACATCTTAGTACAATGAGTTTTATTTTACTTTTTAAAAATTATCCACTATACAAAGAGTAAACATGTTTCCCCCATCATTTCATTATTTTAATGTAAGTTCTCACACTTTTTCTGAACAAGTGAAATATACAAGATATTCTGGAATCTGCATTTTAAGAAGTTTCACAAATTAAATATTCTTGACAAGAAAAAAATATAAAACAGTGAAATACATTTTGCATCCTAAGATGTTCTCTCTTACCACCCTCTGTTTCACTTGCACTAATCAAGCTTCTGCACCAGGCCCTTGCCATCTCTGATAAAATCATAGAATCTTATCAGGTACCATTCACTTGCTGCCTTTTCCACTAGAATTCTTGATCTAGAAGAAACAGCCATCAAAGTTGATTTTAAAGATTCCAATGCCTCTCTTACTAATCTATTCTTTCTGACAACTGAGATGGTGAAGGTTGAGGATCCTGGAATGAGGCCAAAAATTTTGGAAGTATGAGAGATTCAATAGAGCATTTTTGTCTTCCAAAATATTTTATCTTTCCTCAAATTATATCCAGATTTTTCTGATTATATTTTTCTATTCCAGTCTAGGTTGTATTAAAGAACTTGGAAAATGTTTAGATTTAAATGCACCTACCATGGTGAATACAGAAAATCTACTGAGCTCATCCATATAAAAAACTTAGTCTAATCCAAAATTATCATCTACTATCCTGAGTTAGCTCATATGTATGCAATACCCACTTCTTTATATGTTCCTTGGGTACTTTAAATTTATGATTATATGCAAAATTTTTTACCCTGATTTTCTTTTCACCACTAAGAAGAGGAGACTTTTTGAAAACCCTGCTCAAGTAATAAGGCACTAGTGTCTCTTTCAGGGAGGACCATGACACTCAGTCAAGACAGGAACAATGAAAAATATTTCAGAGAAATTCATTAGTTCAGAGTACTCAAAGTCTTCAAAATCCTGTGTGATTTTACTGTTTGAATTATCAAAATCACACTCTTATTAGATCAGGCCTCTGTCGTTTAAAAGAGCTGGTAGGATCATCAATCCAAAAGCTTCTGTAATTCAGAAACTTAACAAAATCAGTTTTTTAGTTTGACTTTTCTGTGATCTCTGACCAATTGTTGTGATCAGTAATTTTTCCCCCTTAACTACTACCCCGTAGGCTAATAGTTTTATGTCCTGAATGACCATTTCACAACAAGAATGTGTTCTCTTAGTTTAAATTATCCCATATGAACCTGCTATGATATGGATGTGATTTTAAAATTGTTTCTTCAAAGCTCATGTGTTGGAGATGCTTTCCCAGGCTGGTTGTACAAGGACGTTGCAGGACCTTTAAGAAGTGGGTCCTCAATGGAAATCCTTAGATCAACTGGGAACATGCCATTGCTCTTGGAAGGGATTGTAAGCCCTCAGTCACTCTCTAGCTGTAGAGTGAAAGTGAGCCAGTGAAAAAGCTCATAGTAGCCACAAAGCTAATGGTAGAAGCCTTTTGTATTCATTATTCTTCAGGTAGGCATAAGATCTAGCAAATCCTCTCAAAAACCTGCTTGATTTCACACCAGAATCAAAGATAGCACTTTCTAATTGACCTCAGGTACAGGGCTTGGGAACTGTTTTTCTGTGTATGTCTGGCTGTCCAAGATTGATAGGTCATACCCACTTGCTCAACTGACTGGTCAAATCCTAATCTCCTGGCTCATTAACAAAAACAGAATGATATGCATCAGGATCAAATATTCCACCATATTGTCAGGCATTCTTATCTCCTTTGGGCTGAATTATTGGAACAGCATCCTATTCCACAGAATGTTGTCTTGATTGGACACATACTTCTAAGTGATCACTTGATCAACTGACTACTTCTATTGACATGGCAGAACATCAATAGCTATTGATGCAGGACATCAGGGCATGGGCAGCTGGGTGGGCAATTGAGCATGGTTTGTCAGTCACAAACGTCCAGAACACATGTGCAGAACAGTTTCCAAGCCCTGTGCCTGGAACCAAAATGAAGTCCCCAACTCTTCTGGAGTGAGATCAAGCAGGTTTTTGATAGGACACTGTAGACTGCCCTGAGGAATGAGAGGTAAAAAGATGTTGGCCATTAACCTCATGGCCACTGTGCTCTCTTTCTAAGTGGCCTGCTCTCATTCTGCAGGGGATAATTGGCTTCTACTCCCTCTACAGAGCATACTTCTTTTCCTAATTTTAATATATGTAAAATCTCCCTACCTTTCCCACTTGTCTTGTCCAATTATTTGTTTAGGACAACAAGAACATGGGAAGAATCTCTAGAAGGAATGCACAGCACCCCAGACCCTGGTAATATTATTTTCTCTTTCCAATGTAAAAGGAGGAGTCTTACAGTTACTTCATCTCTTCCAAAACCAAGTACAGAGGACTCACATTCTACTAAGGATCTATAACCTCGAACCAAATGTTGTTTCTAATTTTGTTAGATATCTTTGGTTATAACCAAACAAAACCAATTCTCCTTAATTTAAGGAAAAAAAAGAACTTAGAAGAAAACTGTGTGGTTCACAGAATCAAAAGGATAGTTAAAAAATAAATCCCAAGAAAGATTAAAATCAAAATAGTTTCAAGTATTTGAATAGCAGAGATTGGCTAGCATGGATTATGGACATGCCTCTATGTTAAATCTAGGATAGAATACATAAAGATAAGTAGAAAAGAGACAAGGAAAATTATAATTTTAAAGTTGTACTTAAGAAAAAACCTGAGTCTTTAAGACACAAAGTTACCCAAGGTTAAAATTATTATTATTTTTGCTTATCTAAACTACTCATTCCTAAATTCTCAAGTTTTAAAAACTGCAAGAGATTGGGCCTATGCCTATCTCTTGTAAAATGAGCCTTTCACCTGTGAATGGGACATTGGCTTTCACATGTAAATTGAGCTGGAGCTTTTTATAGATTTACAAATTCCACATATTGCTACCTCCTCAAAATGCATAAATAAGCCCAGACTTGGACAATAATGCACCTCACTCTCAGAGACCCTGCACTCCCTTCTGAGTGTGTACTTTTAAAATCTGCTTAATAAATCTATCTATTTCTTTCACTGAAGCATTCTGAAATGCTTTTTCATGATAAAGTCGAGAATATATGCCTTGGTTGTGAGACCAGGAGATTGAAGGGAAGATGGGCAGATTAGGATAAAAGGGCCTGAATGAACTGAGTAAATTAAGTAAACTGAAGACTGAGACCTAATTGAGCTAAGGATAAGCCTTGAGAAATTAGAATGCAAAGGACAAAGGACATGTCCCTGAGTAAACTCAAAAAAGCCTCAAAGGGCTGGAATGCAAAGAATAAAGAAATAATCCAGCCTGGGGCCAGGGATTTAGCTCAGTGATGCCACCACCTGCCTCACAAGCACAAGGTCCTGAGTTGGATCCCCTGTATGGCCTGCTTCCCGGACATTAAAAGCCTGGTAGCACCAAACAGCAGCAATTGCTTCTCTGCATTTTCTAGTTTCACAGCACTATTTTCCCCAAAGACTGCATAAAAGTCCCTGGATTTAAAAGTCTACAGTGTCCATTTTGGGAAGCCCTTCTGACAGCACAAACTTCCCTTTTCTTCCTTTGTAATAAACCATGCCCTGGTGGATCCCCATTGCTTGTCTGTTTCCAGTCAACCTGTTATTGTTGGGAACAATGCTACATAATTTTAGGGAAAAATCATTTGGCTAGCCTAGTTCTCCTGCCTACAGCCCAGCTATGGAATTCTGAGACATAATTCCATTTTGGCCTCCGGTCACAACTGAGACATCAATGATCCGGTGGTGCTGTGATTCTTCAGGACAAGATTACACCAGCTGAAGACATCCTGGGAGGAATAAAATCTTCATCTACTCAGTTCCTCATTGATCTTGGATTGTTATATCTTGTTTATGCAGATGTACTGAATTCTCTGCAAGTCATTTGTTACATTTGTTTCTCCCGATGGACTGAATAAAAGGTGCGGTAAACTGGGGGCTTTCGTGTTTGCGGCCCACAGCAGCACTGATCAGACCCAAAGCTCAGCTTCTTCCCAGCCTCATTTTTCTACCTTTCTTGTAATTCACTTTGTGCTGCCCTGGCTCACAGGAGACTAGGACTTACTGCAGAGGTTCTAGTAACGTCCCCTTTCCCTGTTCCCTACATGTTACTTCAGTCTTCATCACCCTCAAGACAAGAACTCAATGAAAGGAAGGGAGCGTGTTATATCTGGGGATATGTTGAGGTGCCCACTCAGCCCAGTGACATGTTGATGAGGGGTAGACATGGATGCACATTTTCTCCAAAATCATACAAATTAGGAAAGGAGTAAACCCCACTGCACCCAACAAGAAAAGATGCTGGGAAAAGTACACACATGAGGAATTTCAAAAATGTCTGTCCACTCTACATGGAAAATGAGTAAGAATTCTTCTTCATTTGCCCAGTAATTCTGGAAAAAAGCTTGACTAGTGAAATGATAGGAAGTGCTCTTAGTTCAAATGCATACCTCAGTTGCCCAGTCACAGCTTTGTGCAATTATTTTCAGTGCATAGATTCAATATAGTCTCATTTCCAAAACTAGATCCTCACTTGACGGTGCCAGCCTTCACTAGTCGAACAGTACCTGAGAGGAGGGGAGAGGATGAAAGAAAAACACAACCTCTGAGGAAAAGAAAAAGGAGAGAGAGGCAGAGGAGAGACCCCTCTTCCCACTTTATTGCCCTTTATATACCTTTTCCACAACCCCCAACCCCTCCTCTGTACATAATTCGGCGACTAATTATTTGCCAGGGAAAAGGTCAAATGTATCTTTACAACTCTGGGAATAACATTCCCTTGCACTGCAGACATTTGAACTCTTTCTATTTAACCACTCTCGTTACAAGTAACCATCCTTGTTTTTGTGCCAGCTGCATATCCAGGATTCATTATGTTCTCAAGAGACTCAGAGGTCTCTCAAGGTTATTTCAACCTTTCGCTCTCCACACTCACTCATCCTGTCTCATTGTTTGCAAATAGAAATGTTAAGTAAATGTTGGAAAAGGCTGGTCATTAAGGTTTTGTAGTTATATTACAGTTCAACACATTACTTCAAGCTCCACTGAAGGCAGCTAAGTCAGATAAAAATTAATATACAGTCAGACAAGGACTCAAGAAAGTCAGTGAAAAAAAATAAAGACATCAGGATTGTGGTTGGAGGCACATCTGCAGAGGGCCGGGAATACATGCCTTGTTAAGGGATAAACAGTAACTTGGAATTATACTATAATTAGCACCACCTGGCCCAGAAAGTCCAGATTGGCATCAGTTGCCCAGGCGGGTGATCAGAGCACCTGGACCCATCCCTTTCCCAGAATGCCTTTGTTCTTTCCATGTACTGTTGCTGCATGACCCACTTCCCTATTGGATTAATAGTAGCTAAGCAACCACACATGTAATCCTACAGATTGATTATTGATATGTACTAACCATATCTATTTCAATCTGGTGGCAGCAGGTAGAGGAGAGGAGAGTTGCCCTGGCTATGTGGATAATCACCAACAAAGGAAGGAATGGACTTTTTACAGAGGTAAAGGTGTACTTAATTTGTCTGCCAATGTCTGTCTAGGAAGAGCAACTTTGAAATCCTAAAGATACACTGTGTTTATTAATATTGACTTTTTATTCTCTCTCTCTCTCTCTCTCTCTCTCTCTCTCTCTCTCTCTCTCTCTCTCTCTCTCTCTCATAGTACTGGGGACTAAGCAAGGATCTTTGCACTGAGCTACATCCCTAGCCCCCTTTTTTATTTTTTATTTTGAGAATTTGAGACAAGGCTTTGCCAAGTCATGTCACCATACCCAGCCAACAGTGATCTTTTAAAGATCCACAAAGTATTTGTGAAGTGAAATCATTACAGAAAATCACATGTTCAGCAGAAAAATAAAATGAGCCTAATTAAAGTGGATAGTAATTAAAATGTATGTGTCCAGCTCATAATTCTTCAATTATTTTCATGAGATTGCTCAAACATCTGTATATAAAAAAAATTCCATTACAAGCACAGACACACAGAAGCCTATGTAGACCCCACAATAAAATGAAATTATGCACAACTGAGAAATTAGCAGCATGCTAATGATCATTTGTTTTATTCCTGTGTGAGGTGGATAATTAGTGAAGTGAATATTCTCTGGCATATTATTTCATGAAAGACACATTTTTTTTCCTGAACTACCAGCTTGTTTTAAACAGAACACAGCCCATGACAGGCTTTCAAAATGTGTTAGCAGATGGTACCTAGCTCTAATTACTGTTGGCAACCACTCAGGATAATAAACAATTAACTCTTTCAGTATGTAGGTAACAAATACCATAGAGATAAAACTTTAACCTTATTTGTAATGGTCATCTTCACATTCATTACCCCCTATCTTCTTTCTATGATCATTTTGTTTTGAGAGAAAATGTCCACATTGTCTCTCCAGAGAGGAAGTTAGACATAAATTCTGATCTTGCCTAGCAGATAGCATGAAAGAGGCTATGTGACCTGAGCACCATAGTCAGACAGTCCTCCTAGGCCTTCTGTTCCTGAGCAAAGGGTGGGAGCCACCTGGTACAGGAGATGGGCAAGGGGACAGAGACAACTTCTGAGTTCCTGGTGCAGAAGAGCAGTCGGTGCAGCAGTAGAGGCAGGCGGGTTGAATTCCTGGCATTTGTTATCCAAGAGAGACTGTCAGCACCTTTTCCTCAATAGTCCAGTTCTGTGCCATGTTTTCAAGTTCTGTGGTTTTTTTCCCCAAAGCATCCCTGTGAAACTTAGCCAGCTGATCTTCTTAAATACATTACTATTCTGATTTAACTAGACATTTTATTGTTTGCAATTACGTGATCTGACTGATAACACTATTGTAACTCAGGAACTGGTAAAAAAAAATCAAGCTCTAAATGAAGGACCTTTGTTAGCAAGACAGACTCCATATTGCTGCTTGACCCATCTGCCTGCCCTTTAGATGAACTCAGAAGGAGGAAGCTTAGAAACCTCTTTCCCTTAGAGAGTCTCTTAGAAACAACAATTAATTAACTATTGTTTTACAAATGTTCTAACAGCAGGACGTTCCGCTTCTGTACCTTTTGCTTGCTTTACTAGTTCTATCCCATAGGGGGGCCTAGAAATTGTTGGCCTCAAAGGTGTATAGAACATGTTTGTCAACCCTCAGTCAAGGCTCAAGTCCGATGCTTGGCTAGGGTCCCGGCCGGCAATAAACTCCTGTGTGGATTTAATATCGGTCTCTGGTTGGTTCTTTCTCATTGAGTGCAACACTAAATGCTTTTTGAGCTCCTCAAATATTTATTGAAAAAAAAACTTATGTGAGTTCAATATATTGGACATTCCAACTCTGAAAGGATAATGAAACTGAGCAGCGGAGTACAGGGAGTGCGTGGCCTGTAAAGCTTCAGGTTTACATACCCATGGTTTGCTGTGGATAAATAACCTCTTTGATACTCAACTGTATTACTTTAGATAGATGATGAGAATACCTAATGGTTGTTAGGATTAAAAAGGATGATGTTTATAAAATATAAATGCAATGCTTTAGACTGCAGAATGACAAAGCACTTTTTACTCAGCTATTGCCACATAATAGGGGTGAATTTTCAGTTGCAGAGAATGTAATCTAGTAGCCTCAAAAGCAGTGAGGGATTTGTTTCAGAGGATTAAGGCACTTTCAAAATGCTAGAGTTAAAGAAATGGGGTCTAGGATGAGCTTCCATGTGCATAAATGCTGAAAATCACCTGCAGAATATGGGAACAAAGAAGTTGCTTTTCTGGTTCTGACTAGTAAATGTAGAATTACTAAGTATCCTGACAACCAGGAAGCTTTTACTAAAGCTTCTCGCTCTGCCACTTGCTACTCTCTGGAAGTAATCCCAGCACTCTGGGAGGCTGAGGCAAGAGGATTGCAAGTTTGAGTCCAGCCAGGGCAATTCAGTGACTTAGCATTTTGAGGCATGGACCTTGCCTCAAAATAAAAAATAAAAAGGATTAGGAATCTGAGAATGTGGCTCAGTGAAAAGGTCCTGTGTTCATTCACTAGTAACTAGTTACACACACACACACTCATACACACACACCACACACCACACAAATACATACACACATACAAAATCGATATTCTAATTCCATCATTGTATCTTTCTTTGGCCTACTTTTGAACTTTACATAAATAGAACCATTTAACATTATGTTTGTGAGATTTGTACCTGCTATTTTGTGTAGCAGTGGTACAATTGTTTTCTTTGCTGTGTATTAGGGTGTGATAGGCAGAACAATTGCCTTGAATAGTGTTAGCTTCCTAATTCATGGAACCTGTGGTATATTATAATGGATGGTAAAAAAGAATTGATTTGCATATGGAATTAAGTTTGTCCATCAACTGGCTTTAAAATAGGGATAATATCTTGAGTGATTAGGTGAGCTTAAGTGAAATTACAAGCATTCTTAAATGTGAAAGAGGAAGGTACACAGTAGGTCAGAGGGATGTGATATGAGAAAAACATGGCTTCCTTGGTAGCTCTAAATATAGAGGAAAATGGTGTAGAAACCAAGGAATACCATAAGGTATGAAATGCAATAATGAAAAGTGAGTGCCCTCTAACAGGGGAAAAAGGTGAGGAAAGTAGATTCTCCCTTAGAGTCTCCAGAAAGGAATGGGTCTTGCTGACACCTTGATATTAGCCCAGTGTATCCTCTGTTGGACTTTTGACTTAAAGAATTATAAAATAATAAATTTGTATTGTTTTAAGCCATAAGTTTGTTGTAATTTGTTACAGTGTCTATAGAAAACTGGAAGTTTCTCAGCCACAGCACTGTAGACATTTTGGGCCAGAAGGTTCTTGTTATGCGGCTATCCTGTGTAATGTGCAACATCTCTGAAGTCTAACCTCTAAATGGTATTAACACCCCACTAATTATATTAAAAATATCTTTCAGATATTGCCAAATAAAATGACTTCTAGGTGAGAACCAGTACTGTTTAGTGTTTACCAATATCCAACAATTTATTTACCCAATTATTTAAATATACTTGGTGTAAGAGATAAAGACAATTTTACTAGGTCTATATTTCATTAACCACTCTAATAAGCCCTTATTGTTAGACTTAGCTTGGTCAACTAGTGAAAAAGGACACACAGGCCATAAAAGTCTCACACTAGCCATAAGGTTCTGGGGTAAGAGATAATTGCTAAACAAGTTTTCCCAAATCTTGAGAAGCCAAAAGACAAAAACAACAACAACAAAAACAAAAAACTACAAATAAAATTCAGAGGGAGGAAAGGATAAGAAGGAAAAGGGGCCCTGAGCAACAGATGTGCCTCAAGATAGACTGCCCGGAGAGACTGGAAACCCTGGAGCCCAGGCCATGGGAGATGGGGTGGAGGGAATTCTGCAAGTTGGAAATAAAAGCAAACAGATTCTCACCTGTGCTGCCTGTCTGTCTCGGTGTACAGGCACCGCTCTTGCAAGAGTATGAATCAAAGCCTCGTTTTCATTACCTCTGGAATCCATTTTTATCTTGGTCTGGACAAGTAAATTCATTTCTTCCATTTGGGTTGTTTCCAAATTAAAGTTATCACTAATAATATTTCTATAAGTCTGTATGTGTGTTTCAATTTATGTATAAGCAGCTTATTATTAGACATATAGTGAAAAGTGTCAAAAAATGAAATCACTTGGACAGAGAATATGCATTTCATACCAATTTGCAATTATATAGGCAGTGTATGAAATTCCCACTGCATGTCATTTTTGGTAACATTAAGTGTTGGCTGCTTTTTTGTTGTAGCTATTCTATTAAGTGTATGCATCATATTTTTGTGGTTTAATTTGCACTGCTATAATATCTAATAAAGTTAAAACATTTAAAATGTGAATTTCCATTATGATAGTCTTATATATGAAGTCTTTAGCTCAATATTATTTGCATTTTTTTCTGTTTTAATTTGTAAGACTTCTTTTCATATTCAGATACAAGTTATTTGTGGAATATGTAAGTATGTCAGCTGGGTCATTGGTCCTTATGACCTCAGTGCAGTTGCTATTTAATAGCCTGGGATTAAGCCTGCAATCCTGTAGGCTTCTTGGGGCATTTACTCATCTTGGCTTTATCGGCTCTGTGAAATGCCCCAAATTCTATCCTCCTTTGTACTGGTTTTTCAATTTCATCTCTAATCTCTGTACAAATGCCTTGAGAAAAACACCTTTGATTGTAGGGCTCCATTCTTGTCAGGATCTGGGTCATTCTTGAAGTTCCAAATATGATCTTAGTCTCATTTCATAGGAACTGACAACAGATTAAAACTAATTGTTTTGCTATGGTAAACCATGGTTCGCCAATTTCTTTTTCTTTTTTTTTTCCCATTAAGTTTATTGGTATATTTTTGGTATAAAATACAGTTACATTCATCATTGGGATCTTGTACCTTTACATGAGTATCTTGGTTTTTATTTTTTCCCCTTCCCTTGCCCTCCCTTCATCCCCTCCACCCTTCCCTATTTGCAAAGACCTTGTTTCCATTTTTTTCCCTCTTCTCATATTTTTTCCTTTCCCTTTTTTCCCTTCCCCTACCCCTCACAATTCCCCTGCTCTGTTAGACCTTTTCTTCCTGTTACACAATATCAGCTATACATTTTTTAAATTACAATATTAAGATCTAGGAGACGTTACCACAGATTTTACAGAATTTAAAAGGATATAGAAAGCATATTACAAAAATCATTTTTGAAATAAATTTGACAACTTCTAAGAAGTACCTTGGAAGACAAATTAATGAAACTAACTCTGGAGGAAATATAAAATTTGAATAGCACCTATTAAAGAAAGTATATTCCTAGCTTGAAAACCTACCTATATGACAACAGCAGGCTCATAAACATTTTAGCTGATAAATTATATCAAACAATTAAAGCAGAAAAAAGAAGGAACACTTCTCCCCTCATTTTAGGAACTCAACATTGTGCTAATCCTAAAATTGGATAAAGACAATAGAAGAAAAAAGTATGAACATAGATAGAAATTTGTTTAACAAAACAAACTATTGGAAGTCAGATCTGGCAGTATGTAGAAAGTGGTTTTGTTATAGGGATGGCAGTGTTGGTTCAGCATTGGAAGATCCACCCCCAAAAGTCATCATTTTAACAGAGGAAAGGCCAAAGCCATATGATCCTGTCACTAGTTGGAGAAAAAGTATTGGACTAAATTCTACAGCTGTTCATGGTAAAAGCTATCAGGAAACTAGAAGTAGAACAGAAACTTCTCAACAGATTAAAGGCATGTACTCCATACTTCCAGCGAGAATGCCTTATATAAATGGAGAAGATACAATGCTTTCTCCTTAAGGTGGGGAACAAGGGCAGATATGCTTACTCTTTATCTGTCCATTAAACTTTGAAACCTCGTCTGCACCAAAATAGTCTGGCAATAAAATGACACAACTAGGATAGGATTGGCATGGCAGAAGCAAAATCTTTATATGTAGATGAAACGATCATCTACAGAGAAAATACTAAGAAATCTCTAGGAGCCCCTAGAACTTGTACTTGAATTTAGCAGGATTAGAAAACACAAGGTATATATAAAAATTCAGGTCTGTGTATACTTGCTACAAATGAAGAATTGGATATTGAAATTTAAAAGTTATGTAGGAGTACAAAGGACCTAGCAAAGTTAAAAACAAAAACAAAAACAAAAACAGTGTTGGAAGACATTTAGTACCTAATTTTAAGACTTCTTCTGAAGCTACAGTAATCAAGGCAGTGTTGGTGTAAGGAAAGACATATAGATCATTGGAATACAACAGAGAATCTAGAAATAGAACCATACATATATGGTCCGCTGAGTTTTGAAAGATGATTTAACATTTGCATTTTATAGAATATAAACTCAATTCAAGAGCCGAGGAAGAGATAGTGTTTTCAGCAAACGACACTAGAACACCTGGTATCCGTATATAAAAATTTAACCTCAACCCTTTTTCTCCATACATGAAAATAACTTGAAGGGATCTATGAACCTAAATAAGAAAGTCTAAAAGTATAAAACTTTAAGAAGAAATTATAAGGGAAAATATTTATGAATTCAGGGTAGGCAAGAACTACCTAGGATACAAAAAACATGATATATAAAAGAAAAAAATTGATAAATGAGATTTCATCAAAATTTAGAACTTTAAATGACATCATTAAAATGAAAAGTAGTCCTTAAACAGACCATATTTACAATGCATATAACCTATGACCAGAATATATAAAGAATTCTTAGAGCTCATTAATAGACAACCCAATTAAAATGTAGACATAAGAAGATGATAAATAGCCAGTATAGCACAAGGAATGGTGTACAACTCTAGAATCAGAAAAGTACTAATCAGTACAATAATAAGACTGAAATACACACTCATTAGGGAGATGAAGTTAAAAGTTTTAAAAGCCTTGTCATGACTTTTTCTTTTTGTTGGATTCTCCCCCTTTGCATTTAATTTGTCACTCCCAATGGATTCATTCTGCTGGGTTTCCTGGGGTTGTGATCCTCATTGTCTTTTCCTAGGGTATTGTCTACAATTTTTTGGAGTGCTTGTTTGGTATTCATGAAGTTCCTGAGGTGCTCTTTGTCATGAAAATATCTTATTTCTCCATCAATTTTGAAAGATAGTTTTGCAGGGTACATCGATGTGGGTTGGAGGCTGTTTTCCTTTAGTCTGAGGCTGCCCAGACCTCTGTGTCTCCAAAGCCAGGTTACCTCTGCTATGCTCTGAATGAAAACAAGACTCGAGCCTTTTATTTGCCCCTATCATATGAGTAGATCTTACTCACAAAATCTAATTCATTTCAAAAACCATTGCTTGATGAATGAGGCACATATAGCTTTACGTTTCCAGCCTTTGTACACCAAAAAGCATCTGAGAAAAGAGCTGAAACTACCAATAAGCAAGTAAATCTGCGATGTCCACCACTCCAATTATGACATGAATTGACAAGACTATTTCTTTTATAGAATTCCTAGGCCTCTTAGACTTTATGAGATTAGTACCAAAATTATTTTATACCCTAAAACTCTTCTTTGTCTCAGTGATGAACACAAGTCCAAAGTAGAAATCTATTAGGTAGCATGGATATTTCCATTTTTACTCCATCACATCCTATATAAGTCCTATATAAACCACACCCACTACTAGAGAGGCTATCTTCTATACAGTGAACATTTTATCTTCTTTATTTGTTCTGCTATTTAAATACTTTGGACTTTTATAATTTCTTCCTTACATTACTTTATTAACCTTCAAATTGTTCTTTCTAGTCTTTCCATATTACCCATCTCCAAATAGAATATGTCTGTTCCAGTAGTAGATCCACCAGTATTTTGTTCTGCACTGTGTTTTTTTTAAATTGACTTTATTAGTACATTTAAAGTATACAATATAATGACATTCATCTTTGGAAATTTGCGCCTTTATATAATTGATCTTAGTTGTTATTTTGTCACTATTCCCCTGCCCTCCCTTCAACCCCTCCATCACGCCATATATGCAAAGACTTTGTTTCTATTTTTTCTTTTTCACTTATTAATTCCATTCCCTTCTTTCTTTTCCCCTACCCCTCCGACTTCCCCTTCACCTTTGCCTCTTTTCTTTCTATTTCACATTATCTATTATACGTTTTAGTCCTTATTTACACTTTCAGTTTCTCACACTACAGAAACTTTGGTGTTTATACATGTGTGTCCTATTTATTTCACTTAAGGGTATCACTTCAATGTGTATCCATTTAGCTATAAATGTCTCTAGTTTCTCATCCTTTATGGCTGAGTAATACTATATTTTATAAAAAAGCCACATTTTCTTGATCCAGTCTCAAGTTGATGGGCATTTGGGCTGCTTCCAAGTTGTAGCTATTACAAACTGTGCTGCTATGAACATGGGTGCACATATATCACTTGGTATGATTCCTGTAATTCTTTGGGGAAGATACTCAAGAGGGGAATAGCTAGCTCGAATGGGATTTCCAATCCTAGTTCTTTGAGGTATTTCCATACTGGTTTCCACAGTTGTTGCACCAGTGTACACTACCACCAGCAGTGGAGCAGGGTTCCTCTTTCCCCACGGCCATGCCAGCATTTGTAATTGGTTGATTTCATGATAGCAGCCGTTCTTTCTGGGGTGAGGTGGAATCTCAGCATTGTTTTCATTTGCATCTCTCGAATGACCATTGATGTTGAACATTTTTTCTTATGTTTATTTGCTATTTCTTCTTCTTTGTCTGTGAAATGTCTGTTCATTTGAGATGCCCATTTTTGGATTGGGTCTTTAAATTTGGGAGATCCAATATTTTTAAGTTATTTATGTATTCTAGATAGTAGACTTTTATCTGAGGAACAGCAGGTGAAAATTTTTTTCCCATATTGTGAGTTGTCTCTGCACACTGTTGGTGCTTTTTCTTGTTGTGCAGAAGCTTTGTTTTTGCTGAAATTCTTTTATTGGTACATTTTAGGTATACAATATGTTTACATTTATCATTGGGTGCTTGTACCTGTACATGGTGTATTTTTGTTCTTATCTTTTCCCCATTGCCTGTGTGCCCTTCACCCCCTCCACCCTTCCTTATTTACACAGACTTTGTTTCCATTTTTTTCTTTTCCCATAATTTTTCCTTTCCCCTTTCCCTCCCAATTTCCCTACCCCTTTTGCTGAAGCTTTTTAATAAAAAGAGATCCTGCTTTTTGATTGTTTGTGCTAGTTCATTTGCAACTGAGGCTTTGTTCACAAAATCTTTTCCTACACCAATGTCTTCAAGAGTTCTACCTAACTTCTGTTAGTGTTTCTGTTCTGGTTTTTAGATCTTTAATCCATTTTGATTTTACTTTAGTGCACGGTGAGAAATTAAGACTAGTTTAAATCTTTGGCAAGTTGAAACCGAATTTTTCCAGCACCATTTATTAAAGAGGCTATCTTTCCTCCAGTAAAGGTGTTTGGCTCCTTTGTCAAAGATGAGGTGGCTGAGTGTATCTGGAGTTGTTTCTGCATCTTCTAATCTGTTCCACTGGTCCTCAGGTCTGTTTCTTTGCCAGTACCATGCTGTTTTTATCACAGTAGCTTTGTAGTATAGTTTCAAGTTGGGGAGTGTGATACCCCCTACCTAGTCTTTATTGACTAGTATTGCTCTTCTATTCTAGGTCTCTTCCTGTTCCAAATGAATTTTTGGTTTATTTTCTCAAGGTCTGTGAAGTATGCTGCTGGGATTTCAATTGGGATTGCATTGAATCAATATAGCAGTTTTGAAAGTATGACCATTTTCACCATGTTGATTCTTCCTATCCAGGAGCAAGGATTGTCTTTCCATTTTCTGGTATCCTCTTCAATCCTTTTTTTCAGAGTGCTATAGTTTTCAGAGTAGAGGTCTTTGATTTCTTTTCTTAGGTTGATTCCTAGACATTTCAATTTTTTGGATACTATTGTGAAAGGAATTGATTGGCCCATTTCTCTGTCAGTGAGTCTGTTTTTCGCATACAGAAAAGCTATTCATTTTTTGTGTTGACCTTGTATCCAGCTACTCTACTGAATTTGGTTATGAAGTCTAGAAGACTTTTCGGGGAGTTCTTGGTGTCTTCTATGTAGAGTATCATGTCATATGCAAATAATGACAATTTGACTTCTTTGTTTCCTACCTTTATTCCTTTTATTTTTTCCTCTTGTCTAAGTGCTGTGGCTAATGTCTCCAAAACTATATTGAACACTGTAATTTCACCCTTTTCATTCCTAATTGCATGCATTTGGGCCTTTTCTTTCCTTTATATGATCAGGTTGGCTAAAGGTTTGTCAGTTTTTTTTATTCTTTCAAAGAAGCAACTCTTGGCTTCATTGATTTTTTTTTTGTATTGTTCTCTTAGTCTACATTACATTGATTTCTGCCCTGATCTTTATAATTTCCTTCCTTGTATGAGCTTTAGGTTTGTTCTGCTCTTCTTTTTCTATAAGCTTGAGGTTAAGCATCAGGTTGTTAATTGGGCTCACTCTGTTTTCCTAATATGAGTAATGGCTGCTATGAATTTCCCTCATAAGACAGCTTTCTTTGTGTGCCATACATTCTGAAATGTTGTATTGGCATTGCCATTTAATTGTAAGAACTGTCTGATTTCTTTATTTTCCTCTGTGACCCATTGGTTATTCAAAAGTGTGTTGCCATGAGTTTATGAAATTCTTGCAGTTTCTTTTGCTATTGATCTCCAATTTTATTGCACTATGGTCTGATAATATACAGGGGATAACTTCAATTCCTTTGCACTTACTTAAACATGTTCTATGAGTGAGTATGTGGTCTACTTTAGAGAACAACCCATTTGCACCTGAAAAAAATGTGCATTCTGATTTCGTGGGGTGGAACACTCTGTAAACATCTGTTAAGTTCATTTGTTCAAGAGTTTGATTGAGTTCTAGTATATCCTTGTTATTGTTGTCTAGTTGATCTATCTATTTGTGACAGTGGGATATTGAGGTCCCCCAGTACTATTGTATTAGTGCTTATATGATTTTTCATGTCCATTAGCATTTGTTTTATATAGTTGGGTGTACAAGTGTTAGGTGGATATATATTAATGACTGTCATCTCTTCCTCTTGGATTGTTCCCTTTACAAGGATATAGTGTCTGTTGTCTCTCTTAATCTGTGTTGGTTTGAAATCCATTTGATCTGCAAAAGGATAGCTACTCTTGCTTTTTGGGGGGTTCCTGTCATGTGGAATATTGTTTTCCACCCTTTACCCTTCAGTCTATGAGTTTCTTTTTGAATTAAGTGTGTTTCTTGTATGCAGCATATTGTTGGATCCTACTTCTGGACCTATTCTGCTAGTCTATTTTATTTTTTGATTAGTGAATTGAGACCATTAACAATGATGGTTATAACAGATATCTATTGACTTATTCTTGTCATGACTTATTCTTTTTGTTGGATTCCCCCTCTTTGTGTTTAATTTCCTATCTTGTCCAATTGGTTCATTCTGCTGGGCTTCCTAGGGTTATGATTCTCGTTGTCTTTTCTTTTTTTTTTTTCTTTTTCTTTTTTTGGTGTCAGGGTTCTAACTGTGCCTGTGAGGCAGGCAGTGGAATCACTGAGCTAAATCCCTGGCCTTCTCATTGTCTTTTCCTAGGATATTGTTTAAAATTTTTTAGAGTGCTAATTTGGTATTCATGAAGTTTCTAAGGTGCTCTTTATCATGAAAGTTTCTCATTCCTCCATCAGTATTGAAAGATAGTTTTGCAGGGTACATCAATCTGGATTGTAGGTTGTTTTCCTTTAGGGCTTGAAATACGTCACTCCAGGCTCTTCTTCCCTTGCGGGTTTGCATTGAGATATCTGCTGTGATTCTGATGGGCTTTCCTTTGTATTTGATTCATTTCTTTTCTCTAACTGCTTGTAGAAGTTTGTTCTTCTGTTGGGTTTCTGGAATCTTAACTATTATATGCCTACGTGTAGATTTTTTTTGATCATGGCTAGTTGGAGTCCTATATGCCTCACTTATCTCTATGTCAAGTTCTTTGCCCCTATTTGGGAAGTTTTCTGCCATTACTCTAATGAACAGTTTTTTTAATGTTGTCTGCACTCTCTCGTGTTTCTTCATTAACTCCGATCAGCCTGATGTTATTTTTCTTTGCACCATCTAGCAGCTGCTGGATTGATTTCTCATGGTCCCTTAATATTTTTAAGAAATTTTTCTATTCCTGGTGACTAATTGCAATCCTATCTTCTATATCTGAAATTCTATCCTTGCATTGGCTCATTCTGCTGCACAAACTTTCAATGGAGTTTTTAATCTCCTGAAAATCTGTTTGCTTCTGTTTTATGTATTCTGTTTGTTTCCTATGTTGGGATTCCATCATGTTCCTTAGCACCTCTATTTTTTTATCTGTGTCTTATCTAGATTTATTAATCATGTCTTGTACTACAAGCACAATCTCTGATGTAATCTGAGAAACTGTTTCTAATTTCATTTTTTCCAGGTCCTCTTTTGTTGCCAGTTCAGGGAGTACAGGTTTTTGAGTATCAGATTGTTCCATCTCATTGGCCTTTGGGGTTGCCTTAGGTGATCTGGAAGTCTGGTTTTGAGATTTATTTATGTGTCTTCTCATTTCAACAGATGCAGCCTGCTGTGCCTTTGTTGAGGTGACTTTTTTCTTCTGCAGTAGTCTTGAATTCTGCATAAGCCACTGAGAAGCCTTTACTCTGCTGCTCACCAGTACCAATTCCTAGATTCAGAGTGGTGGCCTTCTGGATCCCTGAGCTGACCTGTTGTCTGTGAAGGCTTCTGGCTGGGGCCTGTGCACACTTGGGAAGGTATCTAGGCATGCCTCTTGTTGGCACCCCTAAGTAGCCATTGTCTGGAAGGGCCTTTGGTTGGGGGTTGTGCACCCCATTTCCTGTTGTCCTGTCATGCTTTGGGTAGGGTCTCCATGCACTTATCAATGGTATTGGAGCAAGCTTCTGGATATTGCTTGTGTGCCTGTGTAGCTCTTTTCCAGATTGGTTCTTAGCTGTGGCCAATGGAATCCTATGAGCCTGTGTAGCTCCTTTCTGGATGGGCCTTTGGCTTGGGTGGGTATGCCCAAGCCTCTGGGGTCAGAGTGGACCCCTGGCTGGGATCCATCAGCAGCCAAGCTGGTCTGGATCACACAGCTGCTCCCCAGGATCTGTGCATTCTTACCAATGGAATGTTAGGCCTCTTTGTTCTGCACATTGTTCTGTCCATCCCAGATACACACTCTTCCCTCATTTACACATAACTACTGTTAGCTGACAGGTTTATTTTTTCACTTTTCCACTTTTTTACCTTGTTAATATTATTATTTTTGCTTAAAAGTTTACCTTCTTTTCTTTCTTAACTTCCTCCAATTCTTTAGAACTTGGTCATATCTTTTATTACAGGAGGTCTTTACAAACTTCCCTCTGATTTGGATGTAGAAATCTTAGCAGTATTCTGCAAAGCTGACAGATTAGATTTTTGAGCTGCTTGTAAGCTGGAACTTAATGATCTGTCTTCCATACTAACTATAACCTCAGTAATGTTTGAAGTGATGAAATTCTATGTTGAGTCAGAAAGATTTGTCCTTAAATTTATTCTAAATAAGAGAACAAATATTTTCTAAAAAATTAATGAATGACATTTTCCATAGAAATTAGAATATGTCAGTCATTAATAGAGCATATGTGTCAGTTAAGGGAGTTTCCAAAATGAACACATTGTAAGAAGGAAGAAAATCTACAGATTTAACAAGCTATATTAAAATCAAACCCTTATGAACCACTTTTCCTAAAGTACTAATGTTATTTATTTAATCAATTCTAATATTCCAAAGCAAGATGTAAAACTTTTCTTGATTGAACATATGTTTAAATTAAATCACACCTTTAATTTTTTTCCAGGAAAAACACACTCTGCAAAAATACTCTCCTTTGCACACAACTGACCAAAGATCACACAACTGACCAGAGATCACCAGATCTTGTATTTTTTCATAAAGGGTAACAATCATCCAACACTGAATCTAAATTGTAAAAAAACTTAATCTTCAAGTTTCAGGAAACAGCATTCTTTTCAAACTGTCCAACCAAAATTAGAGGGTTTTTTTTTAGTTCTTTATATATTCTAAATATTAGTGCTCTGTCTGAAGAGTAGCTGGAAATTTTTTTTTCCCATTGTGTATATTGTCTCTTCACTCTGTTGGTTGTTTCCTTTGCTGTGAAAAATTTTTTTAATTAGACCTAATCAAAAAATGAGCAACTGAAGTGAACAGACACTTCTCAGAAGAAGTACAAATGGCCAAAAAATACATGAAAAAAATGTTTAACACCTCCAGCCATTAGAGAAATACAAATTAATACAACATTGAGATTCCATCTTATTTCAATGCAATTGTATATCTTTGTTTTTTGAGACAGGGTCTTACTATATAGTTCACGCTGCCCTTGAACAATGTAGCTTAGGCTGACCTTGAACTTGCAATTCTCCTGTTTCAGCCTCCCAAGTACTGAGATTATAGGAATGCACCACCATCTCACCTCAGAAAGAATGGGTATCATCTAGAAATAAAATAATAAGAAATGGAGGAAAGGCTCAAGGAGAAAGGAACCCTTCTACATTGTTGGTGGAAAAGTGAACTAATACAATCACTATGGATATTCTTCAAATCACTAAAAATAGAAATTCCATTTGATCAAGTTATTCACTTTAGGTATCTTCCTGAGTCTTTGATCCAATTCTTTTGGTTAAATGTGTCATATTTCTTTTTTTAAACTATGTGAGAGTCTCAATGTTAAAGTGCAGTTAAAAAGAAAATATAGAAAGAAATAAAATATAAAGAAATGTGAAGATAATATTTTGAAGCATATAAGACTTTTTACAGCTAAAATTTATGAAAAGCATAACATCTCTGCAATTACATTCGTTTTTCATAATGCTCCTAATATATTCATGACACACTCAGACACAGGCATACACATGTTCTTAGTGAAATATTAAGACTGAAATCTTCAGGATAGGAAGAAATGACATACTTAATCTTCCCTCTATATTGTCTTTGAGAATACAAAATTTCACAGGTAAAACTGGGTTTAAAATTTAATGGAAAGTATTTATGAGAATCATTTCATGGAATATTCAATACTTTTCTTCATGACAAGGCATAATAACATCATTTTAAAATATAAGCCTTGCTCTTTTTTGCATACCAGTAAGAGAGATAATATAGCCATATAACTGGTTTAAAAGAGGTCATTAAAAGTGAGAAATATATCTTTGCACAATGTTAGTATTAAAAACTCTTTTATTTACCAGTTTAGAAGAATTTGTTGAAGCTTGTAGATAGATGTCTAAATAAAATTTGAAAGACCACAGAGCAATACTGATTTCTACAAACATACGTCTTTTAGTGGAATTCTTATGAATGTCTTCAATGCATAGTTATACATATGCATAATGTTCATATAATAACATTTGAATTCCTCCTTGACTATAGCCTGCATTTCAATTATTAGGTTTTAAAGCAGACCTAAAAATGTTCATTAAAGGTGATACTTTTCATCATATCTCTGGGCGCACATTTAGATGGATATGTATATGCTAAAGAAAATAATTTGAATTGTGACAGCATGCTTCCAAATACCAGTAAATATAATGTGGGTGAAATGTGTTATCTCTTCTTCAGTTCCAGTTTAGTACTTTTAACAGTCATCTGCACAACATAACTTGTTTTTGTTTCAGAAGAAAAACATCTTTTCATTTTCTTCTGAAAAGGTAGAACTTAAACCTTCTTAGAAGTCAAGGTGTAAATTCTGATATAGTTTTCATTTGTAATTCATTCTTTCCCCACCAAACAGATAATCAATACTAGTGTCGGATATTCAAGATCAGCATCCATGACTTGTGTATTTAAAGCATTCTAGGGGGAAGTTAGCTTATTTCATGAATAGAGGCTAAAATAGTCTTCAATGTATTTGATCTCAATATATTGTCCTCTACTAGTTAAGCTGCCACTTGATAATTTACATTTAAAAGGGCATAAAAATATTGGTATAGAGCCAAGGATTTAGTTCAGTGGTTTTGGCACCTGCTGTGCAAGCACAAGGACCTGAGTTTGATCCCCGGTACCAAAAAATATATATTGTTATAGATGTTTTTTAGCTATCATTATTGACACCATTGAAAAATGTTTTTTCTATTATATATTCTTATCAATTTCTGTATGGCAAATATGGATTATCTCTCGACTCTTAATGCATATGCCAGCATATTTGTTTGTACTTTATTCCAGAAGACCACTAAAAACTGATAGTGAAATACTCAGTGGGACTCAGCACTATTCAGAAATATTCAGCTAGAACTTCTGAGAAGATAGTGGAGTAAAGAGCAGCAGCAAGTCAGTCTCTTTGAGATTAGGAATACAGACACTGAAGTATAGCAGTTTAGGGAAGAGGAGAAGGAGGGAGGTGGATCCTTGAGACCCAGGAAAGTTCTGAAGGATAAATTTGAGTCCAGGGGGAGAGTGTGGTGACAAACCTCAAGGCAGAAGAGGGAGGTATCAAATTTTGCATTCTCCCTGACTCCTGACTCATGGCATGAGAGAGGATGCTCAAATACATAGAGGTTTGGTGATACTGAGGATCCTTGGAAGTCTCCAGGTAGAAATGCCCCATTGGAGTGAATGTGGTGGGCTGCAGTGGCTGGTGAGTGACTCCATTCCAAACATCCCTAGGAGAAGGTGATTGGCAGGTTGTCATTTTAGGATGGGGCCAGCTGAACCTGGGACTTGGAGCTTCCATGGGTTGGATCCATCTCAGGGCTATCATTGTCTGAGTGAAGCACAGCCTTGGGAGATGCACAGGGTCAGGGAGCCAAGATCAAGCTAGCAAGAAACATCTATAGTGTTGTGGGCTGAAAAACTCAGCAACAGACCCAAATCCAGAGACCCAAATCAGCCTGAACTTTTGCAGAGTTGAACTTGCACCCCATACTATCCCTACTGCAGGCTTTCTTGGGATTATACAGTACTCCACTTTAATCCTATTGCAGACTTGCTGAGATCATACAATATAGATTAGGACTCTGTCTGCCTGCTTTGTCTACCAGTGGCACCTGAGACATGCTTTGAAGTGGACACCACCACAAAACTGTAGACTCCAGGGATTTCAGAAAATAATCCCACACAGGCTTGAAATTACAGAGAAATTTCTCTCTCTCTCTCTCTCTCTCTCTCTCTCTCTCTCTCTCTCTGTTTGAGGTTTATTGTTAAGGTTGTTTTTGATTGTATATTCTTGTTTTTCCATGAGTGTGAACATTGTTTTTAGTTTATTGATTTTGTTTCTGTCTTGTTTTTTTTTTCTTTTTATTCTCCACCTGTCTTCTTTAATAGTCTCCAAAAGTTTAGGTAATCTTCCTTTGTCCTTCAACCTCAATTCTAATCTCTTTTTCTTCTTCTATTTCTCTATTTTTTCTCTTATCCCTTTTAAATTTTCTCACCTGAGGGTAAAAATTGCTCAATTGAGGGGATAATTAATGTATATAAATTTCTAGTTTATTTTACATTTTGTCATATACCTATAAACTATGTTCATGTGATTACTAGATACCACAATTTATAATTTTCTAGATTATGCCAGATCCTTATGCTAATACTGATTGTAATGCTTTAGACAAGGTGACATAGTTGTTCTCATCAGTTGTTATTTCTTGTATGCCAAGAACAAAAAGATCTGAGTATTGGGGCCAGGGATTTAGCTCAGTGGTTTCACCACCTGCTGTGCAAGCGCAAGTACCCAAGTTCGATCCCTGGTACCTAAAGAAAAAAAAAAGTTTATTGCTTCTCGGCCTTTTGGCTAAGATCAAGTGTAAAAAGATCTGAGTGTCATAAACAATACTATAGTCCAGTACCAAAGAACCAGAAGCTAGGCCAAATAGGCAGCAACTTTTTATGCCTAATAAATTGAAGAGCTAAGATCTTGCAACAAACTCCAAAATCCAGCCACACCTGGAAGACATCCTAAGGAGTTCTCAATACAGGTAATAAAGCTACCTATCATGAGCAATTTATAAGCATCAATGCAGGAAATACATTTTTAAAAATAGAAAATGAAAAGATCCAACCCCAGACCTCCAGCCTACCCAAGGCAACACCAAGGGGCAGTGAGGTGTAACAAATCAAAAGCCACCCACTTAAACTCTGAAATGGTAACAGTAGAAGTAACAAAGCAAATGAATGAGACTATAGAGGAAAAAATAGAAATAATTTCTCAGATAAATGAAAAGGTGATGATCATAATGAAGGACATGGTTCGTGAATCTAGAGTAGATACAGATGAAAATAGAGGAGCTTACTAAAATGATGGAAACCATAAATGCCCCAAATATGAAAACTAGAATCCATGAAACAGATCCAAACATATATTCAGAAGGTTTAAAATTCTACTGAAAATATACACATCAGAATCAACCAATATCAGGACAGAATATCAGATTTAGATGAGTTTTGCAATTAGTTATCATGAAAAGAAAGACTTCTTAAAAAGAGCAAGGGAGACAATACATCAATCCAACAACTACTAGGTGATGCAAAGAAGAATAACAAGATTGATCAGAATCACTGAAATATCAGGAGATAGTTCAAAGGACATAAAAAATCCTGTTCAGAGAAGTAATGGTAAAAAACCTTACCAAGCATGGAAAAAGAATTTGACATACAGATAAGTGAGACACATAGAACTACAATTAGCCATGATTTAAAAAAAAAAACCCCTTAAAACAAAAACTAAACCAAGGCATGTAATAGTCAAGATTCCAGAAATTCAACACAACAGAATATTAAAAGCTATTAGAGGGAAAAAATCATCTATAGAAGAAAGCATATCAGAATCAAGCTCATAGAACATGCTTAGGTGAATCCAAAGGAATTCAAATTATTCATGAATATTATAAGACCATAATGTAATGAAATTGGAAATCAAATGCAAAAGAAACCACAAGAACTTTATAAACACATGAAAATTAAATAACACCCTCCTGAATAATTAGTGGATCACATATGAAATTAAACAACAAATGAGACAGTTTCTACAATTAAATGATAATAACAATACAACATGCTGGAACTTACAGGATGAAATGAAATCAGTCCTACAAGGGATATTTATAGTGTTGCATTCCCAAATCATAAAAGCAGAATGAGCTCAAATAAATAACCTAATGTTCAACCTCCAGCTACTAGAAGATGAGCAAGTCAAGCCCAAAGCTCATAGAAGGGAAGAACTTTAAAGATATTGATACAATTAATGTAACTGAGACTAAGAAAATAATAGAAAGAATCAATGGATTAAAGGATTGGTTCTTTGAAAGATTAAAAAAAATAGACAAACCCTTAGCCAACCTTATCAAAAACAGGAAAGAAAAGACTCAAATCCATGCAATTAGGAAGGAAAAGGGTGAAATCACAACAGATCCTGAAGAAATTCAGAAGATCATCAATATCTACTTCAAGAACCTGTATTCTAAACAGATGGAAAACAAAAAATGGGAAGATTCTTATATACATATGAATTACCAAAGCAGAATCAAGAAGATATAAAGATTCTAAATAAACCAAGATCAGTCAATGAAATTGAAGATGTAATTAATAACCTACCAACAAAAGCACAGATCCTGATGGATTCACGGCTGAATTCTTTAAGAAATTTAGAGATCTAATGCTATTACTCTTCCAACTCTTTAATGAAATTGAAAAGGAAGAAATACTCTAAAAATTATTCCTATTAGGAAGCATCTCCTTGATTTTTTTTAAAAAAAACATTACCCTGATACCAAAAGTAGAGAAGAATCCAACCCAGGAAAAGAACTACAGGCCAATCTTTCCAATGAACATAGATGTAAAAATCCTCATTAAGGTACTGGCAAACAGAATGCAGCAAATCATCAAGATTATTATATACCATGATCAAGTAGGATTCATCCCAGAGTTACAGGCATAGTTCAACATATGCAAATCAATAAATGTAATACATCACACTCACAGAACCAAGAACAAAATGTCCACATAGAAGACCCCAAAAACTCCACCAAAAGACTTCTAGATTTAATGAATAGTGTAGCTGGATACAAAGTCAGCCCTCAAAAATCTATAGCATTCCTGTGCACAAATAAAAAATTTACTGAGCATGAAATTAGGGAAACCACACCTCATAATACCACTGAAATAAATCAAATGTTTAGGAATAAATCTAACAGAGGAAGTAAAAGATCTTTACATTCAAAACCACAGTACTCCAGAAAAGGAGATTGAAGCAGATATCAGAAAATGGAATGATATCCCTTGTTCTTGGGTAGTAAGAACCAATGTAGTGAAAAAGGCCATACTCCTTAAATTGTTACATGGATTTAATGCAATCTCAATCAAAATACCAATAGTAGGGCTGAGGATTTAGCTCAGTGGTTCTGCCACCTGCCTTGCAAGTTCAAGGACCTAAGTTCAATCCCTGGTACCAAAAAAAAAACAAAAAAAGAAAAATATCAATAGTATATCTCACAAAATTACAGAAAACAATTCTAAAATTCATTTAAAATCAAAGAGGCCTAAAATAGCAAAAGCAATTCTGGGCAACAAAGGCAAGGCAGATGACATCACAATCCATGACTTGAAAATATACTATAAAGCTACCACAAAAAAAAAAAAAAAAACAAAACAGCATGTAAGAAGATATACAGAAGCTCAGCAGGTCCCAGTGTAAGACCGTGTGTCTCACCAACTGCTCTGAGGAGCTGACTATAGCGAGGATCACCCGGGAAGGAACACACTGGACAAGTTGTGAACTTAAAACAGACCTTTATTAGTCTGGCCAGATGGCACCCCCCAAGCACCAAGCTTAGAGAGGCGAGAGGCTCAGAGCCTGAGGTCCTTTTATAGGAGATGCTATGGGGAAGTTGGCAAGCAGAAATATAAAAGCAAAACGCTGAAGGAGGGAATTTTTACAAATTGTTCTTAAGATAACATGTTCTGTTATGGAGTTGGGTAAGCATGACAGAACACTGCACACTCAACAAACCTTCCTGGCATAACAACAAATACATTCCTGAAACTCGATGTTCCCCTGGTAATCCATAATAGAAGCAGACAAGTTGGGGCCCTATTACAAAATGGAGTAACTGTTGTTCAGTCTCACACAAGCACCCGGAAGGAAGCTCCCCACCTCCATCCCAGGCTCCTAGGGCAGAGAAGCTCAGCTGGTCCCAGCACCTGGAAGGAAGCTCCCCCACTGCCATCCTAAGCTCCTAGGGCAGAGAAGGTGACCCGAGTAGGTGCCAGAAGCACCCGACCC